>JAFMOC010000438.1:40000-112500 GCA_019802505.1 Corydoras sp. C115
GTTTGTGTGTGTGTGTGTGTTTGTATGTACATTTGTTTGTGTGTGTGTTTTTGTCTGTTTTAGTGTCTGTTTAGAGTGTGGGAATGTGTGTGTGTGTGTGTGTGTGTGTGTGTGCTTATGTGTGTATGTGTGTTTGTTTGTATATGTGTGTTGTGTGTGTGTGTTTGTGTGTTTGTTTATGTGTATGTTCGTTTGTGTTTGCCTTGTGTGTGTGTGTGTGTGTGTGTGTGTATGTATGTGTGTGTTTATTTATGTGTGTGTATGTGTTTGTATGTATGTATGTATGTGTGTGTGTGTGTTTGTGTGTGTGAGTGTTTGTGTATGTGTTTGTTTGTGTGTTTGTATGTTTGTATGTTTGTGTGTTTGTATGTGTGTATGTATGTTTGTGTGTTTGTATGTGTGTATGTGTGTTTGTGTGTATGTATGTATGTTTGTGTGTTTGTATGTATGTTTGTGTGTTTGTATGTATGTTTGTGTGTTTGTATGTGTGTATGTGTGTTTGTGTGTATGTATGTATGTTTGTGTGTTTGTATGTATGTTTGTGTGTTTGTATGTATGTTTGTGTGTTTGTGTGTATGTATGTATGTTTGTGTGTTTATGTGTGTGTTTGTGTGTTTGTGTGTATGTTTGTATGTATGTGTGTTTGTATGTATGTTTGTGTGTTTATGTGTGTGTTTGTGTGTTTGTGTGTATGTTTGTATGTATGTGTGTTTGTATGTATGTTTGTGTGTTTATTTATTTATGTTTGTATGTATGTTTGTGTGTTTTTATGTGTGTATGTGTGTTTGTTTGTGTGTATGTATGTATGTGTGTGTGTGTTTATTTTTGTGTGTGTGTGTGTGTGTGTGTGTGTGTCTCCTTCTCACCAAAGTTGCTGTTGCAGTAATGCGTCTCGGCGTTCTCTTTGCGTTTGCACTTTTGTTGACACAGAGCGGCTGAATACTTCAACTCTGAACAGAACAGACGACATCATCAGACATCAGCTGAAAATCCACCAATCACGGCAGACATCAGCTGAAAATCCACCAATCACGGCAGACATCAGCTGAAAATCCACCAATCACGGCAGACATCAGCTGAAAATCCACCAATCACGGCAGACATCAGCTGAAAATCCACCAATCACGGCAGACATCAGCTGACAATCCATTTTAAAAACAATAATAATAATGAAAAGCGCATACGGACGGCTCTGGTGGGGGGGGGCTGGGTGGTGGTGGTCGGGGGGGTCGTGGTGGCGGCGGCGACCTTCTTGTTTCTGAACCTGTAGTGACCGATGAAGCCGTCCGCCGTCAGGCTGAGGTCCGAGAGGAACTGGATGAGCAGCTGGTTGCCCTCGGAGACCACGGGTCTGTAACACACACACATACGTAAGTCAGAGCAGCGCCCCCTGGCCCCGGGTGGTGGAAGTGTGGTGGATTTGCGCCCTCACGCTGGCGGACTGTCTCCGCAGTATTTGCCGATCCGTTTGGCGTCGTTGATCTCCGCGCTGTTGAAGATGGCCACGTAGTCGTAGCGACAGTAGTTGTCTCGCTCGACGTCGAACTTCTCGAAGGTCACCTCTATGATCTGAGAACGAACAATTACACAAACGACGAGCACCACGCCTGTTTGCCCCTAACTTTTTTTTTTTTTGCCCAACAGTTTGCCCAATTGCCCCTATATAGTGTGTGAGTGTGGCACGAATCGGAACTCCGCTTCCCCTCTGCATGGCCCGTCATCTTCTCGATGGTCACCTCTATGATCTGAGAACCAACAATTAAACAAACCACGAGCACCACGCCCGTTTGCCCCTAATTTTTGGTTTTTTTTTGCCCAACAGTTTGCCCAATTGCCCATATAAAGTGTGTGAGTGTGGCACGAATCGGAACTCCGCTTCCCCTCTGCATGGCCCATCATCTTCTCAAAGGTCACCTCTATGATCTGTGTTTTTTCTGTTTTTTTTTTTGCCCAACACGCACAGATGGACTACAGAGTGGAACTGGAGAACTACAAAGTCCAGCTTTACAGAACGTGGAACTGAGAACATGGACAGGAGCAGAAAGGGGGCGTGGCCAAACTTTTGTATCATAGAGCCACTTTCGGCTGACATGTGACCCTGACCCAGTGTGTATGTGGCACACATCCGGCAACCTGGTGCGCCAGTCCATGCGTCCTAAAAGGTTCTCCACATCCAGAACCAGTCAAAACTTAAGCCACGCCCCCTTCTTGCTCCATCCTCCATGTCCTCCACTTACCATACAGATGGACTTTGTAGTTCTATAATTGCAGACTGTGTTCTGCGTGGGCGGCACGGTGGCTTAGTGGTTTAGCACGTTCTCCTCTCAGCACTAGGGATTCCCGGTTCGAATCCCCATCTGGGTGGAGTTTCCATGTCCTCCCCGTGTCTGCGTGGGTGTCCTCCGGGTTCTCCAGTTTCCTCCCACAGTCCAAAAACATGGATCAAGTCAATTGATTTCTCCAAATTGCCCCATATAGAGTGTGTGTGTGAGTGAGTGTGTGTCCAGTGATGGATTGGCGTCCTGTCCTGGGTCTATCTGCCCAGCGCTCGAGACGTTCTCCCCTGAATGGGCATGGGGAACCCCCCCCCCCGCGATCCTAATAGAGGATAAAGCGGGAGATAATGGATGAATGAATGTGTTCTGTGTTGTTCGCCCCCTGTTGGTTCTCAGGAGCATCACAGAACAGGTATCATTTGGATGGTGGATTGTTGACGCTGGGTTCTGCAGTGACACCGATGCGCTGAGGGGGTTCTAGTGCAGCAGTGCTGCTGGAGGTTCATTTACACACCTCAGTCACACTGCCGGGATAGGACTCGATGCCCCCACCCAACCCAATGATTTGTAAGAATCCCAAAAATCTTATCGTAAGCAATAAATTGGCTCACCTGGTTCTTTGGGGCGACGATGTGCCAGGAGCACGTGACTCCCGCTGGATAGTCCTTCTCCGGCCAGTTGGGGGTCTTAAACGTCCCGGATGGGTTCCGCAGCCGCCCCCCGCAGTACTGATCCCCTGCACAGAACCATTCGACCGAAATCACACGGCGGCCTGTGATCTTAAACTGTATGACAGAGGAAAGCATCAATCATTCATTCATTCATTATCTCCCGCTTTATCCTCTATTAGGGTCACGGTGGGGGGTTGGGGGGGTTCCCCATGCCCATCCAGGGGAGAACGTCTCGGGCGCTGGGCAGATAGACCCAGGACAGGACGCCAATCCATCGCTGGGTACACACACTCACTCACACACTCACACACTCAAGCACACTCTATGGGGCAATTTAGAGAACTCAATTAACTTGATCCATGTTTTTGGACTGTGGGAGGAAACCGGAGAACCCGGAGGAAACCCATGCGGACACGGGGAGAACATGGAAACTCCACCCAGATGGGGATTCGAACCAGGAATCCCTAGCGCTGAGAGGAGAACGTGCCAACCACTAAGCCATCGTGCCGCCCAGACACACTCTATATGGGGCAATTTTGAGAATTCAGTTGACTTGATCCATGTTTTTGGACTGTGGGAGGAAACCGGAGAACCCGGAGGAAACCCACGCCGACACGGGGAGAACACGGAAACTCCACCCAGATGGGGATTCGAACCGGGAATCTCTAGTGCTGAGAGGAGAACGTGCTAAACCACTAAGCCACCGGAAAGCATCAATCAGCGGCTCCTAATTAAAAAGTCCGATGTTCCTAATTACAGGTCTGTGAATTGCAGGTTCTAATAAGCCGGAAAGTCAGATGAGGGAGGGTTCTGCGGGCCGGTCGCCTGGAGACCTTCAATTTCAGAGGAACCCGGAACCGCACTGGAAAAAGCCTCCAGACGCCGCCATCTACGGATCCGGCCGTCCTGGAATAGACTGCCGCGGCTGTTTACAGGACCACAGCCCCTCCCAGCGAGCCACGGAACCCCTGACCTGCCACTTAGAACGTACTGAGGGGTTCCGTTATGGCTCCTTACATTATGGCTCCTGTAGGTGGAACGTACGTTGATTCTCGGTTCTTCAGGCCTTTAGAACTCTCTCTGCGTTCCCGTAGCGGTTCCGTGTGAGAACACACGGCACCCATTAAAATTCCGGCGACCTTGTTTACAGGACCACAGCCCCTCCCAGCGAGCCACGGAACCCCTGACCTGGCACTTAGAACGTACTGAGGTCTGACTCCGGTGGACTCGGAACCATGCGCCGACCGTGGACCGTGCAATGAAACGAGGAATGGGACGGGTTCTATGGTTTAATAAAGCCGTACGGTACGCGAGGGCGTGGCATTCGGTGTAATTAGTACAGTTCCACCTCGTTACGTGATTTATTCCCAATAATGCACAAGGTGAATTGGCTGCTCTAAATTGCCCCTATATAGTCTATATGCCAAGTGATCCATTGGCGTCCTGTCCTGGGTGTATCTGCCCAGTGCCCAAAACGTTCTCCCCTGGATGGGCATGGAGAACCCCCCCCCCCAGGGGTTACATTACGGCTCCTGTAGGTGGAACGTACGTTGATTCTCGGTTCTTCAGGCCTTTAGAACTCTCCAGCGTCTTATTGCTTTAATAAAACACTTACGAACATTCATTCATTCATTATCTCCCGCTTTATCCTCTAGTAGGGTTGGGGGGGGGCGTTCCCCATGCCCATCCAGGGGAGAACGTCTCGGGCGCTGGGCAGATACACCCAGGACAGGGGGGCAATCTATCACTGGACACACACTCACTCACACAGACACACTCTATATGGGGCAATTTAGAGAATTCAATTGACTTGATCCATGTTTTTGGACTGTGGGAGCAAACCGGAGAACCCGGAGGAAACCCACTCGGACACGGGGAGAACATGGAAAGGCCATCCAGATGGGGATTCGTACCGGGAATCCCCAGCACTGAGAGGAGAACATGCAAAACAACTAAGCCACCATGCCGCTCATGTGTTCTAGTCTGTTTTTTTTTTTAATTAACGCTGATCGCTGGGTAACAGGATTCCGGTTTCTCCCTAAGTATCAAGCACTGCCATATAGTGGCCAAATTACAGAACCCAGCGTTCTCCTGGATGGGCATGGGGAACTCCACCAACCCCCTGGGGTTTCATTAACGCTCCTGTAGGTGGAACGTACGTTGATTCTCAGTTCTTCAGGTCTTTAGAACTCTCTCTGCGTTCCCGTAGCTGTTCCGTGTGAGAACACACGGCACTCATTAAAATTCTGGCGACCTTGTAGCTGTGACCTGGAGAACGTCTCATCGCTCTTCATAAACGTGGAGGACTCCGGGGGGGGTCCGCCGACGTGGGAAATTCCGAGTCCCGTTGCGGAATGCACAGACGAGAAAAAGAACCCCCAGGAACCCCCCCCCCTCCCGTCATCTTCAATCAGCCGCGGCGGAACGTACGGTTACCGCCCGTGGATTCGAGGAACCCGAAACGGACCTCGAGGGATCGGACTGAAAGTTCTTATCTCCTAAAGATGATTTATTGCCGCCGACTCCCTCAGCCAGGAGAACAGATCCTCTGATTTGAGGCTTAGAACGTCGAATTTGCCTCCTGCAGAACACGCCCCGATGTCTGCATGAGCCCAGGTCTGCGTCCTATCCCGGCTCGTCCGCTCCTGTGCTTCATTAACGCCGAGATCTGGTCCAGAACTCTGCAGATGGACTTGTGTTCCACCTCCTAATGGCTCGTGTATCACCTACTGTGCCCTATCGATGCATATTGGGTTCTAAGATGGGGCGGCATGGTGGCTTAGTGGTTTAGCATGTTCTCCTCTCAGCGCTAGGGATTCCCGGTTCGAATCCCAATCTGGGCGGAGTTTTCATGTTCTCCCCGTGTCCGCGTGGGCTTCCTCCGGGTTCTCCGGTTTCCTCCCACAGTCCAAAAACAAGGATTCAAGGTCAATGAAATTCTCCAAATTGCCCCATATAGAGTGTGTGTGTGTGTGAGTGAGCTCCCCATTGGTGTGAGTGACGCATCTCCAGCTCAGGTTCGGGTCTTGGTAAGAGGAGTTCTCCATGCCCATCCAGGGGAGAACGTTTCGGGCGCTGGGCAGATACATCCAGGACAGGGGGGCAATCTATCACTGGGCACACTCTCACTCACACACACACACTCTATATAGGGCAATTTGGAGAATTCAATTGACTTGATCCATGTTTTTGGACTGTGGGAGGAAACCGGAGAACCCGGAGGAAACCCACGCGGACACGGGGAGGACATGCAAACTCCACCCAGATGGGGATTCGAACCTGGAATCCCCAGCGCTGAGAGGAGAACGTGCCAACCACCAAGCCACCGTGCCTAGGGGCAATTTATAGCAGACAAGTCACCTTGAATCCATGGTTTTTCGACTGTGGAAGGAAACCGGAGAACGTGGGAACTCCACCCAGATCGGGATTCAAACCTGGAACCCCAGCGCTGAGAGGAGAACATGCTCACCACTACAGCAGCACTCCCCCACCCAAATGGATTCATCCATCCTTCGACCCTTTGGGTGGGGGGGTGGGGGGACGGGGTTCCGATCCCCAACCAGAGGGGTAGAACATTTCCAGGACAGGGCGTCCATCCATCGCTGGACACACAGACGCATTTTAGAACAGCCTGTTTACCTCGAATCCATGTTTTGGGACGAAACCGGAGAACCCGGAGGAAACCCGCGCGGACACGGGGAGGACATGGAAACTCCGGAGAACCCGGCAAGAGTTGAGCGTGGTAAACACTATTAACTGTAGAGTACTAACGAACGTTCTAAACACAGTGGGTCCGTTAGAACCTCTTGGGTCTCACCTCGTTCATACGGTTTGGCGGCGGAGAACGCCGCCAGGAAGCCGCTGCCAGCCGTGTTGGCATCGGACACCATCTGAAGGAGCATCTTGTTCCCGGTGGTGACGAGGGCGCCCGGTCGGAAGGTTCCGCAGAAGCGGCCCAGGCGCTGCCCGTTGGCGTGCCCGCTGTAAACGTCCACGTGGTCGTAGCGGCACAGGTTGTCGTTCTCCAGGTCGATGAAGCGGAAGTTCAGGACGACCACCTTACCCTGGGACACCTGCGGGGGTCGGACGGGTGCCAGTCAGAACGTTGAGCAACTGTTTCACACGTTCTCCCATTCAAGGGAGAGAGTGTTTTGGACACACTCACTCACATACTATATAGGGGCAAGTTAGTTGGGGCAATTTGGAGCAGCCAATTCACCTTGAATGCATGTTTTTTGGACTGCGGGAGGAACCCGGAGAACCCGGAGGAAACACACACGGACACGGGGAGGACATGGAAACTTCACCCAGATCGGGATTCGAACCTGCGTCCACGTGGGTTTCCTCCACGTTCTCCAGTTTCCTTCCAAAAATATGGATTCAAGGTGAATTAATTCATTATGTATGGAGAAAATTTCGGGCACCTAGGACAGGACGCCAATTTATTGCTGGGCACACTACACACACACACACACACACACACTCTATATGGGGCAATTTAGAGCATTCAATTGACCTTGAATCCATGTTTTTGGACTGTGGCAGGAAAGCAGAGAACCCGGAGGAAACCACGGGGAGAACATGCAAACTCAACCCAGATTGTGGATCCGCGGAGAGGGGAACATGCTATCCACTAAACTACCGTGCCACCCTTCAAGGTAAACTGAATGCTGTAAATTGCCCCATATAGTGTGTGTTTGTGAGTGTGTGTTTGTCTTTGGGTGTGTGTCTGTGTGAGTGAGTGTGCGCCCTGTGATGGATTGGTGCCCTGTCCTGGGTGTATCTGCCCAGCACCCCTCCCCGACCAACACCCCCCCCCCCTCCGCATGGGTTCCCTTTAGGTTCTCCGCTTACCTGCGGATATGATATGGATATGAAATAAATACTTTTTATTCATTCATTCATTATCTTCTGCTTTATCCTCTATTAGGGTCGCGGGGGGATTCCCCATGCCCATCCAGGGGAGAACGTCTCGGGCGCTTTGCAGATACACCCAGGACAGGGGGGCAATCTATCACTGGACACACACTCACTCACACAGACACACTCTATATGGGGCAATTTCCAGAATTCAATTGGCTTGATCCATGTTTTTGGACTGTGGGAGGAAACCGGAGAACCCGGAGGAAACCCACACGGACACAGGGAGAACATGGAAACTCCACCCAGATTGGGATTCGAACTGGGAATCCCTAGCCCTGAAAGGAGAACATGCCAACCACTAAACCACCGTGCCGCCCATATAAATTCATTCATTCATCTTCCGCTTTGTCCTATATTAATTGTCGGGGGGGGGGGGGGGGTTCCCCATGTCCATCCAGGGGAGAACGTTTCAGCGCTGGACAGATACACCCAGGACAGGGGGGCAATCTATCGCTGGACACACACTCTATATGGGGCAATTTGGAAAATTCAATTGACTTGATCCATGTTTTTTGGACTGTGGGAGGAAACCGGAGAACCCAGAGGAAACCCACGCGGACACGGCGAGAACATGGAAACTCCACCCAGATGGCTGAGAGAACATGCTAAACCACTAAGCCGCCGTGCCTCCCATAGAAATTTAATAACAATAATAAATGAATTTAGTTTCATGGACACATATTCACATTACAAGTGCTATAAATAAATAACATGTATACAGTGACACCTCGGTTCTCGAACGCCTTGACTTTCGACCAAACGGTATCGACCAGGAAACCTTGGAATCCAAACAAATATTTGAAACTCGAACATCCGAACGTCCGAGAGGAGGCGAGTTGAGCCGGCGCGCCTCGCTTGCATCATCCACGTTTTTTTAGAAAGTCACGTTTTGTGGAGAGAGAAACACCCGAAGAGCAATGAAAGGACTCCCCTTCAAAACAATAACCATCCCCCTTCCCTCCTCCCTCCAATTCATTCCCTCCTGTCATAGGTTGATACAGGTACACACAATTTACTGTACAGTACATTTTATTTTTTTTTTGTTTTAATAAATAAACTTTTATTTCTTATTTCTTGTTGAGATCATGTTTTTCTAAATTATATATAAAATTAGGCCATAAATAGGCATTTTCTGGGGCTTGGAACGAATTTATCCAGTCTCATTTCCTATGGGTTTCATTGCTTCGGTTCTCCAACAATTTGGTTCTCGACCGTCCTCCCGGAACGAATTATGTTCGAGAACCGGGGTATCTCTGTAAATATGTATATTATTATCGTGCACGTTTAATATTCGGGACGTGTCGCGCGGTAACATACTCGAAGCTGCTTTATGCTTTAAAGGTGCCAACATGTTCAAAAATGCACAGCAGCAGAGTCTAAAACGAGCCCGCGGGGCCCTCACGCTGGCCGGGGGCCAAATCCAACATACCAATTACAGAGGAGGAAAAGACAAACTGAGGTCCTGCTGGGACACAGATCAATGCCCCGGCCTTACCTCACGCTCTATTCCACTTCCACATCATGCGAACATCGTCCCGGCTGCGATGCTACACACTTACTGTGATTCTCCACACACACTTGGTGTTCGGGGGATACACCCCGGGATACCCCTGGCTTCCGATGACGCCCGAATCTCCGGTGAAGTTGCCTCCGCATGGATAGGCCTGCCTGGAGATTTAAAAAAAAAAAAATCTACAACAAGTGCAACAAGACTCCTGTGTATTAAATGCTGCATGCATTTCAAGCACTTGGATATACTGGGATAGGCTCTAATTTGCCAACTTGCTTCTGTTTCACTGTCGAGCTGATTATAATAATATCTACTCATCACTTCTTCGCCGAGACCTTAAATAACCCATCCATCCATTATCTTCTGCTTTATCCTCTATTAGGGTCGCGGGAGGGGGGGGGGGTTCCCCATGCCCATCCAGTGGAGAACATTTCGGGCGCTGGGCAGCTACACCCAGGACAGGGCGCCAATCTATCACTGGACACACACTCACTCACACACTCTATATGGGGCAATTTGGAGAATTCAATTGACTTGATCCATGTTTTTGGACTGTGGGAGGAAACCGGAGAACCCGGAGGAAACCCACGCGGACACGGGGAGGACATGGAAACTCCACCCAGATGGGGATTCGAACCGGGAATCCCTAGTGCTGAGAGGAGAACATGCCAACCACTAAGCCACCGTGCCGCCAATAATAATAATAATTAAAAAAAAAATTATAATAATAATAATAATTGTTATTATTCTGCCATGTCACTCCGTGTACTATGGTCTCTATAGAACCTAAAAGACAGAAGAAAGAGACAGAGGGACAGGACGGGTTCTCACCTCGGCTGCGGCTCGGTTTGGACGTCTTTCAGGATCAGCAGTGAGCAGACGCACAGCACGCCGCGGATCTTCCACATCGTGCACCCAGACGCCGGGGCTCGCAGGTCGGGTCCCCTGTGCGCCGCCGCCGCTCCGCCGCTCCGCCGCTGCTGCTGAATGGAGGGTCTGTGTGGCTCTGGAGGAGGATCTGAGCTGAGCACCGAGTTCCCCCCTGAAAACCCAAAATCAAACACTGACTCTGTGGAGCAGACGCGGGGGTGAGGTGCGGGGGGGGGGCAGGTTCCTCACTCCCAATCCAAACTTTGCTTTAGAACGTTCTCTTTTAACAAAAAAAAAAAAAAAAAAACCTGAACAGAATGCATTGTGTATTTGAAAATGTTTAGATTCAGATGAGTGTGTACTTTTAAAAAAAAATATTTATACACACACACACACACACACACACACACACACACACACACACACACACACACTCACACACACACACACACACTGGCCATTTTTTCTTGTTTCTACCCTCATTGACCCAAATTCTACCCAAATTATCAACTCCACTGACCCTTCACATTTAGACACTTTTATCCGAAACAACTTACAAATGAGGGTGGCACGGCGTTTAGCATGTTCTCCTCTCAGCACTAGGGATTCCCGGTTCGAATCCCAATCTGGGTGGAGTTTCCATGTTCTCCCCGTGTCCATATGGGTTTCCTCCGGGTTCTCCGGTTTTCCCCCCTACAGTCCAAAATACATGGATCAATTCAATTGAGTTCTCCAAATTGCCCCATATAGATTGTGTGTTTGTGTGAGTGAGTGGGTGTCCAGTGATAGATTGGCGTCCTGTCCAGGGTCTATCTGCCCAGCGCCCGAAACGTTCTCCCCTGGAAGGGCATGGGGAACCCCTCTGCGACCCTAATAGAGAATAAAGCGGGAGATAATGGATGGATGGATTTACAAATGAGAACAACACAAGTCTGTAGTTAAGAAAGAACCATTATTAGCATTATCAACTCCTGATCATGATCCATCCGTCCATCCAGTAACATTCGGGGGTTATTGGGTTTGGTGGGTGCATTTAGTCCTATCCCAGCAGTGTGACTGAGGTGTTTAAAGGAAACTCCAGCAGCACTGCTGCACTGGAACCAAACTTTGAACTGGTAATGTATATAAAAACAGGTTGCTGTAAACATTTGGATAAAGGAATCACAGCTAGGACCTCATAAAACCTACTTTTAGCGCCCTCTTGTGGCTGAGAAGCGTTAAATACATTATTTAAATTTCTGTGTCGTCAGACTTTCATTAAAATTGTGAAAAAAACAGGTTACTAAGTCATACTAACAATTGTAATATTAATCATAAAGGGTAATATGTAGGCTCAGTTGCTAGAGCACAAACACCTTAATCTCAGGTTTGTAACTCGTTTTAAATAAAAGCGTCTGCTTGTTACTATTCATTCATTCATTATCTCCCGCTTTATCCTATATTAGGGTCGCGGTGGGGTTCCCCATGTCCATCCAGAGGAGAACGTTTCAGGGCAGATAGACCCAGGACAGGACGCCAATCCATCGCTGGGCACACACTCACTCACCCAGACACACTCTATATGGGGCAATTTGGAGAGCGCAATTGACTTGATCCATGTTTTTGGACTGTGGGAGGAAACCGGAGAACCCGGAGGAAACCCACGCAGACACGGGGAGGATATGGAAACTCCACCCAGATGGGGATTCGAACCGGGAATCCCTAGTGCTGAGAGGAGAACATGCTAAACCACTAAGCCACCGTGCCGCCTGCTTATTACTAATTATTCCTTAATTACAATCAAGTACACATTATGTGTAAAGTATTCAGTGTTTTATTCATTCATTCATTCATATCTCCCGTTTTATCCTCTATTAGGGTCGCGGTGGGGTTCCCCATGCCCATCCAGGGGAGAACGTCTCGGGCGCTGGGCAGATAGACCCAGGACAGGGCGCCAATCCATCGCTGGGCACACACTCACTCACACACACACACACACTCTATATGGGGCAATTTTGAGAATTCAATTGACTTGATCCATGTTTTTGGACTGTGGGAGGAAACCGGAGAACCCGGAGGAAACCCACGCGGACACGGGGAGAACATGGAAACTCTACCCAGATGGGGATTCGAACCGGGAATCCCCAGCGCTGAGTGGAGAACATGCTAAGCCACTAAGCCACCGTGCCGCAGTTCAGTGTTTTATATGACTTTTTATTCCATCCATCCATTATCTCCCGCTTTATCCTCTACTAGGGTCGTGGGGGGTTCCCCATGTCCATCCAGGGGAGAACGTTTCGGGCGCTGGGCAGATAGACCCAGGACAGGACGCCAATCTATCACTGGACACACACACACTCTATATGGGGCAATTTGGAGAATTCAATTGACCCTTGAATCCATGTTTTTGGACTGTGCGAGGAAAGCGGCGAACCCGGAGGAAACCCACGCGGACACGGGGAGGACATGGAAACTCCACCCAGATGGGGATTCGAACCGGGAATCCCTAGTGCTGAGAGGAGAACATGCTAAACCACTAAGCCACCGTGCCCGATTAATTAACTATTAAGTGGTAATTCATTAATTTTGTTTTCTTTGGGCTTAATTGCCCATTTTTAGTTCATACTTTTTTCGCAGGTTTTTCGTTGAATTTCAATCAATTTTAAAAGTTTTTCTTTCTTTTTTGTTTGTTTTCATCTTTCCTTTAGTTGTTCATTCTTATGGCAGGGGTCTTTTAAGGTTTGGAAGTTTGGCATGTTCTCCACATTAGCATAGTTAGCATTTTTTTTTAAAATTCAATAAAATGGGCAGGTTTTTGTTTTTTCATTTGTTTTTTCTTCTGCATTATAATTGGTCTTGCTTATGCCTTTGGCTAGCCCCACAGTCAAACTTTGGAAGTTTGGCATGTTCTCCACATTAGCATAGTTAGCATTTTATAAAATTTCCAACTAATTTACAGGTTTTTATTCATTTTTTCGTGTTTTTTTTTTTTCTTTTATCCTTTTATTTATTTATTTTTTTTTACTTATGCTTTTGGTAAGCCTCACAGTCAACTTTTGGAAGTTTGGCATGTTCTCCACATTAGCATAGTTAGCATTTATTTGAATTTCCAACAAATTTACAGGTTTTTATTCGTTCTTTTCGTTTTTTTTTTCTGTTTAAGTCTTTATGCTTATCCTTTTGGTGAGCCACTGTCAACCTGTGGAAGTTTGGCATGTTCTCCACTTTAGCGTAGTTAGCCTTTTTTTTTTCAATTTCCAACAACTTTACAGGTTTTTATTCGTTTTTTCGGGGTTTTTTTTTTCCGTTTTATTCCTTTCAAGTCTTTATGCTTATCCTTTTGGTTAGCCTCTGTCAACTTTTGTAAGTTTGGCATGTTCTCCACATTAGCATAGCTTGCATTTTTTTTGTTTAGTTTTTCTTTTGTTTTTTTCCTTTCTTTTCCTTTTTATTTCAGTTGTTCATCCTTTTGGTTAGCCATCAACAACTTTTGGTAGTTTGGCATGTTCTCCATATTAGCATAGTTAGCATTTTTTTTAGTTTTTTTGTTGTTGTTGTTTTTCAGTCTCTTTTTTTGGTAGGCTTTTTTTTTAGTTCTTTTTTGCCAACTTCAAAGTTTGTTCACGAACTTTCCTTCTAGTTATTTTCTGTTTTGCTTGTACAATGCTACTTTCCCCAAATTTCGCCAACATTCCCGGAAAACACTAATCTAGGCTCCCTACCTAGGGACACTAGTCGCCGTTTAGAACGCGCGTTTTTAAACGGTTTTCAGTCGACTGATCCAGTGCCTGACCAAAAAAAAGGTCTCGTTTGGTAAAGACGTCTTTTTAAAACATTGAAGGTTGGACAGAATTACGTGAGCGTTCGCTGCTCGTTTTCGGACATTTGCAGTGGATTTCGAATCGTTTCTAATGGAGTAAAATGCAGGCAGCACGGTCTCGTGTGGGAAGGCCCTGAACGGGAGCGCTTTTCAAAAATTCAAAACAATGTCGTCGGAGGCGATGAAGCTGCTGATGTCGCTCCTGCGCTTTATTTACACGGATCTCCGGTTCGTCAGTAGTAAACGTCTTTATTTGGCTGATACGGCGATGAAGAAACGCTTTTAAACTGGACGTCGCGGATGTTTGTGCTCCGCGGTGTCGTTAGTCGTTGCTTTGTCGTCGTTAGTTCTCGTTGGTTTGTCATTGAAAGGTCGTTGTTTAGTCGTTTTTATTTAAATTGACAGGTCATTGGTTTGTCGTTTTTTCTTTTTATTATTAACGGGTCCTTGGCAGGTTGTTAATTTGTCTTTTTTTTATTGACAGGTCATTGGTTAGTTATTAGTTAGTCGTTGGCAGGTTGTTGATTTGTCGTTTTTTTTTTTTTTTTATCGACAGGTCGTTGATTTGTCGTTGGTTAGTTATTAGTTAGTCGTTGGCAGGTCGTTGATTTGTCATTGACAGGTCGTTGGTTTGTCGTTTTTTTTTAAAAAATTTTTTTATCGACAGGTCGTTGATTTGTCGTGGTTAGTCGTTGTCGTTTTGTCGTTGGTTAGTTATTAGTTAGTCGTTGGCAGGTCGTTGATTTGTCATTGACAGGTCGTTGGTTTGTCGTTTTTTTTTATTATTTTTTTTTATCGACAGGTCGTTGATTTGTCGTTGGTTAGTTATTAGTTAGTCGTTGGCAGGTCGTTGATTTGTCATTGACAGGTCGTTGGTTTGTCGTTTTTTTTTAAAAATTTTTTTTATCGACAGGTCGTTGATTTGTCGTTGGTTAGTCGTTGATTTGTCGTTGGTTAGTTATTAGTTAGTCGTTGGCAGGTCGTTGATTTGTCATTGACAGGTCGTTGGTTTGTCGTTTTTTTTTATTATTTTTTTTTATCGACAGGTCGTTGATTTGTCGTTGGTTAGTCGTTGATTTGTCGTTGGCAGGTCGTTGATTTGTCATTGACAGGTCGTTGGTTTGTCGTGTTTTGTTTTTTTTTTTTATCGACAGGTCGTTGATTTGTCGTTGGCAGGTCGTTGATTTGTCATTGACAGGTCGTTGGTTTGTCGGTTTTTTAAAAAATCTTTTGTCGTTGTTTTTTTTGTCGACAGGTCGTTGATTTGTCGTTGGCAGGTCGATGGTTAGTCGTTTTTTTTATTGGCAGGTCGTTGGTTAGCTGTTGGCAGGTCGTTGGTTAGTCGTTGGTTTGTTGTTGGTTAGTCGTTTTTTTTTATTGGCAGGTCGTTGGTTAGCTGTTGGCAGGTCGATGGTTAGTCGTTTTCTTTTATTGGCAGGTCGTTGGTTAGTTGTTGGTTAGCAGTTGGCAGGTTCTTGGTTAGTAGTTGGTTGGTCGGCTGATTTTGATAATTTTGCTGATCAATAGTTCCCAGCGCGATAAACCGAGGTGCTGAGGACGATGGAGGAAGAGGAGAAATCATCTTCGTCTCTGAGTGTTGAAGTGCCGAAGGCTCCGTCCATCGAGGACTTCACTGTGATCAAACCCATCAGCAGAGGAGCCTTCGGCAAAGTCTTTCTGGCCAGAAAGAAAAAGAACTCCAAACTGTACGCTGTGAAGGTAAATATCACAGTAAACATGACCTCTGAACTGGGGGCAATGGATTGTGTATACACACACACACACATATATACAAATATATATACACACACACACACACATACCAGTGTTAAATCTGTTTTTGTGTTTTCATCTCACTGTTCTTTGTACCATAGACTGTAAATGTCAATCGGTCATTTGTTCTCTGTGATGGCCGGTCGGTGTGTGTGTGTGTGTGTGTGTGTGTGTGTGTGTGTGTGTGTGTGTGTGTGTGTGTGTGTGTGTAGGTTGGTCAATCGATTGGTCTTTGGGTTGGTCGATCTTTTTTTTTTTTTTTTTCGGTCAGTCTCTGTGTCGGTCAGTCTGTTGGTCTCTGGGTCGGTCGGCTGGTCATTTTTCTCTGTGTCTGTCTCTGAGTTGGTCTGTCTGTCTTTTTGTCTGTCAAACAAACTTGATGATGTCTGTCAGTTTAGCTATCTATTGGTCTTATGGGCCTATCCGTCTTACACTCTCTCTCTCTCTCTCTCTCTCTCTCTCTCTTTCAATTCTCAATTCAATTTGCTTTATCGGCGTTTGTGACATGATGTTTACATTCGTATTGTCAAAGCATATTATATACATATAAAATAACAGGAATAAATAAACAAATACCAAATACAAGATATGTTAATTCAGTAATAAAGATTGTGTGTGTGTAAATAAAAATAGTAATAATTACATGAAATATATAATATATATATAAATATATAATAATAAAAAAAATAAAATAAATATATAATATATAATATAAAAAAAAGTCGCTTTGGATAAAAGCGTCTGCTAAATGACTAAATGTAAATGTAAATAAAAATATGTAAATAAAAATGTAAAAATGTAAATAAAATAAAAAACGGACAAGAAATATGGAGTGTGCGCAGGAGTGTGTGTGTATGGAGTGAGGAATAGTGTTTTGTGGTTGGAGGTTTGGGATTGTGTGTGTGTGTGTGTGTGTGTGTGGGGGGGGGGGTGATAATTTGGTTGTTGACTCACTGTCCCAGTGTGTGTGACATTCCTGTATATATTTGGTTGCAGTGGGGGCTGATGGACCCTCTTCTAATAAAACGGATTCTCTCTCTTTCACTTTATTTATATTTTTATATATATATATGGGTGGTTTAGCACGTTCGCCTCCCAGCACTAGGGATTCCCGGTTCGAATCCCAATCTGGGAGTTTCCATGTTCTCCTTGTGTCCGTGTGGGTGTCCTCCAGGTTCTCCGGTTTCCTCCCACAGTCCAAAAACATGGATCAAGTCAATTGAATTCTCCAAATTGCCCCATATAGAGTGTGTCTGTGTGATTGAGTGTGTGCCCAGCGATGGATTGCCGCCCTGTCCTGGGTGTATCTGCCCAGCGCCCGAAACGTTCTCCCCTGGATGGGCATGGGGACCCCCCCCCCCGACCCTAATAGAGGATAAAGCGGGAGATAATGAATATATATATGAGAGAGACAGTCAGTCATATATATTTTGTATATTATAATCACACAAAATAAATAAAACAACTTTTTAAAATGGGTGGCTTAGTGGTTAGCATGTTCGCCTCTCAGCGCTAGGGATTCCCGGTTCGAATCCCCATCTGGGTGGAGTTTCCATGTTCTCCCCGTGTCTGCGTGGGTTTCCTCCGGGTTCTCCGGTTTCCTCCCACAGTCCAAAAACATGGATTAAGTCCATTGAATTCTCCAAATTGCCCCATATAAAGTGTGTGTTTGTGAGTGAGTGTGTGCCCAGCGATGGATTGGCGCCCTGTCCTGGGTGTATCTGCCCAGCGCCTGAGACGTTCTCCCCTGGATGGGCATGGGGAACCCCACCGCGACCCTAATAGAGGATAAAGCGGGAGATAATGAATGAACTTTCTAAAAGTTAAAATATTTTTTTTAATTTACCTTTATTTACTTTTATTATCTGAACAAACAAAATATTTTATTAAAGTGTATTTTTAGAGGTTTAGAAGTCGATTACTTGGGAAGACACTCAAAATTGTGACCGACGCAAAATAAAAAAAAAAACATTCTTCAGAAGCCGTTGACGTTCTCAGAATAAGGTTTTAAGATTTCTTGTGACGTTCTCTCACTCGTGAGCATGGACTAAATGTAAATAAGCTGTTGTCCTCTGTCGGTTTGCAGGTGGTGAAGAAAGCAGACATGGTGGATAAGAACATGAGCGATCAGATGAGGGCCGAGCGGGACGCCCTGGCTCTCAGCAAGAGTCCCTTCATCGTGCACCTGTTTTATTCGCTGCAAACGGCCAGCAAGGTCTACCTGGTATGGAGACACTCGCGTTGTTGGACGGAGGCCGTGGTTCCGTGAGCCGTCTGCTTACAGAAGCCTGTGTTGTAGGTGATGGAGTATCTGATCGGCGGCGACGTGAAATCGCTGCTGCACGTTTACGGCTACTTCGACGAGGACATGTCTTTAAAGTACATCTCTGAAGTGGCCCTGGCCCTGGATTACCTCCACCGACACGGGATCATTCACCGGTAAACACCGGCATGGCCACGCCCCCTTTCTGCTCCACTTATAAATCACAAGACGACTTTGTAGTTCTATAATTCCAGTCCGTAGTCCATCTGTGTTGTTGTTCGCCCCCTGTTGGTTCTCAGGAGCATCACAGAACAGGTATCATTTGGGTGGTGGATTGTTGAGGGTGAGTTCTGCAGTGACACTGATGCGCTGAGGGGGTTCTAGTGCAGCATCTCAGTCACACTGCTGGGATAGGACTAAACGCACCCACCAAACCCAATAGAACACCAACAGATTAACGTGGAGCCAAAGTTTTGACGTTATAAAGCTGGACTTTGTAGTTCTCCAGGTCCACTCTGTAGTCCATCTGTGTGTGTTCTACAGTACATACTGTGTACTCTGTTCTCTAACGCTCAGAACCCCAATAGTACCACCACAGAGCAGGGCTTATTGGGTTTGGTGGGTGCATTGAGTCCTATCCCGGCAGTGTCACTGAGATGACATCATTCGTAATAATAATAATAATAATAACATAAGGTTCATATCAGGCCAGCAGGGCGGCGCTGTGGTTATGGTAACGCCGGGTTCCTGATATCGGTTCTTCAGCGTGTAGCCACCGGCGCATCTCGTCCCGATCACCGGAGAACCTCCCGCCCCCCCCCCACGTCCCGTAAAGCTGGACTTTGTAGTTCTCCAGTTCCACTCTGTAGTCCATCTGTGTGTGTTCTACAGTACATACTGTGTACTCTGTTCTCTAACGCTCAGAACCCCAATGGTACCACCACAGAGCAGGGCTTATTGGGTTTGGTGGGTGCATTGAGTCCTATCCCGGCAGTGTGACCGAGGTGTTTAAATGAAACTCCAGCAGCACTGCTGCACTAGAACCCCCTCAGCGCATCAGTGTCACTGCAGAACCCACCATCAACGATCCACCACCCAAATGATGCCTGTTCTGTGATGCTCCTGAGAACCAACAGGGGGCGAACATCAACAACACAGATGGACAACAGTCTGGAATTGTAGAACTACAAAGTCGGTTTGTGATTTTTATGTAATAAACATCCACCTTGTGTTTTCAGAGATCTGAAGCCTGACAACATGCTGATCAGTAACGAGGGCCACATTAAGCTGACGGACTTCGGCCTTTCTAAAGTGAAGCTTGACCGAGGTTTGTATCAGCGGCACATATTACACGGCTGTCTGTAGGGGTGTCTTCAACTAAGGATTTTCATAGTCGAATCTGATTCGTCAGATTTTCCCTATTAAAATTTCACCACAAGATGGCGCTATAAACGTGTTTTTTTAAAAAAAAATATTTTACTTGTGTTTCTAACAAAAGAACCTTTTTTTTTGTTTTTCTTTTTTTTTTTTTCTAGAAATTAGGATGATATAGCGGCACGGTGGCTTAGTGGTTAGCACGTTCGCCTCTCAGCGCTAGGGATTCCCGGTTCGAATCCCCATCTGGGTGGAGTTTCCATGTCCTCCCCGTGTCCGCGTGGGTTTCCTCCGGGTTCTCCGGTTTCCTCCCACAGTCCAAAAACATGGATCAAGTTAATTGAGTTCTCTAAATTGCCCCATATAGAGTGTGTCTGTGTGTGTGAGTGTGTACCCAGCGATGGATTGGTGTCCTGTCCTGGGTCTATCTGCCCAGCGCCCGAGACGTTCTCCCCTGGATGGGCATGGGGAACCCCACCGCGACCCTAATAGAGGATAAAGCGGGAGATAATGAATGAATGAATGAATTAGGATGATTTTATTTGACAAAAGGCTATATATATAATGAAAACAAAGACATTTCATGTTAAAACTAATGCTTAGCAGCAGCCATGGGCGCCCCCATGTGGTCAAAATGGTACATTCAACTATGAGGTTCATAGTCGACTACGGTTCTCCGAATCGAATCGTTGAATCGTCGAATATTGCAGCTCACCCCTAGCTGTCTGCATTTTAACGTCCACGAGATGCAAGAATAATGCAGATCACCGAATTGATGTCCCTGTTTCAGACTCGGCGCTGTGATGGTCATTAAAGCATTGAGGTGCTAGAGGGCGTGGCATCATTGTGGATGGATCACGGGAAAGAGATGTCACTATAATAAAAAAAAATTAAAATAAAACAAAGTTTAATTTATAAATGCACACTGATCACTGAGTAACAGGTTTCCGGTTTCTCTTATAATTAAATTCTGGCCAAAGCACATTTCATAAATAAACATTAGGACGATACTGTATTGTATAATGCTTATTGCTATCGATGTTGAAGCGCTCAGAGGTGTGTGATGTCAATAATGTGGCGGCTGGACAAACGGCTCAGCCAATCAGATTAAAGCACCGGAACTGCCCGTTTTATAAGTCCATATTTGGATATGTGGTGCGAAGTGGGATTTTCAATGACCGAATAAGTGGGGCTGTCAGAATACGTATATATTAAATATAGTACCAGTCAAAAGTTTGGCCACGCCCCCTTTTTGCTCTCCATGTCCTCCACTTACCTTATAGATGGAGTTTGTAGTTCTATAGGCGGCACGGTGGCTTAGTGGTTTAGCACGTTCGCCTCTCAGCACTAGGGATTCCCGGTTCGAATCCCTATCTGGGTGGAGTTTCCATGTTCTCCCCGTGTCCGCGTGGGTTTCCTCCGGGTTCTCCGGTTTCCTCCCACAGTCCAAAAACATGGAACAAGTCAATTGAGTTCTCCAAATTGCCCCATATAGAGTGTGTCTGTGTGTGTGTCTGTGTGAGTGAGTGTGTGCCCAGCGATAGGTTGGTGTCCTGTCCTGGGTGTATCTGCCCAGCGCCCGAAACGTTCTCCCCTGGATGGGCATGGGGAACCCCACCGTGACCCTAATAGATAATGAATGAATGAATGTAGTTCTATAATTCCAGACTGTAGTCCATCTGTGTTCTGTGTTGTTCGCCCCCTGTTGGTTCTCAGGAGCATCACAGAACAGGTATCATTTGGGTGGTGGATTGTTGATGGTGGGTTCTGCAGTGACACTGATGCGCTGAAGGGGTTCTAGTGCAGCAGTGCTGCTGGAGTTTCATTTAAACACCTCAGTCACACTGCCGGGATAGGACTCAATGCCCCCACCAAACCCAATAAGCCCTGCTCTGTGGTGGTACTATTGGGGTTCTGAGCGTTAGAGAACAGAGTACACAGTATGTACTGTAGAACACACACAGATGGACTACAGAGTGGAACTGGAGAACTACAAAGTCCAGCTTTACGGAACGTGGAACTGAGAACATGTTCTTACCAAATTCCTGTTTCATGTTTTTCAGAACTGAGTCTGATGGACATTCTGACCACACCCTCGCTGGCTAAACCAAAGAAGGATTATTTTCGGACTCCGGGACAAGTCCTGTCCCTGATAAGCTCCCTTGGCCTCGTAAGTATAATTAATTATCCATCCTTTAATTATCTCCCGCTTTATCCTCTATTAGGGTCGCGGGGTTCCCCATGCCCATCCCTACAGTACTGAGAACCATCCACCACCCTAATACCTCCTCTGCGGGGGGGGCCTGATCACCAGAGAACATACTAACGCAGTCACGGTACCATCTAGAGGCTGTGGAGAGTAATTCTGCCTGGGGGGGGGGGGGGGGGGGGCGTGGCTTGTATCCTTCCTGTCAATCACCCTAACGTTGCACTGGTTTGCACTCCATCCTTTTAAAGAACACCCCCGTGATGGAGGGCAAGCGGCACTGCAGCGCCTCGGCCGTCTCCAGCCCCGTGTCTTGCGGAAGAGTGGAGCAGAGGAAGACCTCCTTATGTTCCCCACTGCTGGCGAGGAGACGGGATCTCCTGCGTTCTCCGATCTGCACCTCCAGAGCCATCGGTACGAGTGCGTCGGTGACACCGAGCCGCGGGTCAGCCGGATTTCTGCGGGTATTCAGCCTTTGGTCTGTGTTCTCCTGTGATTTAGGGGCGAACAGTGTGTTCAGTCCCAGCGTGCTGGCTAAGAGGCTGACCCCGAGACTGATGAAGACGAGGAAGAGGTTCGAGTCGTTAAGCGTTAGCAGCGTGCACTCCTGTCTGCAGGCGTCCACCGACTCCGAGAGCTGCATCAGTCCACTGTGGGAGGATGAGCAGGTGAGTGTGGGCCTGCTGGGGGGGGGGGGGGGGGGTTCACCATGCCCATCCAGGGGAGAACGTTTCGGGCGCTGGGCAGATACACCCAGGACAGGACGCCAATCCATCACTGGACACACACTCACTGACAAACACACACTCACTCACACACACACACTCTATATGGGGCAATTTGGAGAACACACGGTGGCTTAGTGGTTAGCACTTTCGCCTCTCAGCACTAGGGATTCCCGGTTCGAATCCCCATCTGGGTGGAGTTTCCATGTTCTCCCCGTGTCTGCGTGGGTTCCCTCCGGGTTCTCCGGTTTCCTCCCACAGTCCAAAAACATGGATTAAGTCAATTGAATTCTCAAAATTGCCCCATATAGAGTGTGTCTGTGTGAGTGAGTGTGTGCCCAGCGATGGATTGGCGCCCTGTCCTGGGTCTATCTGCCCAGCGCCCGAGACGTTCTCCCCTGGATGGGCATGGGGAACCCCACCGCGACCCTAATAGAGGATTAAGCGGGAGATAATGAATGAATGAATTGACTTGATCCATGTTTTTGGACTGTGGGAGGAAACCGGAGAACCTGGAGGAAACCCACGCGGACACGGGGAGAACATGGAAACTCCACCCAGATAGGGATTCGAACCGGGAATCCATAGCGCTGTGAGGAGAACACCCCCCCCCCCACCCCGAGACCCTACTGGAGGGTGGTTTAGTGGTTGGCATGTTCTGGATGGATGGATAATGGATGGAAGGACATTCACATCGGCTGTTGCTCGTAGATGTAAGTTTAGAGACAGTAGCTCCATCTGCTGGACAGTTTATTAATCATCCTCTGATCTCTTATTGGTGCTCACATGATGCGTTCTGCATGATGCCGATTTTCAGAGCGTTTTAGTTGATAGTTTATTCGCGGTTCTGCTTTGTGACTTGGGTGCCTAACCCTACCACCACCATGTTAGTATGAGTGCAATGCTGAAAGTTATCAACCACCTACGCCATCCCGTCAGTAGTGGTTCTGTGGGTCATGATCAAGGTGTAAAATGACCTCACAAGCAACATGGAGGAACCATTCCAGTCTGTAGTTGTAGGACTTTCGAAGTTGTGGAATGTGGTGCCTATAATGGGTATTGTTTTGCGATTTCAGAAGTTGGAGGGTGACGAAAACGCCCCGCCCCAGAGTGGACAATATGGATTTGAATCTGAAGTAGAACCGAAGCCCGATTCTGAGAAATGGACCGTGACATCATCGGTTCTTAACCCCGATCTGTACTCCACGATGGACTGCAGGACGCCTCTGAAACTGCGCGCTGACAACAAGCCTGCGAAATCGGACGGGTCGAATCCCGATCTCGACCGATCGGGTTCCACTCTGAAAAGTTCTTCGGTCAAGCGCGGCTTCGCGGAGGTCGACAAGAGTCCGGGGCAGGTGGAGATCCTGACCAAGAAGAACAACGCGGAGTACAAGAGATCCTTCCCCGTCCCGGAGCCCCATTCCAGAGCCCACACCGGTCTGACGGGCATTTTCTCCGCCGTCGGTTTGGGAGGCGACGGCGACCTCCCGAAACAGTCCAGCCCTGCTAAAGTGGCCAAGAACCTTCTGTGCGAGCTGGAGGATCCAGGCTTACCCAAAGGCGCCCCGGCTTGCCCCAGCTTCACGTCTCCATCCCGAGAGCTCACGACGGGCTTGGGCTTGGATTTCACCAGCCCCGTCCATGAAACCTCCCTGAGGGTGCACATCACCCCTCCCTGTGAGCCCGAACACGAGGTCAACGAGGCGTCAGGATCCTCGTTTGAGGATGAACATGTCGTCGTAGAAGCCACGGGAACGGGTTTCCGTGAAGACGCCCATCGGAGCCGAGGTTCCGGCTGCAGTTTGATGGATCACCTTCACCTCGCTTCCAGCAGCCTGCTCAAATCGCCGCCGTTCCTCAAGCCCAAGAACGTGGTGGCCTTCAGAAGCTACTGCAGTTCCATCAACCGCTCCAACATGTCCGGCTGCTCTCGCCTCAGCAATGTTTCCACCGACGCCATGGACCTCTCCACATCCGCGTCGATCCACAGCCTGCCCGCCGCCGTCACCCCTGTGCAGAGGAAACGCCGGAGCCTCAACAGCTCGCCGTTTCAGGTGGAGTGTGAACTGTACCGTCGCGTACGTTGGTGGGCGTCAAGTACACTGGTACGTTGGTGGGCGCCAAGTACACTGGTACGTTGGTGGGCGGCCCAGGACACTGGTACGTTGGTGGGCGGCCCAGCACACTGGTACGTTGGTGGGCGGCCCAGCACACTGGTACGTTGGTGGGCGGCCCAGCACACTGGTACGTTGGTGGGCGGCCCAGCACACTGGTACGTTGGTGGGCGGCCCAGCACACTGGTACGTTGGTGGGCGGCCCAGCACACTGGTACGTTGGTGGGCGGCCCAGCACACTGGTACGTTGGTGGGCGGCCCAGCACACTGGTACGTTGGTGGGCGGCCCAGCACACTGGTACGTTGGTGGGCGGCCCAGCACACTGGTACGTTGGTGGGCGGCCCAGCACACTGGTACGTTGGTGGGCGGCCCAGCACACACTGGTACGTTGGTGGGCGGCCCAGCACACTGGTACGTTGGTGGGCGGCCCAGCACACTGGTACGTTGGTGGGCGGCCCAGCACACTGGTACGTTGGTGGGCGGCCCAGCACACTGGTACGTTGGTGGGCGGCCCAGCACACTGGTACGTTGGTGGGCGGCCCAGCACACTGGTACGTTGGTGGGCGGCCCAGCACACTGGTACGTTGATAGGTGCCGAAGGAACAATTGTTGGTAGGTGCAATTCAATTGGTACTTGGTGGGACCTTCTGTCATACTGTGGGACCTTCTGGTCACAAGGTTGGTGCCTTAACCAGACAACACAAGATTCCAAAGGGAGCCAAACATTTGCTGTTTTATAAGTTTACTGAACATTTAGAACCTACAGAACCAATGGTTATTCTAAATTAGGTCTGTTCTGAGTATGTTGTTTCTTTATAGACGCCGCAGCCAATGGCATTGTCGCACACACCTTACAGAACACCCAAGAGTGTACGTCGAGGTCCAGAACCAGCGGAAGGAGCTCCGATACTCGGGACTCCAGACTACCTGGCACCGGAACTCCTACTTGGGAAAGCTCACGGTAAATATTTATTCAGGGTCTTATGGGTCTTTAGTTCAAGTTTAAGTAATTTATTTATATTGCGTTTTATTTTTTTTTTCACAATCGTACGTCGTCACAAAGCAGCTTTACAGAGTTCTAAACCTTTAAACCCCCAAAGAGCAAGGCCAAGAGACAGCGGCAAGACAAAACTCCCTGTTATGTTGCGATTGTAAGGAGGAAACCTTGTGAGGACCGAGGCTCAGTGGGGGACTCCTCCTCCTCGAGCATCAATAGTGTAGGACAGCCATGTACAGATGGTGTGGTGATCATGTGACCCGTATTTAACAATTGTAAACTATATAAGTCCATTGAGGGCGTCCTGCAGGACCGCCGGTCCAATAGAACTCCAGGAAGATCTGACGTAACACCCTGGTGTTCTCCAAGCGAGGCGTGTTCTGTACATTTCTGGCGTAAACCCAGACGCCCCGACCCTCTCCAGACGTGGACAGTCAGACGTGGGTGTCTCTCTGGTTGGGTGGTGGATCATCAACACGGGCGCCACCGCGTGTCCAACGCCACGGAACGCCGAGACCGACGGGACGCTATTAAACCTGACTGCATTTGGACAGAGGACACAGATCCATAGAACACTCCATACTGTGGGGTCTCCATTCACAGGAACCTCATGGAGAACCTAATGGAGTCCAGCTAGCTGTACCGCTCGCCAAAGTCAGAGCGCCACCTGATTTCGCACATGACTTTTGCATTCTCTTAGTTCTTAATGGGTGTTTTTGGGCGTATCGCACTATGAAACAATTAGCGTGTACCTCCAGGTGGCGCTCTGACTTTGGCGGGTTGCTATTTTCACGGTGCAGCTAGCCGAACTCCAGGAACTGAGGTTCCTGTGAATGGAGACCCCACAGTATGGTGTGTTCTATGGATCTGCGTCCTCTGTCCAAATGCAGTCAGATTTAATAGCATCCCGTCGGTCTCGGCGTTCCGTGGCGTTGACCACATGGTGGCGCCCGTGTCGATGATCCACCGCCCGACCAGAGAGCCACCCACGTCTGACCGTCCACGTCTGGAGAGGGGGTTTTCAGCGGACGGGCCGTCTGGGTTTAAAGCCATACGCCGGAAACGGACCCGAGACGGCCACGCCCATCGGGGAGATATATTCACACGCAGCGTTGCTATTTAAACCACGCAGGAGGAAGACGGGTTAGATGAGGGTTAGTGTTTGTGGCTTTCATGCCTTTTGATTTCTCATTTAGTAGAATAATAACCCGTGTGTTTTAATTGCAGGATCAGTTGCGTGTGGTGAGTATTTAACGAGCGACGCTCTGATGCATGAAAACACCTCGTGGCCATTAAAGGGATAGTTCGTCCAAATTGCTCTTGGCTGTGAACGTGGTCAAAACGTCCACACTGACCGTAATCAGAGGTGGCATTAAGAACGCAGCCATTAAAGCATCGTTTGGTCGAATTATTGGTTTTATTGAAGCATCTCGCGGTATGCTGGGTTTGGCTCTGGCTTGTGTGATTGGCTCTGCTGCCCTGCTGACTGCTTCAGCCATTTCCCCTTTAATCCCTGGAACCCTTGGAATCCTTAAACTTCTGACTAAACCAACGCAGCTTATTATTTTAATTATTTTAAATTACTTTAGTGTTGTAATGATGGGATGTTGGCTCTGTGGGCTGTTCATTCACCTTATTTGCAGTTCGATCGGGTGGTTTGGCATGTTCTCCTCTCAGCGCTAGGGATTCCCGGTTCGAATCCCCATCTGGGTGGAGTTTCCATGTCCTCCTCCCCGTGTCCGTGTGGGTTTCCTTGGGGTTCTCCGGTTTCACAGTCCAAAAACATGGATCAAGGTCAATTGAGTTCTCCAAGTTGCCCCATATAGAGTGTGTCTGTGAGTGAGTGTGTGTCCAGTGATAGATTGCCCCCCTGTCCTGGGTGTATCTGCCCAGCGCCCGAGACGTTCTCCCCTGAATGGGCAGGGGGAACCCCCCCCCCCCCCCCCCCCCTGGCCCCGCGACCCTAATGGAGATCTTACCTCAAATTTGGATGGTTGGGTTTATAATAATGCTCTTTGGTTATGCTTCCAAATTTGTGCAAACAGTTTGGGGAAGGCCCTTCTTTGTTCCAGAGTAAGATAGGTTCATAAATGTTGGGTTGGGGTATACTGGATGAGGGATGTGTGGAAGAGCTGAAGTGGTCCACGTTACAGCCCTGACCTCAAACCCAGAGTAAGGTAGTGATATAACACAGTCCAAAAACATGGACTCAAAGGTGAACTGGCTGCTCTTAATTGCCCCCATGTAGTGTATGTGGGATTGAGTGTGCAGTGATGGATCCCTGTGCCCTGTCCTGTGGTGTATCTGACCAGCCACCGAAATGGAGATGGACATGGACAACCCCCCCCCCCCTTCTCTATATAGGATGCAATAGCGATGCGATTACATGAAAATGTAATTTTATAATTAAATTTTTTTTTTTTAAGAATTTTTTTTTTTAAAAAAAATTTTTTTAATTATTATTATTATTATTTTTTTTTTTGCCTGACAGATTTAAATCTTGTGCTAATCTAATGATCTACAATTCTCACCCCCACCCCCACCCCAATCTAAATATCACGTTAATGACCCTCACCCTCACAGCTGTAGATCAGATTTGCAGTCACACACTAACAGACGTTATAATCAAGGGGCAAATGTGCAGTGTGTTCTTTTTTTTGTTCCACAGACTTCAGGGTGGACTGGTGGGCACTGGGCGTGTGTCTCTTCGAGTTCCTCACCGGCGTTCCGCCTTTCAACGATGAGACTCCACAGCTTGTGTTCCAGAACATTCTCAATCGAGGTTAGAACTCTGAGCATGTCCTCCACTTACCATATAGATGGACTTTGTAGTTCTATAATTCCAGACTGTAGTCCATCTGTGTTGATGTTCGCCCCCTGTTGGTTCTCAGGAGCATTACAGAACAGGTATCATTTGGGTGGTGGATTGTTGATGGTGGGTTCTGCAGTGACACTGATGCGCTGAGGGGGTTCTAGTGCAGCAGTGCTGCTGGAGGTTCATTTAAACACCTCAGTCACACTGCTGGGATAGGACTAAATGCACCCACCAAACCCAATAAGCCCTGCTCTGTGGTGGTACTATTGGGGTTCTGAGCGTTAGAGAACAGAGTACACTGTATGATGTGGTAAATAATTCGATTTTAACGATGTGAGCAGATATCCCATGGCCGGAAGAAGAGGAGGAGTTATCTCCCACTGTGAGGAGCGCCATCGAGATTCTCCTGACCACCGACGTCACCAAACGGGCCGGACTGAAAGGTCAGGCTGCTTTTAAAACGGAAAAAAAAGAATCTAACAATCAAATACTGCCAACTAGTGGCCAAATTACAGAACGCAGTTTATAAAAACAGTGTAACAGGTTGAGTGCTGATCTGTTTATTCATTCATTCATTATCTCCCGCTTTATCTTATATTAGGGTCACGGGGGGGGGGGTTCCCCATGCCCATCCAGGGGAGAACGTCTCAGGCGCTGGGCAGATACACCCAGGACAGGGCGCCAATCCATCGCTGGGCACACACTCACTCACACAGACACACTCCATATGGGGCAATTTGGAGAATTCAATTGACTTAATCCATGCTTTTGGACTGTGGGAGGAAACCGGAGAACCCGGAGGAAACCCATGCAGACACGGGGAGAACTTGGAAACTCCACCCAGATGGGGATTCAAACCGGGAATCCCTAGTGCTGAGAGGAGAACATGCCAACCACTAAGCCACTGATCTGTTTATATGAATCTGTATTTAATAATTTAAAATAATGTATTGTATTTCACGCATTGATACGAATGTGAAGCGCTGAGAGGTGTGTGTTATTGTTAATAATGTCGTGGCCGGACCAACGGCTCAGCCAATCAGATTTGAGGACTGGTCATTACATAAGTTGCTGGCAAGACATTACATTACATGTACATTTGGTTTATTGGATGCTTTTATCCAAAGCGACTTTCAAGGTGAACACAGGGTTCATCACAACATCCCTGGAGCAATGAGGGTTAAGGGTCTTGCTCAAGGACCCACACTGGTAACTGTAGTGGACCTGGGATTTGAACCCCCAACCTTCAGATTGACAGCCCAATGCCCTACCTACTGAGCTACCGCTCCCCTGGCAAGAAACGTATCGATTACCGTATTTTCCGGACTATAAGTCGCACCTAAAAGCCTAAAATTGGATGTGCGCCTTATAATCCGGTGCGCCTTATACGTGTACCGAGTTCCAAATTCTTTAAAAGTATTGTTGTGCGACCGAAAATGAATCCGGAGCTCGCCGTCATTCCGGGAGGATTAAATAAAGAACTCCGACCGCTGGACATTGGCGTAAACGGGGCGTTTAAAGTAAAGTCGCGGGCGGCGTGGGAGCGATGGACGATAGACGAGAACACATGTTTACTAAAACTCGGGAGGCGGCGGCGGGGCGAGTTACACCACCGTCTGTGAATGGATTGTGGACACGGGGGCTGAGGTTTCTGCCGTGACCGTCGTCCGAGCTTTCGCGAAAGCCGGCGTCGTCGCCGAACGGCCGCCCGGAGACGAGACGGACTCGGACATCGATGAGAGGGAACCCGGAGTGCTCGATAGAGAACCAGCTTTTTAATTCAGACACAGAAGACGAGGACTTTGATGGATTTGTGGGAGAAGAGAGATTAAAATAATGTGTGTTTTATCAAATAGAATAAACTTCAATTATAAATCAGCGTTCTGCATCCTTTACTTTTCTTGTAGATCGTATGTTTTGGCGAGTGCTTTATAATACGCTGCCGTACAGAATAAGTACCGTACAGAAATAGAGTCCCTAATTCAGACTGCGCCTTATAGTACGGTGCGCCTTATACGTGGGGCAAATACAGAAATAATCCCGTAATTCAGACTGCGTCTTATAGTACGCTGCGCCTTATACGTGGGGCAAATACAGAAATAGACCCCGTAATTCAGACTGCGTCTTATAGTACGGTGCGCCTTATGGTCCGGAAAATACGGTATATAAAGTACGCACATTGTTCTCAAATCCTTAATTGACGTGTTATTTTATTTTTTTTGTTTATTTTTAGAACTGAAAGCACACGCCTTCTTTAAAGGCTTAAACTGGGACAACCTCCAGAACCAGGCCATGCCTTTCGTTCCGGACCCTCACGACGAGACGGACACCTCGTACTTTGAGGCGAGAAACGCTGCTCAACACCTGGCTCTGTCCGGGTTCAGTCTCTGAAACGCTCGAACACTGAGCCCTGAACTCGGCCGGACAGGAGCGATGGTGCGAAGCTGCCGGTGTGACTGTGGGGCTGAGGAGGAGGTTCTGTTTAATGGACGTCTATGTTAAATAATGTTCTAAGAATCGGAGTTCCTTTAAAAACTAAAAGCAGTGGTGTACATGTGTTTGTGTGGTGTGTGTACTATATGCATGTGAGTGTGTGATGTTTTTGTTTGGATGTAGGTGTGTTAGTGTGCATGGCAGTTAGTGTTAATGGGTGTGTGTATGTGGGCTTGAGTGTATGTGTGGGGGTATATTTTGTGTGTATATGGGTGTGTGTGTGGGCAGGCTAATGTGTGTGAATACTGTGTGTGTGTGTGTGTGAAGGCATGTTAATGTGTATATGCATGTTGGGAGAGTGTGTGGAGGTGTGTATATGGGTGTGTGTGTGTATATGTATATGTGGGGTTGTATGTGTGTGTGCCTGAGCATGTTAATGTGTGGGTATAGTGTGTGTGTGTGTGTGTGTATATATATATATATATATATATATATTAATATTATACATGTGTCGGTGTGTGTTTATATGCGTTTGGAGGTGTGTGTGTGTGTTTGTAGCCATGTTAATGTGCGTGGGAATATTAATGGGTGTGTGTATGTGCAGTTATGTGTGTTTAAATGCGTTTGGAGGTGTGTGTGTGTGTTTGTAGCCATGTTAATGTACATGGGCATATTAATGGGCCTGTGTGTGTGTATGTGCAGTTATGTGTGTCGACGTGTGTTTAAATGCGTTTGGAGGTGTGTGTGTAGGCATGTTAGTGGGTGTGTGTACATGTGCAGTTATACGTGTCTCGGCGTGTGTTTATATGCGTTTGGAGGTGTGTGAATGTATATAGGTATGTTAATGTGTGTGTGTGTGCAGTTGTGTGGCAGTGTTTATATATATATATATATATATATATATATATATATATATATATAAATGTTGTATATCTGTCTAATTAGGAGGCTAACGGGTATGCGCGGTCCTGCATGACTCTGTAAGGTCAGTAGTTGCGTCCCGGTGCCATCAGGACTCCTCACGCCTGTTCTAATCGGTTCTAATCAGTGTCGGGTCCCGGGGTCGACGTATTAACCACCATGAAATCAATAACTGTTTTTAAACGTTCTTCTTACCTCAGCATGTCCATTTAACATGACCTCAAGTCATGACCTGATTCTTATTGAGTGCAATGGGGGGGGGGGGGTGAGAGTCGGGGAGTTGGTGGGGGGGGCGGGGCTTTTTTTATCACTACACGTCACCTGTAAGCTGCAACGTTACGTCACATCATGTTTAAATAAAAGCCTTTAATATTGTAAGTTTGCGTTACTGAGTGCCGACCTAGACACGGGTCCATGTTCACTGAGGTCATGTGACTCTACAGAACCTTTACGAGAACCGTTCCAGAGTACGAAATAAAGACCCGGGTGCGAGTTGTAAAAGATTAAGGAAGGTTTATTCGTGCGTTTATTCGGGGTGCGAGGGCGGCGGCATTCACGGGGCGCCCCGGTTAAAGGAAGGTCGTCGTTTCGATAATAAAGATAGTGTTTCTAATAAAACAAGTGCATCGTCTCCGAACAACTCTCTGATATACTATGCAAAAAGCAGATTCTTAGGAATATAGACTTCAGTGCTACCGTACAGTATGTTACAATTAAAATATACGTATTTACAGAACATTATTTCCATTAGCATTATTAAATTATTATTAATTACAGCTGTGCAGAGGAATTAACGAGTTCAACATAGAGTTAACTAAACACAGGGTGATGAGGGAGGCATGGAAACGGGACGAGCAGCACTTTGAAGACGTGGGTCGTTCGTTTCGTAAATGTAACGAGGAACTGATTCCGAATCTAAATTCGAGTCTGGTTTCGGACCCGGGCCCTTCGTCCCGTCAGCTTCCCACAACGACGTCGGTCTTGATTTCTGATCTAGAATGCACCGCTGTACTGCTCGAGCACACTACCTACATGTACCTGCTTCCATACTAGGGGTGAGCTGCAATATTCGCTGATTCGTCAATTCGATTCGGAGAACCGTAGTCGACTATGAACCTCATAGTCGAATGTACCATTTTGACCACATGGGGGCGCCCATGGCTGCTGCTAAGCATTAGTTTTTACATGAAATGTCTTTTTCGTTATATATATAGCCTTTTGTCAAATAAAATCATCCTAATTTCTGTTAATATTTTTTTAAATGATGTGTGCGCTTTAACAATAGGCTACACATTAATAAAGCAAGTAAAATATAAAAAAAAAATCTTTTTTTTTTAAAATATTTTCTTAAATTTTAACTGATTCGACTATCAGGCGACTATAGGGAAAATCTGCCGAATCAGATTCGACTATGAAAATCCTTAGTTGAAGACACCCCTATTCCATACTACATGTTAAAACAGTAGGCGAGTATGACTAGTGTGTCTGAATGTAGTATTCTATTACCGTATTTTCCGGACTATAAGGCGCACCTAAAAGCCTAAAATTTTTCCCAGAAATCGGACGTGCGCCTTATAATCCGGTGCGCCTTATACGTGTACTGAGTTCCAAAATTCTATAAAAGTATTGTTGTGCGACCGGGTGGTTTTTTTCCACACATCGCCGCCCTGCTGATCTGCGGCTCCATGCGCGCTCATCTCACAGAAAAGCCGAGTGAAGAAAATGAATTGGGAGCTCGCCGTCATTCCGGGAGGATTAAATAAAGAACTGACCGCTGGACGTTGGGGTAAACGGGGCGTTTAAAGTAAAGTTGCGGGCGGCGTGGGAGCGATGAATGATAGACGGTGAACACACGTTTACTAAAACTCGGGAGGCGGCGGCGGGGCGAGTTACGCCACCGTCTGTGAATGGGTTGTGGACGTCTGGGCCGAGGGTTCTGCCGTGACCGTCGTCCGAGCTTTCGCGAAAGCCGGCGTCGTCGCCGAACGGCCGCCCGGAGACGAGACGGACTCGGACATCGATGAGAGGGAACACCGGAGTGCTCGATAGAGAACCAGCTTTTTAATTCAGACACAGAAGACGAGGACTTTGATGGATTTGTGGGAGAAGAGAGATTAAAATAATGTGTGTTTTATTAAGTAGTAGAATAAACTTCAATTATAAATCAGCGTTCTGCATCCTTTACTTTTCTTGTAGATCGTATGTTTTAGCGAGTGTCTTATAATACGCTGCCGTACAGAATAAGTACCGTACAGAAATAGAGTCCCTAATTCAGACTGCGCCTTATAGTACGGTGCACCTTATACGTGTACTGAGTTCCAAATTCTATAAAAGTGTTGTTGTGCGAGCGAAAATTAATCCGGAGCTCGCCGTCATTCTGGGAGGATTAAATAAAGAACTCCGGCCGCTGGACGTTGGCGTAAACGGGGCGTTTAAAGTAAAGTCGCGGGCGGCGTGGGAGCGATGGACGATAGACGAGAACACACGTTTACTAAAACTCAGGAGGCGGCGGCGGGGCAAGTTACGCCACCGTCTGTGAACGGGTTGTGGACGCCTGGGCTGAGGGTTCTGCCGTGACCGTCGTCCGAGCTTTCGCGAAAGCCGGAGACGTCGCCGAACGGCCGCCCGGAGACGAGACGGACTCGGACATCGATGAGGGGGAACCCGGACCCAAACCTCGATGGATTTGAGGGAGAAGAGTGATTAAAATAATGTGTGTTTTATCAAGTAGTAGAATAAACTTCTTGTGTTTCAGCGAGTGCCTTATAATACGCTGCCGTACAGAAATAAAGTCTGTAATTGAGACTGCGCCTTATAATCCGGTGCGCCTTATGGTCCGGAAAATACGGTAGTTTTACACTGAGCAGACACATACTTGCCTACTGCTTTAACGTACTGTGTAGTATGGAAGTAGGCATTTCCGAATCCGAAATCAAATACTAGGCAGTAAAAACTTCGTTGAATCTAGTACACACTGCTTTAGTGGTAGTACAGGAGATGTGTGTGTAGTATGTACTAGGGGTGTATTCAACTAAAGATTTTCATAGTCGAATCTGATTCGTCAGATTTTCCCTATAGTCGACTGATCGAATCAGTTAAAATTTCACCACAAGATGGCGCTATAAGCGTAGTTTTTAAAAAACTTTTTAAAAATTTTTTACTTGTTTTTCTAACAAAAGAAAACCTTTTTTTTGTTTTTCTTTTTTCTTTTTTTTTCTAGACATTAGGATGATTTTATTTGACAAAAGGCTATATATATAACGAAAACAAAGACATTTCACGTAAAAACTAATGCTTAGCAGCAGCCATGGGCGCCCCCATGTGGTCAAAATGGTACATTCGACTATGAGGTTCATAGTCGACTACGGTTCTCCGAATCGAATCGTCGAATCAGCGAATATTGCAGCTCACCCCTAGTATGTACTATTCTAAGCTGGATCTAGTACACTCTGAGCAGTAGGCGAGTATGTAGTATGCATACCTTGTTGCCGAATGAGAGTGGAGATGCTGACGTAGCTAAATATTTACATCTTGTGTGCGTGTGGTGGGTGGGTGGGTGGGTAGGTGGGGGTGACGTTGGGAACAGCACAGGCGGTGGTTTCAAATCAATCAACACTGAGAATGATGGTCTGGATGGTTAGATCCACCGCCTTATTTCTCCCCTGACTGTCCACAGTACGTCCTCCACTTACCCTAGAGATGGACTTTGTAGTTCTCTAATTCCAGACCGTAGTCCATCCATTGGTTCGCCGTTCTCTGTTGGTCAGGAGCATCACAGAACATCATTTGGGTGGTGGATTCATTGTGGATTGCTGTAGTTCCATTTAAACACCTCGGTCACACAGCCGGGATAGGACTCGATGCACCCACCCAACCCAATAACCCCTGCTCTGTGGTGGTACGATTGGGGTTCTGGGCGTTAGAGAACAGAGGACACAGATGGACTACAGAGTGGACGTGGAGAACTACAAAGTCCGGACGTGGAACTGAACATGGACCTAAAGGGGGCGTGTCCAGACTTTCGATTGGCTGTGTAGTGTCCCCTTAAAATAGACGAAGCTCCCGTCTCATTGGCTCATTTAATGAGACGTCTTAATTACAGCGCAACTACGGGAAGTGCTCGTTAGCGGCTTCACACCTCACGGCGGTCGTCACGGTTTCGCCGATGTGAGGGGCGTGGCAGCAACGTTCTAAAGCCCTATGAGGTTTCAATACGAAAGAACTAGAACGCAGGTCGTCGTCTGTACTACGTCTTCATACTCCGTACTTACTCGAGCCGAGCCGTTAGAACCTCGGTACTTTACAGTATGCTAAAAAAGAAAAAGAAAAGCCAGTAGGTGGCGCTGCACTCGTCCAGGCGCTCGCCGTTAAAGTGCCGTCGTGGCGTCAGGGACGCGGGCGAGGAGTTCAGGCTTCACTCGGAACCCCGGCAGAGCAGAACCCCCGTCTTAATGGAGCTTCCTAAGAAAGACCCAGAGTTAGAACCCTCACTGGCCACTTTATTAGGTACGTTTTCAGATTATCTCATGTTATTGTATTATCTCATGTTATTGTATTATCTCATGTTCCACTTTATCCTCCACTAGGGTTCCGGGGCATCCAGTGGAGAACGTTTCGGACAATTTGGGGCATCCAATTGATCTTAAATCCATGTTTTTGGGCCATGGGAGAAAACCGGAGAACCCGGAGTAAACCCACACGGACACGGGGAGAACATGGAAACTCGACCCAGATTGCGAATCGAACCTGCATCCCCAACGCCGAGAGGAGAACATGCCAACCACCGAGCTGCTCATAATCTGATCTCATTATATTAATTTTTAATCCTCCACTAGGGTAATGTGTGGGGTTCCCCATGCCCATCCAGGGGAGAACGTTTCGGGCGCTGGGCAGATACACCCAGGACAGGATGCCAATCTATCACTGGACACACACTCACTCACACACACTCTCTATGGGGCAATTTGGAGCTTTCAATTGACCTTGAATCCATGTTTTTGGACTGTGGGAGGAAACCGGAGAACCCGAAGGAAACCCATACGGACACGGGGAGAACATGGAAACTCCACCCAGATTGGGATTCGAACCGGGAAACCCCAGCGCTGAGAGGAGAACATGCTAAACACTAAAACACAGTGCCGCCCACTTAAAGTAAACCATTGGGAACAACATGATTTAAAGTAAATGGAACGTGGAACGTACCATGAGGTTTTATTGAGGAGGCGGTGTTTACCTTCGTCGCCGCTGAAGGTACAGACGAATCAACCACTGAGTAACAAACGGCCAGACGAGTGCGAAGACCACGGTGCCGGGGGAAACGTCGAAGGGCCACCAGGACGGGTTCTGTATAGAGTAGGACAGCACATCATCATCTCAAAGTGCTTTAGAGTATTCCAAACCTCAACCCCCAAAGAGAAAAGCTTATGGAATGAATTAGAACTGAGACTGTAGCTTTGTGTGCTGTACCCCACTGCATCCCACACTTTGCATTGCGCTTGGTGATGTCAGACCTGGACGAGGAAGCTTCTCCATGGAAATCCGTTCCATGACGCTCCAGACCGCCAAACTAGGTGGTCAGATCAGCTCAGGAACCGAGTGTGGAGAACTTCACCAAATGGGTTTCCATGGAGAAGGCCACCTAAAGTTTGGAGGTCTGAAGGTTCATGGGTTTCCATGGAGAAGGCCACCTAAAGTTTGGAGGTCTGAAGTTTCATGGAACAGGTTTCCATGGAGATGGCCACCTAAAGTTTGGAGGTCTGAAGGTTCATGGAATGGGTTTCCATGGAGCGGGCCACCTAAAGTTTGGAGGTCTGAAGGTTCATGGAATGGGTTTCCATGGAGAATGCCACCTAAATTCTGGAGGTCTGAAGGTTCATGGAATGGGTTTCCATGGAGAATGCCACCTAAGGTTTGGAGGTTTGAAGGTTCATGGAATGGATTTCCATGGAGAGGGCCACCTAAAGTTTGGAGGTCTGAAGGTTCATGGAATGAGTTTCCATGGAGAAGGCCACCTAAAATTTGGAGATCTGAAGGTGCATGGAATGGGTTTCCATGGAGAAGGCCACCTAAAGTTTGAAGGTCTGAAGGTTCATGGAATGGGTTTCCATGGAGAGGGCCACCTAAGGTTTGGAGGTTTGAAGGTTCATGGAATGGGTTTCCATGGAGAGGGCAACCTAAAGTTTGAAGGTCTGAAGGTTCATGGAATGGGTTTCCATGGAGAATGCCATCTTAATTCTGGAGTTCTGAGGTTCATGGAATGGGTTTCCATAGAGAGGGCCACCTAAGGTTTTAAGGTCTGAAGGTTCATGGAATGGGTTTCCATGGAGAAGCCCATCTAAAGTTTGGAGGTCTTGAAGGTTCATGGAATGGGTTTCCATGGAGAATGCCACCTAAATTCTGGAGGTCTGAAGGTTCATGGAATGGGTTTCCATGGAGAGGGCCACCTAAAGTTTGGAGGTCTGAAGGTTCATGGACTCTGCCCTATGACATCATACTACACTGACCTGCTGTGGTATTTTACATGCTCCAACACCAGGGGGCAGAGTTAGTGTGCATCACAATCACCTCCACTTTGTTATAATGTCACCATTATTGGTGGGCGTCCTATCCCGGTACCACACTGGAATACAGTGAGCTCCCGAGCGAGACCCCGTCTGTGAGTCTCGTTAGTACTTACGTTCTTATTTATGTCTTTTATTTAACGTACCTTGCGATTCTTTCTGGCCGGGGGCTGAAGGTATTCCGCAGACAAGGCCACTGACCTCGCCTGAAAAAAAAAACATTTATAATATTTACACAACTTAGAACTTAGACTTAGAACCGGATCCACCATCAGACCCTTTCATTATCTTCCACTTAATCCTCATGGGGTTCCGCATGCCCATCCAGGGGAGAACGTTGGGCGCTGGGCAGAAACACCCAGGAGAGGACGACAATCTATCACTGGACACACACTCACAAACACTCTCTATATGGGGCAATTTGGAGCATTCCATTCACCTTGAATCCATGTTTTTGGACTGTGGGAGGGAACCGGAGAACCCGGAGGAACCCCATGCGGACACGAGGAGAACATGGAAACTCCACCCAGATCGGGATTCGAAGCGGGAATCCCTAGCGCTGAGAGGAGAACATGCAAATCAATCAGGCACTGTGCCGCCCGCCTTAGAACCTCGTTTTCTTTATTTAAATTGCGAGTTCTTGCTGTTTTAATTTTTTTTATTAAATACATTTTACAGACGCAGTGGAACGATTGGTGGGCGTGGTCACGGCCCGTAGTTGACGAGGTTTACGGCGGTTAACTCGTTGCCTGGTCCTCAAAAATTAATCAGACACATGGGGCAAGCAGTGCAGGGCAAAGTAGAGGGTATTAATAGTATTAATAAGGCGGGCCTACACCTCCACCCATCGCAATCAATCACACCACATATAGGGGGCGCCACTCCTGTGTGTATATATTAACATCCTCACCTGCGAGGCTGTGAGTGCCTCCAGCGTGTGCAGCCGTTCTAGGACGCTCTGCATGTCGTCCTGCAGCCGCGCCAAGGCGGCGACTATCTGCTCGTTCAGATCGGCGCCGCCGGCCTCGCCGGATCCCCGCCCATCCTCGTCACCTCCTCCACCCGCCAACGACCCCGCCAATCCTGATCCGGAACCCGCAGACCTCGAACCTGATGCAGAGGACACACGAGGTAAGTCAACCGTGAACCGAGAGGTATGGGAACGCAACTAACAGTGCATACGTATATGAAAGCAATACAGTGAATGAGGTTAGAAAAAGTGGGCGGGGCCTGGTAGTAGCTTGTCACATCAAAGGTCGGGAGAGGTTAGAATTTGGAACGGCGCTGATATCGCAAACTTGAAAACAAAGAAATACTGCAGCGGAATGGGACGAAAATGGGCGTGGCTGGGTGTGTTCGGGGGGGGCCCCAATCAGTCTGTGGTTTGAGGTGGTGGGTGTGTCTGCAAATTTCGAAATTTGCGAATTTCGTGTTTGTAGCTCGAAAATTGACAGAATTACGCCACTTTAAAAATCTGATTTATTTTTCCCATAGGCAATGAACTAAGCTAATTTTGTAGAGTGCTCAGGAGTGAAGGAAGAGTGCGATCACTCTGCAATTTTAGGAGCCCACTCTCGCTACAGCTGTCTCCGACTCCGGCGAATTTAGTTTTTGTAGCTCAAAAATTGACTGAATTACGCTACTTTAAAAATAGATTTTTTTCCCCATAGGAAATGAACTAAGGTGATATTTGAAGAGTGCTCATGAGTGAAGGAAGAGTGCAATCACTCTGCAATTTTACGAGCCCACTCTCGCTACAGCCATCTCTGACTCTGGCAAATTTATTTTTTGTAGCTCAAAAATTGACAGAATTACGCCACTTTAAAAATCAGATTTTTTTCCCCATAGAAAACAAACTAAGCTAACTTTGAAGAGCGCTCAGAAGTGAAGGAAGAGTGCAATCACTCTGCAATTTTATAAGCCCACTCTTACTCCAGCCTTCTCCGACTCTGGCGAATTTAGTTTTTGTAGCACAAAAATTGCCCGAATTACGGCATTTAAATCGGAATTTTTTTTCCATAGGAAATGAACTAAGCTAATATTTGAAGAGTGATCAGGAGTGAAGGAAGAGTGAGATCACTCTGCAATTTTATGAGCCCACTCACGCTACGGCCTTCTCCGACTCTGGCGAATTTAATTTTTGTAGCTCAAAAATGTATTGAATTACGCCACTTTAAAAATCAGATTTTTTTTTCCCATCTGAAACGAACTAAGCTAACTTTGAAGAGTGCTCAGTAGTGAAGGAAGAGTGCGATCACTCTGCAGTTTTACGAGCCCACTCTTACTCCAGCTGTCTCCGACTCCAGCAAATTTTGTTTTTGTATCTTGAAAATTGACTGAATTACGGCATTTTAAAAATCTGAATTTTGTCCCATAGGAAATGCACTAAGCTAACATTTGAAGAGTGATCAGGAGTGAAGAATGGGTGCGACCACTCTGTAATTTTACGAGCCGTTTATGGCTCTGGCGAATTTCGTTTTTGTAGCTCAAAAATTGCCCGAATTACGCAAGTGCGAATAACACCGTAATGCAAAGTGAATGGGGAATTTTGTGCTCGGAAAAACGGGAATATCTCAGGAACGATTCTACCGATCCCTTAGCCGTACACAAGCCCACATGTCACCGATGAGCCGGGCGTGTCCAGCGAAAATCGTGGCGATAGCTCGAAAGTTGCGGGAGGAGAAACGGCGACAATAATGAAAATTGGATAGCAATAGTGTGATTGCCTTATATGGCAATGACATCAACCAGGAAAGTGATATCATAATGGGGGGGGGGGGGGGGGGAGACTCTTGTCTCTTGTCGTGTATGGGCCCAGCACCCAAAATGTCACCACTCCCCCCGATTTTTAATTCTGATTTATGTTTTGACCCCTCGGGCCTTCCAGCCAATCATATCTGCTGCGTATCCTCTTCGTTGAGTTGAGCATGTTCTCCCCGATCGTCGCCTACACCAATTCCATCGCCGTAATCGCGCCTCGTCTCTCGTGAGTTCCACACGTACCTCGCCCTCTCTTGACGTGGGAACCGCCCGCTCTGTTGGCGCCCACACCGTGGCGCTGCGCTCCTCCTCCCCCTCCCCCGCTGGTCTTCCCGTCCTCCCCGCCGTGCTGCATCCCTTCGCGTCCTCTCAGCAGGACCTCGGCGTCTCCCTCCGGCGAGGGCGGCTCCTCCTGAGCGCCGTCCTCCCGACGGGCCCTCGCGCCCGTCTCGCTGTTCTGCGGGGCAGACGGTGGAACGTCGGTCAGGCGGCCGTGCAAGGAGCACGCAGGAGTGGCGTGGCGTCGTGTTCTCACCTCCTCGGCACCGAACTGATCCACGGAGTCGCAGTACACCTCGCCGTCCGAGTCGCTCGCCACGTGATGGTCGCCGCGTAGATCATCACCGTCGTCTAGAGACACGGACAAAAGAACCTTGAGTTCTCTGGTATGGGCGCTGGGCAGATACACCCAGGAGAGGGCGCTAATCTATCACTGGGCACTCACACACACACACTAAATATATATTCATTCATTCATTCATTCATTATCTTCTGCTTTATCCTCTATTAGGGTTGAAGGGTTCCCCATCCAGGGGAGAACGTCTCGGGCGCTGGGCAGATACACCCAGGACAGGACACCAATCCATCGCTGGACACACACTCACTCACACAGACACACTCTATATGGGGCAATTTGGAGAACTCAATTGACCTTGATCCATGTTTTTGGACTGTGGGAGGAAACCGGAGAACCCGGAGGAAACCCACGTGGAAACGGGGAGGACATGGAAACTCCACCCAGATGGGGATTCGAACCGGGAATCCCTAGTGCTGAGAGGAGAACATGCTAAACCACTAAGCCACCATGCCGCCACTATTGGAAACATGCTGACCTCATTATATTCCTACTGGGGAAGGGGGGGTTCACCATGCCCATCCAGGGGAGAACGTTTCGGGCGCTGGGCAGATACACCCAGGAGAGGGCGCCAATCTATCACTGGGCACACACACACTCACTCACACACTACATAGGGGCAATTTGGAACATTATGAGGTATTGGAAACATGCTGACCTCATTATATTCCTATAGGGGGAGGGAGGGTTCCCCATGCCCATCCAGGGGACAACACATACTGTGTGGGGCAATTTAGAGTATTCCATTTACCTTGAATCCATGTTTTTGGACTCGTGGCTTGCTCTTTGAGAGCTATATAAATAAAGGATGGTAAACCTAAAACGCTTTTCCTATGGGGGCATGGGGTAGGGGTCACCCCTGCCCCGCCTCATGGGAACATAGGGATGGGAGGGCATGTTATACCGCCCATCCGCCCAGCAGTGAGGTAGTACCAATCGCAGTTCCAATTCATTCCAAAATTCAGCAGTGAGGTAGCACCAATCTCAGTTCCAATTCATTACAAAATTCAGCAGTGAGGTAGTACCAATCTCAGTTCCAATTCATTCCAAAAGTCCAAAAAGTACCAATGTACCAATAAAAGTACCAATGAAGTCCAATTCATTCCAAAGAACCAAAAAGTACCGATCTCAGTTCCAATTCATTCCAAAAGTCAGCAGTGAGGTAGTACCAATCTCAGTTCCAATTCATTCCAAGATTCAGCAGTGAGGTAGTACCAATCTCAGTTCCAATTCATTCCAAAAGTCCAAAAAGTACCAATGTACCAATAAAAGTACCAATGAAGTCCAATTCATTCCAAAAGACCAAAAAGTACCAATCTCAGTTCCAATTCATTCCAAAAGTCTTGGATGGTGATCTTCCACCCAACCAACGGACCGTCAACCCGACTAGATGTTTATGGAGCTTCGTAAACAATGTTGGAAGCGTCAACAGGGCCTTCCCCAAACTGTTTCCACAAAATCGGAAGCACCCCAGGTACGTCCCACTAGCTCCGCCCCCCCAGTACAGTGTTGCCGGTCTTACCCGGGGAGTGACTGCCGCCGTTGGGGATGACCTCGATCTCCTCGTCGTCCTGGTTTTCATCGGCGGATCCGGCGCTCGGCGTTCCGTTCGTCACCGGATCCGCGCCGCGTCCCACCACGCCGTTCGAAACCGCGTGGGCTTTTCCCGCCGAGCTCTTCTCCTTTAATGCGGCGACTGAAAAGCAAAAAAAACAATAAACCAAAAACCCCCGACAAACTCTGGACCTCGTTAGAACATGGACCTCATTGTACCCTTCTTCACTTGCTCGTCCTCGTCCTCACTCCCAGTGTCGTCTCCTCCATCCCGCCGGTCCTCCGTCTCCATGGCGAGGTTCTTAGGACGTTCTGCCGGGTCCGGGTCCAGCGTGCCGTTCATCTGCATGGTCCTGATGATGCTCTTAGTGACGCTCTTCGGCGGCGCCAGGGCCATGCCCTCGAACCCTGCCGCGAAATCCCCGTCATATAAGCGACGGCTTCAAAACACGCCGGACTGACCGACGGGAGAAACTACCAAACCTCAGGGACCCCCTCAGGGATCTATCACAGGGGCAGAGGATGGGGTCATGTGACACTAACTGTAAACAGTATGGACAGTGTCCTGCATTGTTGATGCTGCCCCACCTCAAAGACTCCCTGACTGAGCCCCGGTCCTCACAAGGACAGATGACATTAAAGGGGAAGTTTGGGAAGAAACACAAGGATGACTACAACGAACTTGAGCTCGAGACTACGGGGAGGATCAGAACGCCGTCCTTCACTTGCCTTGAAGTTGCCGAGCAAAGCGTTCCAATTGGGCTGAACAAACCAGAACACGTGTTAATCAAAGTTTACACCCGGAACATCTGCACCGTTTAAATAGCAACGCTGCGTGCGAATATACCCCCCCACTGGGTGGGATGGGCGTGGCCATCTCAGGTCCATTTCCGGGGTATGGCTTTAAACCCAGACGCCCCGCCCGCTGAAAACCCCCTCTCCAGACGTGGACGGTCAGACGTGGGTGTCTCTCTGGTCGGGTGGTGGATCATCGACACGGGCGCCACCGCGTGTCCAACGCCACGGAACGCCGAGACCGACGGAACGCTATTAAATCTGACTGCATTTGGACAGAGGACGCAGATCCATAGAACACATCATACTGTGGGGTCTCCATTCACAGGAACCTCATGGAGAACCTCATGGAGTCCAGCTAGCTGCACCGTGAAAATAGCAACCCGCCAAAGTCAGAGCGCCACCTGGATCTTAAAGGGGACGGCGAGGGACACGCTGATTGGTTAATTGCATCAACAATTGTGCAAACGTCACGTACCATTTCGCCTTCATTCTTAATGGGTGTGTTTAACGTTCAATAAACCAATCAGCGTGTCCCTCGCCGTCCCCTTTAAGATCCAGGTGGCGCTCTGACTTTGGCGGGTTGCTATTTTCACGGTGCAGCTAGCTGGACTCCATGAGGTTCTCCATGAGGTTCCTGTGAATGGAGAACCCACAGTATGGTGTGTTCTATGGATCTGTGTCCTCTGTCCAAATGCAGTCAGATTTAATAGCGTTCCGTCGGTCTCGGCGTTCCGTGGCGTTGGACACGCGGTGGCGCCCGTGTCGATGGTCCACCACCCGACCAGAGAGCCACCCACGTCTGACCGTCCACGTCTGGAGAGGGGGTTTTCAGTGGGTGGGGCGTCTGGGTTTAAAGCCATACCCCGGATCTGGACAGAACCCGCGTTGTTTATAAACGTGAACCTCACCGGCTGTCAGGTCCGAGACCTGGGTTATTTTCTTCTTCTCGTCCACCAGCTCGTAGAACGGCCCCAGAACCTGCAGCAGCTGTTCCACCTCCTCCGTCACCGGCATGCTCTCTATGATCTGTACGGTGGACACGCCGCCAGTTAATTCAATTCCGTTAACCTACGGACGATCAGCAGGAGCTTCGACCTCCATCACGCACCAGCTTCAGATCCTCCACGTACGCCGTCATGGCCTCTTCCTTCGGCATTTCTCCGAGGGCGTGCCACGCCTCCCTAAAACACACAGAAGCACCCCATAACCAAGAACCTCAGGACGGATGGAGCGGAACATTCCAGACTTTATTAGAGTGTTCCATCCATCCATCCATTATCTTCAGCTTTGTCCTATATTAGGGTTATGGGGGGGGGGGTTCCCCATGCCCATCCAGGGGAGAATGTTTCGGGCGCTGGGCAGATACACCCAGGACGGGGGGGCAATCTATCACTGGACACTCACTTACTCACACACACACACTCTATATGGGGCGATTTGGAGAACTCAGTTGACCTTGAATCCATATTTTTTTGGACTGTGGGAGGAAACCGGAGAACCCGGATGAAACCCACGCGGACACGGGGAGAACATGGAACGTGCCGCCCACTCTTTATAAACAATTCATCCATTATCTTCCACTTTGGCGGCACGGTGGCTTAGTGGTTTGGCATGTTCTCCTCTCAGCGCTAGGGATTCCCGGTTCGAATCCCCATCTGGGTGGAGTTTCCATGTCCTCCCCGTGTCCGCGTGGGTTTCCTCCGGGTTGTCCGGTTTCCTCCCACAGTCCAAAAACATGGATCAAGTCAATTGAGTTCTCCAAATTGCCCCATATAGAGTGTGAATGCGTGCGTGTCTGTGTGAGTGAGTGTGTGTCCAGTGATAGATTGCCCCCCTGTCCTGGGTGTATTTGCCCAGCGCCCGAGACGTTCTCCCCTGGATGGGCATGGGGAACCCCCCCCCCCCCACCCTCTACCTCAGTATATAAATTGCCCCATATAGTGTGTGTGTGTGTGTGTGTGTGTGTGTGTGTGTGAGTGAGTGTATGCCCAGCGATAGATTTTCCCCCTGTCCTGGGTGTATCTGCCCAGCGCCCGAGACTTTCTCCCCTGGATGGGCATGGGGAACCCCCCCTCCACCTCAGTGCCCCATATAGTGTGTGTGTGAGTGCGTGTACCCAGCGATAGATTGCCCCCCTGTCCTGGGTGTATCTGCCCAGCGCCCGAGACGTTCTCCCCTGGATGGGCATGGGGAACCCCCCCCTCCACCTCAGTATATAAATTGCCCCATATAGTGTGTGTGTGTGTGTGTGTGAGTGCGTGTACCCAGCGATAGATTGCCCCCCTGTCCTGGGTGTATCTGCCCAGCGCCCGAGACGTTCTCCCCTGGATGGGCATGGGGAACCCCACCGCGACCCTAATAGAGGATAAAGCGGAATATAATGAATGAATGAATGAAATGATAGAGTGGCGCCCTCTCCTGGGTGTATCTGAATTACGATAATATTTATTAAAGCATGATGTTCATAGAAAGATATGCAAATTTTAAAGTCTTTAATACCATTTGACTTTGCCGACAGGATCCCAAAAGCCCGGTCGGGGAACGCTGCATGGGCCCTGTGTGGCCTGCTTGTAATAACTGTAGAACTTCAGCATCATCTCATTGGACGGTTGAAAGGAACCTGAAACATCAGACAACACGGTGAAGTTGAACTATTATCCCTCTTACACTTACAGCCTTTTTGTTTTTTGGACGTGTACGTCTTTAAATGGGACATCGCTGCCCTGTCCAGCCCGGACAAAGTCCATGTCGCGAGTTACGTGTTGTCTGAACTTTGACTTCATCGTGTGGGTCGTTAGTATTAAACATTAACCTGCACGTCTGAAAACAACGCCAGTGTCCGGTCCCCTGGCTTCATCACATTATATTATTATAGGGTACCAGTCGAAGGTTAGGCCACGCCCCATTCGTCCTCTATTGTCCATTTATGATTACTATTTCACACCCCACCAACAGTCTATTGTCCCCGTCTTCCTACTGCGTGGTTTAAATAGCAACGCTGCGTGTGAATATATCTCCCCGATGGGCGTGGCCGTCTCAGGTCCATTTCCGGCGTATGGCTTTAAACCCAGACGCCCCGCCCGCTGAAAACCCCCTCTCCAGACGTGGACGGTCAGACGTGGGTGGCTCTCTGGTTGGGTCCGGGTCTCTGCACCGTTCAAATAGCAACCCGCCAAAGTCAGAGCGCCACCTGGATCTTAAAGGGAATGGTGAGGGACACGCTGATTGGTTTGTTGTACGTTACTCCCAAAACACGCCCATGAATGACGTCGTCACGACAACAAAGACACACTGACACGCCCCCAATTAACCTGCAGGGACCATGGACCCTAACTTACTGTCCCGTCTTCCTCCTGCGTGGTTTAAATAGCAACGCTGCGTGTGAATATATCTCCCCGATGGGCGTGGCCATCTCAGGTCCATTTCCGGCATATGGCTTTAAACCCAGACGCCCCGCCCACTGAGAACCCCCTCTCCAGACGTGGACGGTCAGACATGGGTGTCTCTCTGGTTGGGTGGTGGATCATCAACACGGGCGCCACCGCGTGTCCAACGCCACGGAACGCCGAGACCGACGGAACGCTATTAAACCTGACTGCATTTGGACAGAGGACGCAGATCCATAGAACACACCATACTGTGGGGTCTTCATTCAGAGGAACCTCATGGAGAACCTCATGGAGTCCAGATAGCTGTACCGTGAAAATAGCAACCCGCCAAAGTCAGAGCGCCACACCGACACGCCCTAAATTAAGTCACGGTAGCGTTTCCCACAGGACAGGACTCACCGTTCGAAGGTAAATTCTGAATCACTTTGACGGCAGCGTCGAACCTGAGCTCATAAACCGACTTGCCGGAATCCTCCATCATGACCGCAGCTCACAGACGAAGGAGGCGTGGAATCAAACCTGAACGAGAGATCGTTACATTTAACGATCTTAATACCATAACAATAACACAATAACAATAACACAATAACAATAACACAATAACAATAACACAAAGCGGCTTTACATCGGTCCAAAGCACAAACGAACATCGCCTACTTCCAATCCTTAAATCTGATTGGCTGAGCCGTCTGTCCAGCCGTGACATCACTGACAATAACACACACACCTCTGAGCTTCGCATTCGTATCAATGCGTGATATACAGCACATTATTTTCCCCGTTTTTCTAAGCTGCGTTTTGTAATTTGGCCACTAGATGGCCGTGTTGGTCCGATTTGTTTCATAGAACGTCTTTGGGATGAATTAGAGTGCAGACTGAGGCCTTCTCGTCCTGTGAGTGAGTGTGTGCCCAGTGATAGATTGGCGTCCTGTCCCGGGTGTATCTGCCCAGCGCCCGAAACGTTCTCCCCTGAATGGGCATGGGGAACCCCCCCCCCTTCCAACCTCTACCTCAGTATATAAATTGCCCCTATATAGTGTGTGTGAGTGAGTGTGTCTCCAGTGATAGATTGGCGCCCTGTCCTGGGTGTATCTGCCCAGCGCACAAAATGTTCTCCCCTGGATGGGCATGGTGACCCCCCCCCTCCACCCTCTACCTCAGTATATAAATTGCCCCTATATATAGTGTGTGTGTGTGTGTGTGTGTGTGTGTGTGTGTGTGTGAGTGTGTGTCCAGTGATAGATTGGCACCCTGTCCTGGGTGTATCTGCCCAGCGCCCGAAACGTTCTCCCCTGGATGGGCATGGGAAACACCCCCCCCCCCACACACACCCTCTACCTCAGTATATAAATTGCCCCTATATAGTGTGTGTGTGAGTGAGTGTGTGTCCAGCGATAGATTGGCGCCCTGTCCTGGGTGCATCTGCCCAGCGCCCGAAACGTTCTCCCCTGGATGGGCATGGTGTGGACACCCCCCCCCCCACCACGACCCTAGTAAAGAATAAAGCATAAGTTATTGGATGAAGACTTATAGGACAATTATTATAAATAAAAGTCTGGTCTCTTGGGGATTTCTTTCTTTTTTTTCTCAGTCTCAGAATAATGAGAACATGTGAGAACGGTTCTGCAGATGGAAAGACAACAGCATCCCAATTAATAATAATGATCAACCCCCTAAAAACAACCCAGCCGCTCTGCAGCAGCACCTCTGCTCATGTCTGTAACAGGCGCATCGTTAGAGCTGGGCTTTCGGGGCTTATAGCCCGTGACGTTTGGTCAGTTGCCCCGGATCAAATGAGGGCAGCTTTCTCTGCAGCCTCTCGTCCAGCAGCGGGACCCAACGATGGAGCCACCATCAGCTGTTTGTGTTTCCATGCACGTGTGTGTGTGTGTGTGTGTGTGTGTGTGTAAGGAAGGCAGTATTGGGAGTAAAGTTACCGTAATAACTGTATGTTGGCTGTAAAGAGCAGCTTCTCAGCTTTAGGAAACCGTCAGAATTTTTTTTTCTGAAGGCGCAAACTGTCCCAAACTTACGGTAATTAAAGCAAAACCTCGTTAAAACTGTCTCATCTGCAAACGACTCGTAAAACAGATTCATGCTTTTCTGCTGAAGCTCAGGTTCATTTATTGCAGACAGACATATTTAATATGTTAATTAATTTTATCCATTATAACAGTAATTAAAGATCAATCAATATTAACATAACAGTTTGATAGGGCTTAGTGGTTTAGCATGTTCTCCTCTCAGCACTAGGGATTCCCGGTTCGAATCCCCATCTGGGTGGAGTTTCCATGTTCTCCCCGTGTCCGCGTGGGTTTCCTCCGGGTTCTCCGGTTTCCTCCCACAGTCCAAAAACATGGATCAAGTCAATTGAGTTCTCCAAATTGCCCCATATAGAGTGTGTGTGTGTGTGAGTGTGTGCCCAGCGATGGATTGGCGCCCTGTCCTGGGTGTATCTGCCCAGCGCCCGAGATGTTCTCCCCTGGATGGGCGTGGGGAACCCCACCCCCCCACCACGACCCTAATAGAGGATAAAGCGGGAGATAATGAATGAATGAATAACTAATAAACAATCAAACAATATTAACATAAGTTTGATAGGGCGGCACGGTCGCTTAGTGGTTTAGCATGTTCTCCTCTCAGCACTAGGGATTCCCGGTTCGAATCCCCATCTGGGTGGAGTTTCCATGTTCTCCCCGTGTCTGCGTGGGTTTCCTCCGGGTTCTCCGGTTTCCTCCCACAGTCCAAAAACATGGATCAAGTCAATTGAGTTCTCCAAATTGCCCCATATAGAGTGTGTATATCCCCCCCCCCCCCCACCCGCGACCCTAATAGAGGATAAAGTGGGAGATAATGAATGAATGAATGAACAGTTTGATAATGCATAAATACCCTCATGAAAGGGCAATTTTTAAAGAGGACAGAGGGGGCAATAAGGGATCTGAGCTAAAGCCCCCGATGTTCCCAAACCCTAAAAACGCCCCTGATTGGCTGTAAAGAGCAGCTTCTCAGCTTTCCGAAACCGAATTTTTCTGAAGGCGCAAACTGTCGCAACGTTACGGTATTCCAAATTAAACCCTCGTTAAAACTGTCTCACCTGCGACTCGGAAAACAGATTCATGCTTTTCTGCTGAAGCTCAGGTTCGTTTATTGCTGACAGACAGATTTCATATGATATTTTATTCGCCCCTGCTCTGCAGTAATAAGAACTACAGCCTGCGGAAAGCGTCAGGACGGAATTAAATCGTCTTATTTCGGGTTGAATTGGTAAATAAATGGGGTTTGAATAAAGACGCGTCTTCTTACCATTGCGTTTGCAGACTGCGCTGAACGCCGCGACCTCTCCAAACATCCTCCCGGAGCGCAGACACGGACCGCAGCCGCCGCGCCGCCGGGAATCGTAGTTTTTATCCACAGCGACTCCAGGCGGACCAGGCGGGTACAGCACTACAACGCCCATGATGCACCGCGCCAACGCGCACTTAGGTAGGAAGCGTAATCTGGTTAGTCGGCTTACGCGTTTGTGGGTCAGCGCGTCGGGACGGAGCCGCGAGATCAAAGAGACGCTTTAAAGCCTTTTGATGTTGTTTTTATTTCTTTTCTTTTCCCGCAGAACGTCGTGTCACGTGACATTTAACGTTAAAACCTCGTTTAGCGATAATATTTATCGGGAGGTTTAACCCCCGAGTTAAGAAAGAAATGATAAAACTACAAATCCCAGCATCATCATCATCATCATCACCAGCAGCAGCAGCAGCAATAATAATAATAATTCATTCATTATCTCCCGCTTTATCCTCTATTAGGGTCGCGGTGGGGTTCCCCATGCCCATCCAGGGGAGAACATCTCGGGCGCTGGGCAGATACACCCAGGACAGGGCGCCAATCCATCGCTGGGCACACACTCACTCACACAGACACACTCTATATGGGGCAATTTTGAGAATTCAATTGATTTGATCCATGTTTTTGGACTGTGGGAGGAAACCGGAGAACCCGGAGGAAACCCACGCAGACACGGGGAGAACATGGAAACTCCACCCAGATGGGGATTCGAACCGGGAATCCCTAGCGCTGAGAGGCGAACGTGCTAACCACTAAGCCACCGTGCCGCCATAATAATAATAATAATAATCAATGTGCATATATATATATATATATATATATATATATATATATATATATATATATATATATATATATATATATATATATATATATATATATATATATATATATATATATATATATATATATATATATATATATATATATATCCATCCCCATGCCCATCCAGGGGAGAAAGTTTCGGGCGCTGGGCAGATAGACCCAGGACAGGGCGCCAATCTATCACTGGACACACACTCACACACACACACACTCACTCACACAAACACACTCTATATGGGGCAATTTGGAGAATTCAAATGACTTGATCCATGTTTTTGGACTGTGGGAGGGAACCGGAGAACCCGGAGGAAACCCACGCCGACACGGGGAGAACATGGAAACTTCACCCAGATTGGGAATCGAACCGGGAATCCCTAGTGCTGAGAGAAGAACATGCTAAACACCGTGCCGCCCCATATGTATATATATATATATATATATATATATATATATATATATATATATATATATATATATATATATATATATATATATATATGTCATATTGACTGCTTAATCTTCTACTACAAGGAGCACAGGGTGGGTTGGGTTCCCCATGCCAATCCAGGGGGGAACATCTCACTTTTGTGAACAATACACTTTTGTAAAAGCAAATATTTCGGAATTTGTTGAATAATATAGATGTAAATAATGACGACCTAATACGCTACATATATACAAACATCGTTTCGCTACAAAAGTTAGAAATGTCGCGTTTACAGGACATTATTGGCTTTAAATGGCGTAGAAAAATTTAAATACGTGGCTTAAAACAACAATTTTGCCATTTTTAAACCAAATATTATCATTTATAATGAAAAGGTAACACGACGTTTAGATACGAGTCGAAAACAAATGGGCTGTATCCTAATCGCCACCCTTCCCCACATCCCCTATACATTTACATTTGGTCATTTATTGGACGCTTTTATCCAAAGTGACTTACAAGGTGAACACAGGGTTCATCACAACATCCCTGAAGCAATGAGGGTTAAGGGCCTTGCTCAAGGACCCACACTGGTAACTTCAGTGGACCTGGGATTTGAACCCCCAACCTTCAGATTGATAGCCCAACACCCTGACCACTGAGCTACCACTCCCTATAAACCTTATAGTGCGATAAAGAGATCCAAACAGTTTAGAACAACTAATTAAATGAATTAAATTTCTGCTTTTGTGGTTTAGAATCCCTTTTCGACCACAATGTGTGATTTAAAGCGAGTAAAACTTGTTTATCTTGTGCCCTATGTAGTGCATACGGCGTGATTTGGGACACTTTTTTTTTTGCTATAACTAAAAAAATACACTTTTTTAAAAACAAATATTCAGAATTTGTTAAATAATATAGATTTAAACAATGCCGTCACACCAATACAAACACCTTCTTGTAACAAAACTTAGAAATGTCGTGTTTACAGGACAACAATGACTTTAAATAATCTAAACTTTTTTTTTTATTAAACATTAAATATTACCATTTATAATGAAAAGGTAACGCGAAGTTTAGATACGAGTCGAAAACAAATGGGCTGTATCCTAATCGCCACCCTTCCCCACGTCCCCTATGAATCTTCTAGTGCGATAAAGAGGTCCAAACAGTTTAGAACAACTAATTAACTAAATAAAATTTCTGCTTTTGTGGTTAAAAATCCCTTTTCGATCACAATGTGCGATTTAAAGCGATTAAAACGTGTTTATCTTGTGCCCTATGTAGCGCATACGGCGTGATTTGGGACACGTCGCGTACTGCTTAGTACACATAGACGCTTCATTGAGTCGAAAGCTACGCGTACTAGTTAGTGTGCAAGTAGGCGGGTTGGTTATCTGGTGGTTTTAAACTTTTCTTTTTATTATCAAACACACTTTTGTAACTAAAGTTGGAAATGTCGTGTTTACAGGACAACAAGGACCTTAAATAACAACACAAAAAAACTTTTTTTTATTAAATATTATCCTTTATAATTAAAAGGTAACACGAAGTTTAGATACGAGTCGAAAACAAACGGGCTGTATCCTAATCGCCACCCTTCCCCCTGTCCCCTATAAACCTTCAACCTTAATACAACATCCAAAAAGTATAAAACATTTAATTAAATGAATTACATTTCTGCTTTTGTGGTTGAGAATCCCTTTTCGATCACAATGTGCAATTAAAGGTGATTAAAACTTGTTAGTCTTGTGCCCTATGTAGCGCATACGGCGTGATTTGGGACACGTCGCGTACTACTTAGTACGCATAGACCCTTCATTGAGTCGAAGGCAACGCGTACTCGTTAGTGTGCAAGTAGGCGGGTTGGTTATCTGGTGGTTGTTGGTCGCTTGGTTTGGTTTTAAACTTTTCTTTTTATTATCAAACACACTATTGTAAATGTAAAGGTAAATATCGTGTTTACAGAACAATAATGACCTTAAATTACTTTTAAAACTTTTTTAAAAATTAAATATAACCTTTTATAATTAAAAGGTAACACGAAGTTTAGATACGAGTCGAAAACAAATGGGCTGTATCCTAATCGCCACCCTTCCCCCTGTCCCCTATAAACCTTCAACCTTAATACAACATCCAAAAAGTACAAAACAATTAATTAAATGAATAAAAATTTCTGCTTTTGTGTTTGAGAATCCCTTTTCGATCACAATGTGCAATTAAAGGTGATTAAAACTTGTTTGTCTTGTGCCCTATGTAGCGCATACGGCGTGATTTGGGACACGTCGCGTACCGCTTAGTACGCATAGACCCTTCATTGAGTCGAAGGCAACGCGTACTCGTTAGTGTGCAAGTAGGCGGGTTGGTTATCTGGTGTTTTTAAACTTTTCTTTTTATTATCAAACACACTTTTGTAAATGTAAAGGTAAATATCGTGTTTACAGAACAATAATGACCTTAAATTACTTTTAAAACTTTTTAAAAATTAAATATAACCTTTTATAATTAAAAGGTAACACGAAGTTCAGCTACGAGTCGAAAACAAATGGGCTGTATCCTAATCGCCACCCTTCCCCCTGTCCCCTATAAACCTTCAACCTTAATACAACATCCAAAAAGTATAAAACATTTAATTAAATGAATTACATTTCTGCTTTTGTGGTTGAGAATCCCTTTTCGATCACAATGTGCAATTAAAAGTGATTAAAACTTGTTTATCTTGTGCCCTATATAGCGCATACGGCGTGATTTGGGACACGTCGCGTACTACTTAGTACGCATAGACCCTTCATTGAGTCGAAGGCAACGCGTACTCGTTAGTATGCAAGTAGGCGTCCCGTCCCGAGCAGGAGTCCCCGGCTGCCAGAGGAGGGAGCCTCTCTCCCGGCCGCTCGCCCCCTTCGCTCCCGTCTCGCTGGCTGCCCCTGCGGCCGCAAATCAGAGGGAAGAGCCAGAGAGCGAGCGAGGCTCCGGCATGTAAAGATGGCAGAGCTGCAGATGTTGCTGGAGGAAGAGATTCCCGCCGGGAAGCGGGCTTTGCTGGAGAGCCACCAGAACCTGACGCGGGTGGCCGACTACTGCGAGAGCAACTACGTCCAGGTGAGTGTCGTTCGGCTCGGTGTCGGCTCCCCGATCCCTTTGAAGCGCCGCGGCTTGATCCCCGAACCGAGCGGCTCTTTGTCGGTTGGGAAAGCCGTGAGGGGGGTGAGGGAGGGGGGCAGGAGGGGGGCAGGAAACGATCCCGCGGAGTCAACGATAAAAACCGACTTTCGTCTGCTTTTCAGCGACTTTACAACATTAAACGCCTCGCGTTCCGTCGCTTCGAGGCGATTTTAACGCCGTTTCGGTGACTTTTCGGCCGTTTATCCCGAGGGTGTGTCGGGGAACGAGCCGAAATCTGCCCCTCTGAACTGCCCCCCAGCTCCCAACAAGCCACGTTTGGATGTTATTACAACTTTTAGAGCCTATCCCGGTCGGGAACATTCGTGATAAAGCTCCCCCAGGGCAATACGGGTTTCGGCCGCTTCTCCCGAGGGTGTGTCGGGGGACGAGCCGAAATCTGCCCCTCTGAACTGCCCCCCAGCTCCCAACAAGCCACGTTTGGATGTTGTTACAACTTTTAGAGCCTATCCCGGTCGGGAACATTCGTGATAAAGCACCCCCAGGGCAATACGGGTTTCGGCCGCTTCTCCCGAGGGTGTGTCGGGGGACGAGCCGAAATCTGCCCCTCTGAACTGCCCCCCAGCTCCCAACAAGCCACGTTTGGATGTTGTTACAACTTTTAGAGCCTATCCCGGTCGGGAACATTCGTGATAAAGCACCCCCAGGGCAATACGGGTTTCGGCCGTCCAAAGGTGTGTCGGGGGACGAGCCGAAATCTGCCCCTCTGAACTGCCCCCAGCTCCAAACAAGCCACGTTTGGATGTTGTTACAACTTTTAGAGCCTGTCCCGGTTGGGAACGTTCCGTCCAAAGAGTTATAAAAGTGAGGATCTACGAACCCCATTTGTATTTATTTATTATTATTATTATTTATTTTATTATTATTTATTTATAAATAAGTAATATTTATTTATTGCTTTATTATTGTTGAATACGCTTTGCCTCTGAGATATCAGCCAGGAAGCCTACATCACGTCTGGGACGTCATCACGTTGCTGTAACCATGGTAACTTACTAGGTAACTAGGTACTAGGTTATGGTAACTTGGTTGGGAACGTTCGTGATAAAGCACCCCCAGGGCAATAAGGGTTAGGGGCCTTGCTCAGGAGCCCTTATTGGTCCACGTTGGTGGCGTTTCAAAGCGGTTTCGTTGACATTCGGCCGTTTATCCCGAGGGTGTGTCGGGGACGAGCCGAAATCTGCCCCTCTGAACTGCCCCCCAGCTCCCAACAAGCCACGTTTGGATGTTATTACAACTTTTGGAGCCTATCCCGGTTGGGAACGTTCCGTCCAAAGAGTTATAGAAGTCCAGATCTACGAACCCCATTTGTTTTTATTTATTTATTATTATTTTATTTATAAATAAATAATATTATTTTTATTATTGTTGAATACGCTTTGCCTCTGAGATATCAGCTATAAGGTGCCAGTAAGCTTACATCACGTCTGTGACGTCATCACGTTGCTGTAACCATGGTAACTTACTAGGTGACTAGGTACTAGGTTATGGTAACTTGGTGGTTGGGCGGGGGGCGGTCACTACTGGCCAATTTTAGTGAATGAGCAGATATCCGCCCCTCTGAACTGCCCCCCAGCTCCAAACAAGCCACGTTTGAATGTTGTTATAACTTTTTGAGCCTATCCCGGTTTTGAGCACCCCCAGGGCAATAAGGGTTAGGGGTCTTGCTCAGGAGCCCTTATTGGTCCACGTTGGTGGCGTTTCAAAGCGGTTTCGTTGACATTCGGCCGTTTATCCCGAGGGTGTGTCCGGGGACGAGCCGAAATCTGCCCCCCAGCTCCCGTTTGGATGTTAACAACAAGCCACGTTTGAATGTTGTTATAACTGTTAGAGCCTATCCCGGTTGGGAGCGTTCCATCCAAAGAGTTACGAGCCGAAATCTGCCCCTCTGTCCAGATCTACAAAGCCACTTTTAGAGCCTATCCCCAGTCATCATCTATCATCATTATCATTATTTATAATAATAATATTTGTCATTATCTTACACTGAATCCTCTACTGAGGTTGTGGGGTGGGTTGACTTCCCCATGCCTATCAAGGGGGGAAAAACTTTTAAAGCCTATCCCGGTTGGGAATGACCCATCCAAAGAGTTCTCGAAGTCCAGATCTCCAAACCCTCTTGCGTTTACTCACATGGTTCCACTTCATAGCCGCATTTAATGTGGATTTAATGTGGGAAAAACTTTTAAAGCCTATCCCGGTTGGGAATGACCCATCCAAAGAGTTCTAGATAGTAAAGAGTTCTTAAATAGTACTTTTGAGTCATTCTAAATTTGTTTTTAAGGAATTCTGGCTGTCGCACTAATTATATAGTGTTTTTATGAATGAAAACGGGTGGGGGTTTGGTTAAGGTGGGATCCTCCGACCCCTTTGTGACCTTTAACTTTAACAAACGAACAAAGCGATAAGGTGCCAGTAACCTTACGTTACATCTGTGACATCATCACGTTGCTGTAACCATGGTAACTTACTTTAACGTATCCCAAGGATGGAGAGAGAGCCTTCTCTAAATCTAATGTTCTCTGTTTTAATGGTCAGGACCCCCCACAGGGCAGATATCATTTGGGTGGGGGGCCATTCCGATGGCTGGTGTTATGTTGTCCCGCTGGAATTCGTAAATCTACCACCTGAAATGGCATCCTGCGAGCACCGGTGAGCATTACAATAGAATGGACGAGCCTGAGAGGTGTAGGCGCAACGTATACAGTGTACCAATATGATTCTGTCCCCGGGCCCCGAATCCGGTTGGGATGCTCGTGCCTGTGAAGCGGTGGTAGTTTCGGAAGCGTCATAGGGAACGTGTTACCGGCTGAACCTTTAAGCGCGTGGGGTTTTGTTTGTGAGGAAACGAGGGTTGCGCAAAACCCTGGTATGTGTTAAGCAACCGCGAAAAGACGTATTACCGTCACTCGTCGAAACGCCCTCCGTTTTCCAAACGTTGGCGTTCCTCGCGCCGGTTCCTCTTCGTGTCAAACTGACAGCAAGACGCTGACGGTCTCGCTGTCCGTATGTGGAAAGTATTGGAACACCGACACACCCCTCTAGGGAGGCGTTCTGTGAGGTTTTGGATTGTATCTGTGGGAGGGCCTACACATTTATTGTATATATTATAAGGTGGCTTAGTGGTTAGTACGTTCTCCTCTCAGCGCTAGGTATTCCAGGTTCGAATCCCCATCTGGGTGGAGTTTCCATGTTCTCCCCGTGTCCGCGTGGGTTTCCTCCGGGTTCTCTGGTTAACTCTCACAGTCCAAAAAACATGGATCAGGTCAATTGAATTCTCCAAATTGCCCCATATAGAGTGTGTGTGTGTCCAGCGATGGATTGGCGTCCTGTCCTGGGTGTATCTGCCCAGCGCCCGAGACGTTCTCCCCTGGATGGACATGGGGAACCCCACCGCGACCCTAATATAGGATAAAGCGGGAGATAATGAATGAATAGACGATTGTGAAGTCCCAGTCTATTGTGGGTTCCAAGGGTCGGGCTCACGGTCTCCGTTCTGGGTTGGTTCTGTATGGATCAGTGGAGGAACTGAAATGGAAAAGGGCCTTCCCCAAACTGTTCCCCCAGATCTGAATTGCCCGTAACGCACGGCTAGGTTTGAACACCGAGGCGGTGGCCATTGTAGCGTCTCCATTGTACCCATCAGCCTGTCTGTGGAATGTGGGAGGAAACCGGAGAGGAACCCCGTCAGGGACAGGAAGAACCCTCGGGACCCTGTCGCTGTGAGCTGGACGGGCTAACCGCAATGCCGCTTATGATATAAGGGGTGTGTCCAAATACTTTCGTCCATATTATGAAGTTATCTTGTACGAAACTGGGCACGGCGTCTATGGTGTTGGTGGTGTTGGGCCATAAATTTGAACGTTGGGCTTTCAAGCCGCCGGTTTTGCCGACCGAAGTGCCGTTGATGCCTTATGGTTCTCATAGTAACACCAGCCAGTCACGTGCGTCCATGAGCTCAGAACTTACAGACAGTAGAGTTTGTTCATTGACCCTTATAGAAAGTACAATAGCTTGATTGATGGTGTTGGGCCATCAGTCTAAAGGTCGGGGGTTAATACCCCGAGTCCACCAAAGGTCAACCATGTGGGGCCCTTGAGTGAGGCCCTTATTGGAACCCATCACATGGTTAGTTTCACATAGTAAAGTCTTAAAGAAGAGCAAAGTAGCTCTTACCTGCCAACCATTGTAACACCACAAAGTAGCCAATCATGGGCATCTATGAGACCGAACGTGGGCAAACGCCTCAGCCAATCGGATTTAAGTTTAATATCTATAAAATTACAGTATACACGTCAAGCTAGAACCCCGGGGGGGAAAAAAAAAAGAAAATTAAATATTATAATATAATTTATTAATATATAATATATATTCCATCCATCCATTATCTTCCGCTTTATCCTCTATTAGGGTCGCGTGGGGGGGGGTGTTCCCCATGCCCATCCAGGGGAGAACGTTTCGGGCGCTAGGCAGATACACCCAGGACAGGGGGGCAATCTATCACTGGGTACACACATACATATGCACATAAATGCACTCTATATGGGGCAATTTGGAGAACTCAATTGACTTGATCCATGTTTTTGGACTGTGGGAGGAAACCGGAGAACCCGGAGGAAGCCCACGCGGACACGGGGAGAACATGGAAACTCCACCCAGATAGGGATTCGAACCGGGAATCCCCAGCATTTAGAGGAGAACATGCTAAACCACTAAGCCACCGTGCCGCCCCTATAATATTATATTATAAATTAAAGAATTAATTGCCACTATAGGTGGCACAGTGGCTTAGTGGTTGGCATGTTCTCCTCTCAGCGCTGGTTTGAATCCCGATCTGGGTGGAGTTTCCATGTTCTCCCCGTGTCCGCGTGGGTTTCCTCCGGGTTCTCTGGTTTCCTCCCACAGTCCAAAAAACATGGATCAAGGTCAATTGAGTTCTCCAAATTCCAAATTCTCCAAATTCCCCATATAGAGTGTGTCTGTGTGAGTGAGTGTGTGACCAGCGATAGATTGGCGTCCTGTCCTGGGTGTATCTGCCCAGCGCCCGAAACGTTCTCTCCTGAATGGGCATGGGGAACCCCCCCCCCCAAAGAGGAGATCATTCATTCATTCATTCATTCATTATCTTCCGCTTTATCCTCTATTAGTGTCGTGGGGGGGGGGGGGTTCCCCATGCCCATCCAGGGGAGAACGTCTCGGGCACTGGGCAGATACACCCAGGACAGGACACCAATCCATCGCTGGACACACACTCACTCACACAGACGCACTCTATCTGGGGCAATTTGGAGAACTCAATTGACTTGATCCATGTTTTTGGACTGTGGGAGGAAACCGGAGAACCCGGAGGAAACCCACGCGGACACGGGGAGAACATGGAAACTCCACCCAGATGGGGATTCGAACCGGGAATCCCTAGCGCTGAGAGGAGAACATGCTAAACCACTAAGCCACCGTGCCAGAGGAGATCATGTTTTTTTTTTTATTGTGAGCGTAAACCACGTCAGATAACTCCGGCTAAATCCGGGTTTATTTTTAAGCCTGGCTTTGTGAATCCTGTGGGTGCTGTTTTTAATAGACTTGGGTTTAATCGCCCGCGTCTGAGCAGCGTGGGGTGGGCGTGAAGGAAATTCGAGTCACGTCCGCCCCAACTCCTCGGAGGTGTAAACAGCTAAAAGTAGCGCACCTCACCTCACCGCCGCGTCATCCTCCACCTCGACAACGTTCCTCAGAACCTCAGAACCTCACGCCGTTTCATTAGGAACCCGTAATTAGTATAATAATCATGTTTTCATAACCGATGGGTCGATATATCGTCGTTATCACAATGTTTCAAGGTATTTCTCGCATTTGCGATATTCAGATCGTCGTGTAGACCCTCGCCGGCCACTTTATTAGGTACATAATAATCCTTGTTTCTACACCTGTGGTTCCTGTAGCTGCACTGCGTGGTTCTCCGATTGGTCTGTTTTTTTTAGATTTTTCTACGTACGTTGTTCGTACGTACTGTGTTTTCTAAAAGTCAGGACCTGCAGCGCATCGATACTAAGCTTAATAATTACATATTGAATTGAACTAAACACAAAAACATTCATAAAACTAGCAAATCTGATCTTATACCTGGTTAACCTGTTCTCCTCTCAGCCCTGGGGATCCAGGTTCGAATCCCGATCTAGGTAATGGATCCGTGTTCTCCGTGTGTCCCTGTGGCTTTTTCCCCTCAGGTTCTCCGGATTCCTCCCACAGTCCAAAAACATGGATTCAAGGTGAATTGGCGGCTCTTGATTGCCCCTATACAGTGTGTCTGTGTGAGTGTGTGCCCAGCCATAGATTGGCACCCTGCTCTGGGTGTAGCTGCCCAGCACATGAAATGCCCCCCCCCCATGTGACCCTTGTAGAGGATTGATGAGAATGTAATGAATCATTTAAATGAGTCTGAAAACATGGGTTCAAGGTGAATTGGCAGCTCTTAATTGCCCCTATATAGTGGGAGTGAGTGTGTGCCCAGTGATAGATTGGTGCCCTATTCTGGGTGTACCTGCCCAGCGCCCAAAATACCCCCTCATGACCCTAGTAGAGGATTGATCAGAAGATAATGAATGAATGATGCCAAAAACATGGATTCAAGGTAAATTGCCAGCTCTTAATTGCCCCCATATAGTCTGAATGCGTGTGCCCATCTGCCCAGCGCCTGAAATGCCCCCCATGACCCTAGTAGAGGATTGATCAGATGATGAATGAAATGACTCCAAAAACATGGATTCAAGGTAAATCGGTGGCTCTTCATTGCCCCTATATAGTGTGAGTGTGTGCCCAGCGATAGATTGGCGCCCTGGCCTGGCTTTATCTGCCCCACACCCCCATGACCCTAGTAGAGGATTGATCAGACGATAATGAATGAAATGAGTCCAAAAACCTGGATTCAAGGTAAATCGGTGGCTCTTAATTGCCCCTATATAGTGTGAATGAATGTGCCCAGCCGTAAAACATGGATTCAAGGTAAATTGCCGGCTCTTAGTGTTTTTGTTTTTGCTCTCGAACCTGGAATCCCCAGCACTGAGAGGAGAACATGCTAACCACTAACCCACTTTGAAATGAGTTTAAAAACCTGGATTAAAGGTAAATGGGTGGCTCTTAATTGCCCCATATAGCGTAAGTGCATGTGCCCATCTGCCCCGTGCCCGAAATGCCCCCCCCATGACCCTAGTAGAGGATTGATCAGACGATAATGAAAGAAATGAGTCCAAAAACCTGGATTAAAGGTAAATCGGTGGCTCTTAATTGCCCCATATAGCGTAAGTGCATGTGCCCATCTGCCCCGTGCCCGAAATGGCCCCCCCATGACCCTAGTAGAGGATTGATCAGACGATAATGAAAGAAATGAGTCCAAAAACCTGGATTAAAGGTAAATTGGTGGCTCTTAATTGCCCCTATATAGTGTGAGTGAACATAATAAATGGATGTCGATCCCACATTCTAACCGGGTCACGGTCGGAACGTTGTCCGTAGTCCGAGTGGTAGACGCCCTATCGAGCCCGCGGCGCCACCCACAGGCCGTGTCGGTGTACACGTACCCTCCATCTGCACCTGGAGTTGTAAATCTCCCCCGAATGTTTTTGGGATCCCCAGCACTGAGAGGAGAACATGCTAACCACTAACCCACCATGCCACCCATATATATCATATTATGATTAAAAATTCTGAAAACATGGATTCAAGGTAAATTGCCGGCTCTTAATTGCCCCATATAGCGTAAGTGCATGTGCCCATCTGCCTCATGCCCGAAATGCCCCCCCCCATGACCCTAGTAGAGGATTAATCAGACGATAATCAATGAAATAAGTCCAAAAACCTGGATTAAAGGTAAATCGGTGGCTCTTAATTGCCCCATATAGCGTAAGTGCATGTGCCCATCTGCCCCGTGCCCGTAATGCCCCCCCCCCATGACCCTAGTAGAGGATTGATCAAACGATAATGAATGAAATGAGTCCAAAAACATGAATTCAAGGTAAATTGGTGGCTCTTAATTGCCCCTATATAGTGTGAGTGAACATAATAAATGGATGTCGATCCCTTTTTCCAACCGGGTCACGGTCGGAACGTTTTCCGTAGTCCGAGTGGTAGGCGCCCTATCGAGCCCGCGGCGCCACCCACAGGCCGTGTCGGTGTACACCTGCCCTCCATCTGCACCTGGAGTTGTAAATCTCCCCCGAATGTTTTTGGGATCCCCAGCACTGAGAGGAGAACATGCTAACCACTAACCCACCGTGCCACCCATATATATCATATTATGACTAATAATTCCGAAAACATGGATTCAAGGTAAATTGCCGGCTCTTAATTGCCCCTATATAGTGTGAGTGGACGTGCCCAGCCATAATAAATGAATGGATGCCTGGTGGTTCCACGGTCGGAACGTTGTCCGTAGTCCGAGTGGTAGACGCCCTATCGAGCCCGCGGCGCCACCCACAGGCCGTGTCGGTGTACACGTACCCTCCATCTGCACCTGGAGTTGTAAATCTCCCCCGAGTGTTTTTGGGATGAGTGTTTTTACCCTCCGTCCGTTCCGCCGGACCGGCTCGACGGGTCGAGCGAGCGTCCCGATCAAACGGCGCGGTTCAGGACGGGTTTTAAAGCCGCAGCCTGATTTACAGGCCTAATCGCTCGCTGCGTTCCGACGGTGACGTCGCTCTCAGGGCCGTTTGGGGGTAAAAAAAAAAACAAAAAAAAACGCCGCCACGCCTTTGTGCGTTCGTGTCTGGACTTGACGTGAAACTGTCAGCTCGCCGTTTGATCAGACTGTGAATCCACAGCCTTCAGACTATCAGCGAGAAAGATTAAAGGTTTAATTACGGTTTGGAATTAAAGACAAACGAAACGCACCAAAGTACCGGGATAGGCCTTCTGATAGGGGCTGCAACTAACGGTTATTTAAAGTTTACTTTTAAGTCACCTCTCAAAACGTCGCTTTTAACCTTTAATCTGATATTTCGTTTCTGTTTCTGCATTTTTATTTTGGCTTTTTTCTTATTTTTAAAACGGCCTTAACGTTCTATATGTTTTACGTGTTTCTATTATAATATAACTTTATAACTAATATTTATTATAACTAATATTTATATAACTATTTTAATGTTATAGTGTTTTATTTGTTTTGTAAAACGTCTTTCAGGTCCCTAAAAGCGCTATATAAATAAAATGTATTATTATTATTTATTTATTCATTCATTCATCATCTTCCGCTTTATCCTCTATTAGGGTCGCGTGGGGGGGGGTTCCCCATGCCCATCCAGGGGAGAACGTTTCGGGCGCTGGGCAGATACACCCAGGACAGGGCGCCAATCCATCGCTGGACACACACTCACTCACACAGACACACTCTATATGGGGCAATTTGGAGAACTCAATTAACTTGATCCATGTTTTTTGGACTGTGGGAGGAAACCGGAGAACCCGGAGGAAACCCACGCGGACACGGGGAGAACATGGAAACTCCACCCAGCTGGGGATTCGAACCGGGAATCCCTAGAGCTGAGAGGAGAACATGCTAAAGCACTAAGCCACCGGGCCGCCCTAAAATAAATAAAAATCGATTTGGAACAGTGTTGGCAACGAATTTCATTATCGTCCTACGCTGTTTCCTTTGGGTTCTCCAAAATATCTCCATTTCCTTTGGGTTCTCCGGTTTTCTCACACAGTCCAAAAAAACATGGATCAAGGTCAATTGAGTTCTCCAAATTGCCCCATATAGAGTGTGTCTGTGTGAGTGAGTGTGTGTCCAGTGATGGATTGCCCCCCTGTCCTGGGTGTATCTGCCCAGGGCCCGAGACGTTCTCCCCTGGAGGGGCATGGGGAACCCCCCCCCCCCCCCCAGCGACCCTACTAGAGGATAAAGTGGAAGATAATGGATGGATGCCGTGCATATCGGATCACTGTTGGTGGAAACAGTTTGGGGAAGGCCCGGTTCTCATCCCATATCAGTTCACGTGTCAGTAACCAGGATGTTCTGTTGTTCTCCGTTTCTCTAAAAGCGTTACACATTAACCAGGATCGGACGGACAGATTACAGAGCCGATTATTTTATGATTCGTTCACATGGACTCATAGACTGACCCCCCCCCCCCCCCCCCCCCCCCCCCCCCCCCCCCCCCAGCTACGGTCTTATGGGTGATCATCGTCCATGAGGGATTACAGAGGTTGAGGCAACCATCACTATCACTGTAGCATTTCTACTGTAATCCTCTTTGGTCAATGGTTGCCATGACTATTGCAATCCCTCATGGACAATGGGCATCACAAACACTGGAATCCCTCATGGACAGCAGTCGCCATGACCACCGTAATCCCTCATAAACTACGGTTGCCGCAACGTTCTGTAATCTCTCATCGCTATTACAATTTTGTAATATTAAATTGACCGCGGTTGCCAGACCACTCGAATCCCTCATGGACAAAGGTCGCCATGACCATTGTAATCCTTCATGGACAGCGGTCACCACGCCTTCCGCCATGAATTCCTATGGTCACCACGACTACTGTAATCCCTCAAGGTTTGCGGTCGCCATGACCACTATAATCCCTCATGGACAATGATTCCCACAACTACCGTTATCCCTTATTGACGGCGGTCGCCATGACTACTGTAATCCCTCCTGGATGACGGTCGCCACGACTACTGTAATCCCACATGCCCTGCGGTCACCATGACACATCTCTCATGGACACCAGTTGCTACAAAGACTGTAATCCCTAATTGACGGCGGTCCCCATGACTACTGTAATCTCTCATGAACACTTCATGGACGACGGTCGCCGCGACAACTGTAATCCCTCATGGTCATTGATTCCCACAACTACTGTTATCCCTTATTTACAGCGGTCTCCACGACTACTGTAACCCCTCATGGACAGCGGTCCCCACGACTACTGTAATCCCTCATGGACGACGGTCGCCACGACTACTGTAATCCCTCATGGTCATTGATTCCCACAAGTACTGTTATCCCTTATTGACAGCGGTCCCCACGACTACTGTAACCCCTCGTGGACGACGGTCGCCACGACTACTGTAATCCCTCATGGACGGCGGTCGCCATGACAACTGTAATCCCTCATGGATGGCGGTCATTACGACAACTGTAATCCCTCATGGACGGCGGTCATCACGACAACTGTAATCCCTCATGGACAGCAGTCGCCAAGACGACCGTAATCCCTCAAACTACGGTTGCCGCGACATTCTGTAATCTCGCTATGGCTGTTGTAATATTAAATTGACCGCGGTTGCCAGACCACTCGAATCCCTCACGGACAAAGGTCGCCATGACTACTGTAATCCCTCATGGACAGCGGTCACCACGACTTCCGCCATAAATTCCTATGGTCACCACGACTACTGTAATCCCTCAAGGTTTGCAGTCGTCATGACCACTGTAATCCCTCATGGACAATGATTCCCACAACTACCGTTATCCCTTATTGACAGCGGTCGCCATGACTACTGTAATCCCTCATGGACGACGGTCCCCACGACTACTGTAACCCCTCATGGACGATGGTCGCCACGATAACTGTAATCCCTCTTCGATGACGGTTACCATGACTACTGTAATCCCACATGCCCAGCCGTCATCATGACAAATCTCTCATGGACACCAGTTGCTACAGAGACTGTAATCCCTCATTGGCGGCGTCCCCATGACTACTGTAATCTCACATGGACATTGGTCAGCTTGACTACTTACAATACAAGCCCACCATATAGTGTAAGAACTTTCAAAGTTATCATATCTGTATAAACCATATGGACAGAAGTTTAAAGACACTCTTAACTTTTTTTTGATTTCATGACCGCAGGTGTAAAACAGAAAAACTCTAATCTAATCTAATCCTGTGTTTTTAGGAATTATTTATTTAATTGTATTTTCTTTAATATTAAAATGCCCTTCTCACTGATGTAAAGCTGCCGTACTGTGACAGATGGTGAAACGGGGGCACATACTGCTCTACTTAGTGTGTGTGTGTGTGTGTGTGTGTGTGTGTGTGTGTGTGTGTGTAAGAGAGAGAGAACCATATGAACAGATCTTTAGCCCACACTCCTGTTTCCGGTCGTTCTGCTGACTGTTTCAGTGCTGTTCCTAGAACAGTGTCTTAAAGAAGCTCGTTATTGAATTTTAAGGTTAACGGTCGTGTCAATATTAAAGGGTTCGAGATGTTAAATAAAGATCGTTCTGCGGAACTCGCTAACCGATACCGACTGGGGGTTTCAGGTGAATCAGCTGTAGGTGAAACCAGACTCTTAAACGAGAATCTAAATTAATTAAATTAAATTAAATTAACTAAAATAAAACTGAGGCGGCACGGTGGCTTAGTGGTTTAGCACGTTCTCCTCTCAGCACTAGGGATTCCTGGTTCGAATCCCCATCTGGGTGGAGTTTGCATGTTCTTCCCGCGTGGGTTTCCTCCGGGTTCTCCGGTTTCCTCCCACAGTCCAAAAACATGGAACAAGTCAATTGAGTTCTCCAAATTGCCCCATATAGAGTGTGTGAGTGAGTGTGTGTCCAGTGCCCGAAACGTTCTCCCCTGGATGGGCATGGGGAACCCCACTGCGACCCTAATAGACGATAAAGCGGAAGATTATGAATGAATGAAAATAAAACTGGAATCTAAATTAATTAATTCATTCAAATGGGGTTCCCCATGCCCATCCAGGGGAGAACGTTTCGGGCGCTGGACAGATACACCCAGGACAGGGCGCCAATCCATCGCTGGGCACACACTCACTCACACAGACACACTCTATATGGGGCAATTTTTGACTTGATCCATGTTTTTGGATTGTGGGAGGAAACCGGAGAACCCGGAGGAAACCCACGCAGACACGGGGAGAACATGGAAACTCCACCCAGATGGGGATTCGAACCGGGAATCCCTAGCGCTGAGAAGCGAACGTGCTAAACCACTAAGCCACCGTGCCGCCTGGAATCTAAATTAATTAAATGAAATGAACTAAATTAAAACTAGAATCTATCCATCCATTATCTTCCGCTTTATCCTCTATTAGGGTCGCGGAGGGGGGGTTCCCCATGCCCATCCAGGGGAGAACATTTCGGGCGCTGGGCAGATACACCCAGGACAGGACGCCAATCTATCGCTGGACACACACTCACTCACACAGACACACTCTATATGGGGCAATTTGGAGAACTCAATTGACCTTGATCCATGTTTTTGGACTGTGGGAGGAACCCGGAGAACCCGGAGGAAACCCACGTGGACACGGGGAGAACATGGAAACTCCACCCAGATTGGGATTCGAACCGGGAATCCCTAGTGCTGAGAGGAGAACATGCTAAACCATTAAGCCTCCGTGCCGCCCAGAATCTAAATCTTACAAGTTTACAGCCACATGAACTCCAATAAACATCAGGACAACTACCGTATGAACGGCGGCTACCACAACTACCGCAGTTCCCTTGTAACAAAAAGCCACGGTCGCAGCCTTGAGGTTAACCCCAGATCCCCATGGCTGTCCTACACTGTTGTCGCTGCCGGCCGCTCAAGGAGGACGAGTCCCCCACTGAGTCTCGGTCCTCACAAGGTTTCTTCCTTAAATAACAACATAACAGGGAGTTTTGTCTTGCCGCTGTCGCTTCGGCTCGCTCTTTGGGGTTTAAAGGCCTTTCATTCTGTAAAGCTGTGACAATGTACTGTTATAAAAATCGCTCTATAAATAAATAACTTGAACTTAGATCATTCGCACGATCTAGAACCTTACTCATCATCATGTATCTGTTGGATTGCAGCTTATCAACCCAAGGACAGATAAACAACGCCCCCCCCCCCTCCCCCCCACAAGGTCATTTTCCCTTTTCACATCCATTCTGCTGCTTTCTTTTGTTTTTCTTTTACAATCGTACGTCGTCACAAAGCAGCTTCACAGAGTTCTAAAGCTTTAAACCCCCAAAGAGCAAGACCAAGAGACAGCGGCAAGACAAAACTCCCTGTTATGTTGAGATTTTAAGGAGGAAACCTTGTGAGGACCGAGGCTCAGTGGGGGACTCCTCCTCCTCGAACATCAACAGTGTAGGACAGCCATGTACAGACTGTGTGGTGGTCATGTGACCCGTATTTACCAATTGTAAAACTCTATAAGTCCATTGAGGACGTCCTGCGGGACCGCCGGTCCAATAGAACTCCAGAACCATGGATGAAGAGCTGACCACGCCTCCAGGAAATGTGGCCACGCCTCAAAAGAATCAGACGAGAAAAGCCGTTAGAGTTAATAAAGCAGAGTGATTAATTAATGACCAGAGTTTGATTGACACGGCGCATCATGTGACTAGAGCCAGAACTAAAAGGGGCAGATCCTGCAGGGTACTTAGTTGAGGGGGCTCCCTGGAACAGCCTCATTTCAGCGCCACACCCCTCTACTAATGACGAGCCGGGTGAAGAGGTGGAACAGCAGCACGGCCTGATCCCGAAAGTTTGGCCACGCCCCCTTACTTGCTCCACTTATCCTCCATGTTCTCAGTTCCACGTCCCGTAAAGCTGGACTTTGTAGTTCTCCAGTTCCACTCTGTAGTCCATCTGTGTGTGTTCTACAGTACATACTGTGTCCTCTAACACTCAGAACCCCAATAGTACCACCACAGAGCAGGGCTTATTGGGTTGGGTGGGTGCATTGAGTCCTATCCCGGCAGTGTGACTGAGGTGTTTAAATGAAACCAAGTAAGAACCTGAATCAGAGCAGCCTGCTTGTTCTTATCTACGGAGAACCTGAGAGGGTGAGAACATGTTCTCCACCTATAGGATGACCCCAGGGTCCAGCAGCAGCCCGTCTGGTACCAACAACCATGCCACCGGTTACATGTTTTGACGTTCTGATGTCAAATTAAAAACCTAAACCTCCCTGTTTTTAACGCCTAACAACGCTGGCTCGTGATTGGCTGCTTACTTTCCATGAATGCAGATGTGTACAGATGTTTGTAACAAAGTGCCGAGCGAGGCTTCGTTCTGTGAGTTTCTCCAGAACCCCTAAAACGTTCTCCAACAGTTCAGAAGGTCCATGAGAAGGTCCATGTTGGTCGCCGTTGCCATAGCAACAGGGACGCCGTGTATTCACTATGGGATGTTTGTTTGTCCTCAGCTGATTAGTCATCGGTGTCTTGTGTCATCTCGACGGCGTCTTGCGTAATGCCGCCGCTGCATTCCTTGGGTTCTCGGTTCTTCGTGTTGCAGCACGTCCTTCTCCGGGCTCCTCTTCAGTTTCCCAGCTGCCATGTTGACATGGAATCCCCTCCCAGATGTTGAGACAGACAGCTGACTATCTGTGGGTCATCTTTATTGGTTGCCATAACCATCATTAGTCAACGACAACTGTTTTTCATGTTTCCACAACTAGTATAATAAAACATTGCCAGCGGTTGCCACAACTAGTATACTCCCACACATACTAGTTGTGGAATTAAACTAGTTGTGGCAACCAACTAGTTGTGCATATGAGGGATTACAGTAGCTGTGGCAACTACTGTTTATGTGCAAAATATAAGCATTCTTGTTGTGGCAACTGCTGTTTATGTGGGATTAAATTTGTTGTGGCAACCCTTGCATATGAGGGCTTGCAAGAGCTGTGGCAAATGGTGTTTATATGTTGGATTATAATAGTCGTGGCAACCATTTGCATATAAAGAATTACAGTGGCCGTGGCAACTGCTGTTTATGTGCATAACATAAATACACTAGTTGTGGCAACCGCTGTTTGTGGGATTATATTGGTTGTGCAATGCAATGGTTGCCCCAACTAGTAAAATCCCACGTAAACAGAGGTTGCCACGACTAGTGATCTTATAATTGCACATTACCAGCGGTTGCCACTCCTCCTCTAATCCCTTATATGCAATGGTTTCCATCAACCAGTCAACTGCGGTTGCCCAACTACTATAATCCCACATAAACAGCTATTGCCACAACTAGTATGTTCATAATTTGCACATAAACAGCAGTTGCCACAGCTAAGGTAATCCCTCATGTGCACTGGTTGCCACAACTAGTATAATCCCATATAAACAGCACAACTAGTGATCTCATAATTGCACATTGATAGCGGTTGCCACAGCTACTGTAATCCCTCATATGCAAGGGTTGCCACAACTAGTATAATCCCACATAAACAGCACAACTAGTGATCTTATAATTGCACATTAATAGCGGTTGCCACAGCTACGGCAATCCCTCAAATGTAATATTATTTACACAACTGTTGTAAATCCGCATGACCAGCGGTTGCCGGGACTACTGTAATCGTTCGTGAACAGTAGTGAAGCATTTGTGCTCCTTCCTCATTCTTTTTTTTAATCCTGAGTGTCTAACGTTCTGTTGTTCGTTAATCTTCGTCAGAGTGTTGAACCTGATAACGGTGTGATTTAGGTTACTCATTAACACGATAACGAGGTGCGGACTCGTTTAACGTTACAGTGAGCGCCGCCTTCCACGTCCTTCGCGTTCCTCCAATTTAATTCGCGTGGGAAAACGGTGGGCTTCCAGAAGGTTCCGCGTGGTTCCGTTCTCAGGGGATTAATTAAATAAAAGGCGAACCTGTCGAAACGCATGAAACCTGGACCTGGAAACGAACCAGAGCGCCGAGATGTGGGCCGCGTTCCAAACCCCCACATGCCGCACTACCTTCCTGCAGCAATGGTACACTCAAACTATTAAGCCACGCCCCCCCAGGTACACGAACACCATGAAGCCACGCCCCCCATTGCAATACAGCCTGCTGCTCAACACCTTGGTGTCCGATACCACAACATAGCGTTAGGGGTCTAGTGGTTTCTACAAGTCGATGGGTCTACAAGTGGTTTGGGAGGGTCTCCTAACCGGTTGCCACAACTATTTTAATCCCGCAAGGACTTTGGTTGCCATAACTACCATAGTCCCTCATGTGAAACGGTTGTCACAACTAACATAATCACTGGTGACAGTGGTGGAGTCCATGTGTCGACGGGTCAGGGGTGTCGGGGCAGCTGGTCGCGTGTCTCCTAACCGGTTGCCACAACTATTTTAATCCCGCAAGGACTTTGGTTGCCATAACTGCCATAGTCCCTCATGTGAAATGGTGGTCACAACTACCATAATCCCTGGTAACAGTGGTGGAGTCACTGCGTCAACGGGTCAGGGGTGTTGGGGCAGCTGGTCGAGTGTCTCCTAATTAATCCCTCAAGGACTTTGGTTGCCATAACTACAGTAGTCCTTCATGTGAAACGGTTGTCACAACTACCATAATACCTGGTAACAGTGGTGGAGTCACTGCGTCGACGGGTCAGGTGTGTTGGGGCAGCTGGTCGAGTGTCTCC
>JAFMOC010000438.1:117500-130000 GCA_019802505.1 Corydoras sp. C115
GAAAACCTCCACCTCGTCAGTTCTGTCTAATGGAACCCATTAACTTAATTAATACAACGAAACCAAAGAGAGCGCTGGGGATGTTCTCCTCAGCGCTGGAGATCCTGGTTCAGATCCCAATCTGGCTGGAGTTTTGCATGTTCTCCTCTCAGCGCTGGGGATCCTGGTTCAGATCCCAATCTGGCTGGAGTTTTGCATGTTCTCCTCTCAGCGCTGGGGATCCTGGTTCAGATCCCAATTTGGGTGGAGTTTTGCATGTTCTCCTCAGCGCTGGGGATCCTGGTTCAGATCCCAATTTGGGTGGAGTTTTGCATGTTCTCCTCTCAGCGCTGGGGATCCAAGTTTATATCCCACTCTGGCTGGAGTTTTGCATGTTCTCCACAGCGGTGGGAATCCTGGTTCAGATCCCAATCTGGCTGGAGTTTTGCATGTTCTCCACAGCGGTGGGAATCCTGGTTCAGATCCCAATCTGGCTGGAGTTTTGCATGTTCTCCTCTTAGCGCTGGGGATCCAGCTTCAGATCCCAATTTGGGTGGAGTTTTGGTGTCTCCTCTCAGAGCTGGGGGGTCCTGGTTCAGATCCCAATTTTGGTGGAGTTTTGTATGTTCTCCTCTCAGCGCTGGGGAATCCTGGTTCAAATCCCAATCTGGCTGGAGTTTTGCATGTTCTCCTCTCAGCTCTGGGCGGTCCTGGTTCAGATCCCAATTTTGGTGGAGTTTGTATGTTCTCCTCTCAACTCTGGGGAATCCTGGTTCAGATCCCAATCTGGCTGGAGTTTTGCATGTTCTCCTCTCAGCGCTGGGGATCCAAGTTTATATCCCACTCTGGCTGGAGTTTTGCATGTTCTCCACAGCGGTGGGAATCCTGGTTCAGATCCCAATCTGGCTGGAGTTTTGCATGTTCTCCACAGCGGTGGGAATCCTGGTTCAGATCCCAATCTGGCTGGAGTTTTGCATGTTCTCCTCAGCGCTGGGGATCCAGCTTCAGATCCCAATCTGGGTGGAGTTTGTATGTTCTCTCAACGCTGGGGAATCCTGGTTCAGATCCCAATCTGGCTGGAGTTTTGTATGTTCTCCTCTCAGCGGTAGGGGGATCCTGGTTCAGATCCCAATCTGGCTGGAGTTTTGCATGTTCTCCTCTCAGCTCTGGGGAATCCTGGTTCAGATCCCAATCTGGCTGGAGTTTTGCATGTTCTCCTCTCAGCGCTGGGGATCCTGGTTCAGATCCCAATTTTGGTGGAGTTTTGTATGTTCTCCTCTCAGCGCTGGGGAATCCTGGTTCAGATCCCAATCTGGGTGGAGTTTTGCATGTTCTCACAGCGCTGGGGGATCTAATACAAATCCCTATCTGGGTGGAGTTTTGTATGTTCTTCTGTCAGCGCTGGGGAATCCTAGTTCAGATCCCAATTTGGGTGCAGTTTCCATGTTCTCCCCGTGTCTGTGTGGGTTTCCTCCCACAGTCCAAAAACATGGATTCAAGGTAATCGAATGCTCTAAATTGCCCCATATCGAGTGAGCGTGTGTACCCCAGTGATAGATCGGCGTCCTGTCCTGGGTGTTGGTCCGGACGCATCGATACGACCGTGAAGCGTGGCAGAGCCGTGTTATTATTGGGAGTGATGTCACGGCGGCACGACGGGCTCAGCCAATCAGATTTAAGGCGCATGTTTTATGACAAGTAATGGCATCCACCCGGCTTTAGGACCCAGTGAAGGTTCACTAGAGGCCTACCTGCCGGCGTTCTCATTCGGTCCGGTGACCTTGGTAACACATCCATAACGTCACGGCGGTTGTACCGCCGGCGGTCATGCTCTCTTACAGAGGTGTTAAACAAGCCCCTCCCCCATTTCCTGCGTGGAGTTCGCACCGTCACCTCGCTCGCACGGAAAGCACCTGCGAGTTTGCGAGTGCGAGCGCCGTGACCCTCCGTTAGAAGCCTGGCGATGGCAGCGGTTCTTATAAAAGCGGCGGTAGACCGCAGTGAGATGGAGGCTCGCCACATCGGTTCTCGGCGGCTGCCCAAAACGGGAACCGAGAACTTCTTACAGCTGCACAGGAACTTCTGAAGCCTGATGTTGATTTGTTTTCATATTTCGTACTCTCTTCATCCTCCATGGGTGTGTTTAACGTACCATAAACCTGCAGCCAGCTTACAGATCCAGGTGGCGCTCTGACTTTGGCGGGTTGCTATTTTAGCGGTGCTCCATGAAGTTCTCCAGGAGGTTCCTGTGAATGGAGAACCCACAGTATGGAGTGTTCTATGGATCTGTGTCCTCTGTCCAAATGCAGTCAGATTTAAGATCCAGGTGGTGCTCTGACTTTGGCGGGTTGCTATTTGAGCGGTGCTCCATGAGGTTCTCCATGAGGTTCCTGTGAATGGAGAACCCACAGTATGGTGTGTTCTATGGATCTGTGTCCTCTGTCCAAATGCAGTCAGATTTAAGATCCAGGTGGCGCTCTGACTTTGGCGGGTTGCTATTTTCACGGTGCAGCTAGCTGGACTCCATGAGGTTCTCCATGAGGTTTCTGTGAATGGAGACCCCACAGTATGGAGTGTTCTATGGATCTGTGTCCCCTGTCCAAATGCAGTCAGATTTAAGATCCAGGTGGCGCTCTGACTTTGGCGGGTTGCTATTTTAGCGGTGCTCCATGAGGTTCTCCATGAGGTTCCTGTGAATGGAGAACCCACAGTATGGTGTGTTCTATGGATCTGTGTCCTCTGTCCAAATGCAGTCAGATTTAAGATCCAGGTGGCGCTCTGAATTTGGCAGGTTGCTATTTTCACGGTGCAGCTAGCTGGACTCCATGAGGTTCTCCATGAGGTTCCTGTGAATGGAGACCCCACAGTATGGAGTGTTCTATGGATCTGTGTCCTCTGTCCAAATGCAGTCAGGTTTAATAGCGTTCCGTCGGTCTCGGCGTTCCGTGGCGTTGGACACGCGGTGGCGCCCGTGTTGATGATCCACAACCCAACCAGAGAGCCACCCACGTCTGACTGTCCACGTCTGGAGAGGGGGTTTTCAGTGGGCGGGGCGTCTGGGTTTAAAGCCATACGCCAGAAATGGACCTGAGACGGCCACGCCCATCGGGGAGATATATTCACACGCAGCGTTGCTATTTAAACCACGCAGCAGGAAGACGGGGACTTCTTAAGACTCTTAATTGTTAATGGGTTCTTAATTGTTTGTAACATTCGATAAACCAATCAGCGTGTCCCTCGCCATTCCCTTTAAGATCCAGGTGGCACTCTGACTTTGGTGGGTTGCCATTTGAACGGTGCAGCTACCTGGACCCAACCAGAGAGCCACCCACGTCTGACTGTCCACGTCTGGAGAGTGGGTTTTCAGTGGGCGGGGCATCAGGGTTTAAAACCATACGCCGGAAATGGACCTAAGACGGCCACGCCCATCGGGGAGATATATTCACACGCAGCGTTGCTATTAAGACTCTTAATTGTTAATGGGTTCTTAATTGTTTGTAACTTTCGATAAACCAATCAGCGTGTCCCTTTAAGATCCAGGTGCACTCTGACTTTGGCGGGTTGCTATTTGCACTCAATGCGCCGCTCCATGAGGTTCTCCATGAGTCTGATCTTACTGAACTCCAGTCAACCTCCACTCAACAGGTTCGTTTCTGCTTGTGTTCGCAGGCCCCGGACAAAAGGAAAGCCTTGGAGGAGACCAAAGCCTACACCACTCAGTCCCTGGCCAGCGTGGCCTACCAGATCAACGCCTTGGCCAACAATGTCCTCCAGCTGCTGGACATCCAGGCTTCACAGCTCCGGCGGATGGAGTCCTCCATCAACCACATCTCACAGGTCTGTGCTCTTTTTTTTCTAACCTTTTAATTCATAACGAAAGACGGTTTCTGATTGGATACGTCTGGCGAGGGACGAGTGACATCACGCCGGGGCCCCGGGGTCTACATCCGGCTCCCGCAACAGGAGCCATGGACGTGGTCGGGGCGGCACATGCGATAAACCGATCTGCGTGGCGGCCGTTTTTTTTTTTGTTTTGTTTTTAAAGTGAACTGATCGCTGAGTAACAGGATTCCAGTTTCTCCAACAATCCGATACTGCCATCTAGTGGCCAAATTACAGAACGCATTCATTTATTCATTCATTTTATTCCACTTAATCCTCTGCTAGGGTTGCGGTGAGGGGGTTCCCCATGCCCATCCAGGGTAGAATGTTTCGGTGGGCGCACACACACACAGCCGCTCACTCATACACACTGACTGTATGTGGGGCAATTTACAGCCGCCGGTTCACCTTTAAGCCATGTTTTTGGACGCAGGGATGAAGTCGCAGTGTGTGGATAGTACAGTACGGTATCAGATACCCATTCAGAGACGTCGTGTCTCATTGTCTACGGCGTCCAAGCGACCTCATACACACTGACTGTATGTGGGGCAATTTACAGCCGCCGATTCACCTTTAAGCCATGTTTTTGGAAGCAGGGATGAAGTCGCAGTGTGTGGATAGTACAGTACGGTATCAAATACCCATTCAGAGACGCCGTGTCTCATTGTCTACGGCGTCCAAGCGACCTCATACACACTGACTGTATGTGGGGCAATTTACAGCCGCCGATTCACCTTTAAGCCATGTTTTTGGACGCAGCGATGAAGTCGCAGTGTGTGGATAGTACAGTACGGTATCAGATACCCATTCAGAGACGCCGTGTCTCATTGTCTACGGCGTCCAAGTGACCTCACACACACTGACTGTATGTGGGGCAATTTACAGCCGCCAGTTCACCTTTAAGCCATGTTTTTGGGCGCAGGGATGAAGTCGCGGTGTGTGGATAGTACAGTACGGTATCAGATACCCATTCAGAGACGCCGTGTCTCATTGTCTACGGCGTCCAAGCAACCTCATACACACTGACTGTATGTGGGGCAATTTACAGCCGCCGATTCACCTTTAAGCCATGTTTTTGGACGCAGGGATGAAGTCGCAGTGTGTGGATAGTACAGTACGGTATCAGATACCCATTCAGAGACGCCGTGTCTCATTGTCTACGCCGTCCAAGCGACCTCCATGAAGACGGGGTGGGGGGGGGTTCCGTTAGAGGAACCGTTGTCAGCCCTCAGACGCGGCTGACCAGCTGGAGCGGAACGCGCCGTTTACGTCTTTAATGGTTCCGCTGTGAGCTCGTTAAAGCGTCTCCGTGGCGGCGGTATGCAAATGAGCCGGTGTGAGGTCACGCTATTGGCTGGTGTTCTAAACATAAATAAGCATCTCATTAACAGAGTGAGGGACAGCTGCAGAGAACATGGCCCCTAGAACGCCGGGGACCTTTATCCACCGAGTGTGTGTGTGTTTTGTGCAGCTGCACTCCGGCTCCACTCGCCATCAATGTGTGTGTTGTTGATGGGGTGTGTGTGTGTGTGTGTGTGTGTGTGTTGTTGATGGGGTGTGTGTTGTTGATGGGGTGTGTGTGTGTGTGTGTGTGTGTGTGTGTGTGTTGTTGATGGTGTGTGTGTGTGTGTGTGCGTTTGCGTGCGTGATTGTGTGTGCGCATGCGTGTGAGTGTATGCGTGTGTACATTTGCGCGTACGTGTGTGTGTATGCACTTGTGTGTTTGCGTTTATGTGTGTGGGTGTTCGCGTGTGTGTGTTTGTGTGTGTGTTAATGGGTGTGTGTGTGTGTTAATGGGTGTGTGTGTGTGTGTTAATGGGTGGGTGTGTGTGTTTGTTGTGGGTGTGTGTGTTTGTTGTGGGTGTGTGTGTGTGTTAGTGGGTGTGTTAGTGGGTGTGTTAGTGGGTGTGTTAGTGGGTGTGTTAGTGGGTGTGTTAGTGGGTGTGTTAGTGGGTGTGTTAGTGGGTGTGTGTGGTGGGTGTGTTAGTGGGTGTGTGTGTTGTGTTGTGTGGTGTGGGTGTGTTTGTGGTGGTGTGTGTGTTTGTGGGTGTGTGTGTTTGTGGTGTGTGTGTTTGTGGGTGTGTGTGTTTGTGGGTGTGTGTGTGTGTGGGTGTGTGTGTTGTGTGGGTGTGTGTGTGTGTGGGTGTGTGTGTTTGTGGGTGTGTGTGTTTGTGGGTGTGTGTGTTTGTGGGTGTGTGTGTTTGTGGGTGTGTGTGTTTGTGGGTGTGTGTGTTTGTGGTGTGTGTGTTTGTGGGTGTGTGTGTGTTAGTGGGCGGGTGTGTTTGTGGGTGTGTTTGTGGGTGTGTTTGTGGGTGTGTGTGTTAGTGGGCGGGTGTGTTTGTGGGTGTGTTTGTGGGTGTGTTTGTGGGTGTGTTAGTGTTAGTGGGTGTGTGTGTGTTAGTGGGTGTGTGTGTTAGTGGGTGTGTGTGTTAGTGGGTGTGTGTGTTAGTGGGTGTGTGTGTTAGTGGGTGTGTGTGTTAGTGGGTGTGTGTGTTAGTGGGTGTGTGTGTTTGTGGGTGTGTGTGTTTGTGTGTGTGTGTTGTGGGTGTGTGTGTTAGTGGGTGTGTGTGTTAGTGGGTGTGTGTGTTTGTGGGTGTGTGTGTTTGTGGGTGTGTGTGTTTGTGGGTGTGTGTGTTTGTGGGTGTGTGTGTTTGTGGGTGTGTGTGTTTGTGGGTGTGTGTGTGTTTGTGGCGGTGTGTGTTGTGGGGTGTGTTTGTGGGGTGTGTGTTGTGGGTGTGTGTGTGGTAGTGTGGTGTGTTTGTGGGTGTGTTTGTGGGTGTGTTTGTGTGTTGTGGTGGGTGTGTGTGTTTGTGGTGTGTGTGGGGTTGTGGGGTGGGTGTGTGGTGTTTAGTGGGTGTGTGTGTGTTAGTGGGTGTGTGTGTTAGTGGGGGGGTGTTAGTGGGTGGTGTGTTTGTGGGTGTGTGTTGGGGTGTGTGTGTGGGTGTGTGGGTGGGTGTGTGGTTGTGGGGGTGTGTGTTTAGTGGGTGTGTGTTAGTGGGTGTGTTGTGTTAGTGGGTGTGTGTGTGTTAGTGGGTGTGTGTGTTAGTGGGTGTGTGTGTTTGTGGGTGTGTGTGTTTGTGGGTGTGTGTTTGTGGGTGTGTGTGTTAGTGGGTGTGTGTGTTAGTGGGTGTGTGTGTTTTGTGGGTGTGTGTGTGTTTTTGTGGGTGTGTGTGTTGTGTGGTGTGTGTGTTTTTGTGGGTGTGTGTGTGTTTGTGGGTGTGTGTGTTTGTGGGTGTGTGTGTTTGTGGGTGTGTGTGTTTGTGGGTGTGTGTGTTTGTGGGTGTGTGTGTTAGTGGGTGTGTGTGTTAGTGGGTGTGTGTGTTAGTGGGTGTGTTTGTGGGTGTGTTAGTGTTAGTGGGTGTGTGTGTGTTAGTGGGTGTGTGTGTGTTAGTGGGTGTGTGTGTGTTAGTGTTTGTGTGTGTGTTAGTGTTTGTGTGTGTGTTTGTGGATGTGTGTGTGTGTGTGGATGTGTGTGTGTTTGTGCGTGAGTGTGTGTTTGCATGTGTGTGCGCATGCATGTGAGTGTATGCGTGTGTACATTTGCGCGTGTGTGTGTGTATGCTCTTGTGTGTGTGTGTGTGTGTTTGTGCGTTTGTGTATGTGTGTGTGTGTGTGTGTGAGCGCGTGTGCATGCATGAGCGTGTGTGTGAGAGCATGTATGCAGGCATGTGAGTATGTGTGTTAGTGGGTGTGTGTGTTAGTGTTTGTGGGTGTGTGTGTTAGTGTTTGTGGGGGTGGTTAGTGTGTTTGTGGGTGGGTGTGTTTGTGGGTGGGTGTGTTTGTGTGAGTGTGTTTGTGTGAGTGTGTTTGTGTGAGTGTGTTTGCGTGCATGTGTGTGTGAGCGAGTATCCATGCATGAGAGTGTGGGTGTTAGTGTGGGTGTGTGTTAGTGGGGGTGTGTGTTTGTGGGTGTGTGTGTGTTAGTGAGTGCACACATGTGAGTAGGTGTGTGTGTGTTTGCGTGGGTGTGTGTGATCATGTGTGCACGCATGTGAGTATGTGTATGTTTGTGGGTGTGTGTGTGTGTGTGTGTGTGTGTGTGTGTGAGAGAGTCTGGAGAGGGGGTTTTCAGTGGGCGGGGCGTCTGGGTTTAAAGTCATACCTGAGACGGCCACGCCCATCGGGGAGATATATTCACACGCAGCGTTGCTATTTAAACCACGCAGGAGGAAGGCTGGACAACGGAATGTTGGTGTGGGGGGGTGAGATAGTGATGAGTCATTTATATATATAAATAAATATAAATATAAATATAAATATGATGTGCAGTTGAATTCCTCAGCTCGGGTTCCTGTATGGAGCAGCTTCATCCACCCACAGCCCTGGCGCGGGCGGGGCAGCGCGGTGCATGTGTTCACTACATTGTTCTTCGTTGTCGGCGCGCCATCGAGTGGAATCCACGTGGGAACCTTCTGTCCTCAAGCGGTCAGCGGTTCTGCCTCGTCAACCAGAACTGCCCCGGTGCTGCCGCTGGACCTCGGGTCGCATCGTCCTCCCTCAGTGACCCGCTCGGTGTTTTTATTTTTTCATGGTGTTAGTTTAGTGTTTTAGTCTTTAGTGGTGGTTAATTAGTTAGTTAGTTTTCGTGTTTACTGCAGGTAATCCGCCCACCCGTCCACCCCCACACACGCTGGTGGGTAGAGTAGAGACGCCGATTGGCCGGTTGTTTGTGACGTACGGTTGAGGACGTCGTTAAATTAAACCGTACTGAGGCTGCGGCTAACGATTATTTTAATAATAATGAATGAAGTCGGCGGCACGGTGGTTTAGTGGTTTAGCACGTTCTCCTCTCAGCGCTGGGGATTCCCGGTTCGAATCCCCGTCTGGGTGGAGTTTCCATGTTCTCCCCGTGTCCGCGCGGGTTTCCTCCGGGTTCTCCGGTTTCCTCCCACAGTCCAAAAACATGGATTCAAGGTCAATTGAGTTCTCCAAATTGCCCCATATAGAGTGTGTCTGTGTGAGTGTCCAGTGATAGATTGGCGTTCTGTCCTGGGTGTATCTGCCCAGCGCCCGAGACGTTCTCCCCTGGATGGGCATGGGGAACCCCACCGTGACCCTAATAGAGGATAAAGCGGAATGAAAAATAAATAATAGATTAAATCAAATTGAATGTATTCATAAAATACAATTAAAATATATTCATTCATTATCTTCCGCTTTATCCTCTATTAGGGTCATGGGGGGAGCAGATACACCCAGGACATGGGGGCAATCTATCGCTGGACACACGCTCACACAGACACAATCTATATGGGGCAATTTGGAAAATTCACTTGACCTTGATCCATGTTTTTGGACTGTGGGTGGAAACCGGAGAACCCGGAGGAAACCCATGCGGACACGGGGAGGACATGGAAACTCCACCCAGATGGGGATTCGAACCGGGAATCCCTAGCGCTGAGAGGAGAACGTGCTAACCACCGTGCCGCCCAAATTAAAATATATTATTAAATTAAAAAAAATTAAGGATAATATATAAGTGCTGATACGAACACTGCATACAAACTCACTCACTCCCATAGAGGGCAGTGTCTTCACTTATACTACGTCAGAAAATTAAAACGTAAAGCTTAAACGTTAATTTCCACCATCGTGTACGAGTGTTTATAAAGCACGTTTAAACACTGCTTAAGCTATTCATTCATTATCTCCCGCTTTATCCTCTATTAGGGTCGTGGGGGGGGGTTCCCCATGCCCATCCAGGGGAGAACGTTTCGGGCGCTGGGCAGATACACCCAGGACAGGGCGCCAATCCATCACTGGGCACACACTCACTCACACACACACACTCTATATGGGGCAATTTTGAGAATTCAATTGACTCGATCCATGTCTTTGGACTGTGGGAGGAAACCGGAGAACCCGGAGGAAACCCACGCAGACACGGGGAGAACATGGAAACTCCACCCAGATGGGGATTCCAACATGCTAAACCACTAAGCCACCGTGCCGCCCTGCTTAAGTTAATTAAACCAAAATTAAAAAGGTACCACTAAGTACAAAAGGTTCTCCATCACGGTCATCGTTATCGCTGCCAGTGACGTAAGCGGTTACGACGGTGCGATTAAAGGCGTAATTCGTTTGACGCAACAAATCCGTAATGAAATGTTCAAAAAATTGCCGACGCTTTTCATCATCGATCTTTATCGATTTTATCGATTTTATCGATTCGCCGTTGCGGCCCTCGCACATGTAATCCGTGGGAGAGTGTTGGGTCCGAGGCGTTATGAAGCCTCCTGCGGATCTTTTAATATCTTCAGGAAGTCCTTCACCGTCACGGGATGCGCTGCGTCAGTCCAGAGTCATGACCTCGGGGTTCTAACGGCCTTTAAAAAAAAAGAAGTGCCGTTTGCGCCGATTTCTCAAATTATAAAACGTTTTCTGGAAGCGAGTTCAAGTTCAAGTTCTTTATTTCTGTCGCGCTTTTTACAACAGTACGTCGTCACAAAGCAGCTTTACAGAATAAAAAGCCTTTAAACCCCCAAAGAGCGAGCCGAAGCGACAGCGGCAAGAAAAAACTCCCTGTTATGTTGTTATTCAAGGAAGAAACCTTGTGAGGACCGAGACTCAGTGGGGGACTCGTCCTCCTTGAGCGGCCAGGCAGCAACAACAGTGTAGGACAGCTATGTCCAGATATTAAACAAATGGAAAAACTCACAACCGGAAAACTATATGTGAGTCCATTAGGGGGCGTCCTGCAGGACCGCCTTGTCAGGTTCCATCCAGTAGTTTCGTCAGCAGAAACCATTGGACGAAGATCTCCAGGAAGCCGGGGGACACCTCGAAAGAAACAGACGAGGGAGGCCGTTAGAGCTGATAATAAAGCACGGCATTTAATTAATAAGTAATTAATTGACACAGTGCATCATGTGACTCCGGCATCAGCGACTAGAGCAGCAGAACTAAAAGAGGCAGATCCTGCAGGGTACATAGTTGAGAGGGCTCCCCGGAACAGCATCATTTCAGCGCACACCCCCCCCCCCAAATAATGATGAGGTGGGTGAAGAGGTGAAATGCCAGCATACACTGATCACAGATTACCCCCCCCCCCCCCCGACACAGCCACGCCTGAGATCTACATCTTTATCTACAGGGTATTAATTAATTAATTAAATGCCAGATTAAATAAATGTGTTTTTAATTGATTTTTAAAGATTAATATCACCAACATTCGGAATCACCAACAGTAACTGGGAGGCCATTCCAAAGTCGAGGAGCCTTGTGGGAGAACGTTCTTCCACCAGCAGTCATTTTATTTATTCCAAGAGCTAAGAGAAGACCAGCACCTTGAGATCTGAGCTCACGTGTCGGCTTGTACGATTGAATCAGCTCACTCAGATAGTGGAGCCTGATTATGTAGAATTTTTTATGTTATCAATAAAATTTTGTTCTCGATACGAAAGCAGTATGACGGGGGGGTGGGGTGGGGTGGGGGGGTGGTAGCGTGAGGCGGGGGGGGGGGGGGGCTGTTTCGGGCTTCTTCTCCGTTTGTAGAGACAGATGTTGATTAGTGAGATTACACGTCCGGCGCCTCGATCCTCCAGAGCATCTGTGTTAATGAGGTCGTCTGGATGCGCGGGTTGGTGTGGGGGGGGGGTGGGGGGGGGGGGGTGGGGGTGATTGTGGTGGGGGGGGGGTAGCGCAGTGGTTAGGGTGTTGGGCTGTCAGTCTGTCCAGCCGTGACATCATTATCAATAACACACCCCTCTGAGCGCTTCACATTCGTATCAATGCGTGAAATACATCCATCCATTATCTTCCGCTTTATCCTCTATTAGGGTCGCGGGGGGGGGGGGGGGGGGGTTCCCCATGCCCATCCAGGGGAGAACGTTTCGGGCGCTGGGCAGATACACCCAGGACAGCGCGCCAATCTATCAATGGACACACACTCACTCACACACTCTATATGGGGCAATTTGGAGATCTCAATTGACCTTGATCCATCTTTTTAAACTGTGGGAGGAAACCGGAGAACCCGGAGGAAACCCACGCGGACACGGGGAGAACATGGAAACTCCACCCAGATGGGGATTCGAACCGGGAATCCCTAGCGCTGAGAGGAGAACATGCCAAACCACTCAACCACCCTGCCGCCCACGCGTGATATACAATGCATTATATTTGTGGCTTAGTGGTTTGGCATGTTCTCCTCTCAGCGCTAGGGATTCCTGGTTCGAATCCCCATCTGGGTGGAGTTTCCATGTCCTCCCAGTGTCCGCGTGGGGTTTCCTCCGGGTTCTCCGGTTTCCTCCCACAGTCCAAAAACATGGATTCAAGGTGAATTGAGTTCTCCAAATTGCCCCATATAGAGTGTGTGTGAGTGAGTATGTGTCCAGTGATATATTGCCCCCCCCCCCTGTCTTGGGTGTATCTGCCCAGCGCCCGAAACATTCTACCCTGGATGTACATGGGGAACGAAACCTATAAAGACGCAAACATGGGGAGAACATGCCAAGTCCACACAGAAGGCACCTTGTTAACTCTGCCTGGGAATCAAACGCACACACACACTCTGTAGGGGCAATTTATATAGGGGCAATTTATAACAGCCAATTCACCTCAAATCTGTTTTTTTTTTTAAACTTTGGGAGGAAACCAACATAGCCATGGGGAGAAATCCAAAAACATGGATTTAAGGT
>JAFMOC010000438.1:137500-177500 GCA_019802505.1 Corydoras sp. C115
AGCAGCGTTTTATAATTCCGCGCTCGTGTCGCGTATAAATCGCGTGTGTATTTTGTAGGGCTGTCTTCAACTAAGGATTTTCATAGTTGAATCTGATTTTCCCTATAGTCGACTGATGGTCGAAACAGTTAAAATTTCACCACAAGATGGCGCTATAAGCGTGGTTTTTAAAAAAGAGTTTTTTTTTTTATATTTTTTAAAAAAGAGTTTTTCTAGAGCACCGTAAATGGGATCCCCGTTCTGGACTTTTTAAAAAAAAAAAATTTGAACAGAAATTTGGATGATTTTATTTGACAAAAGGCTATATATATATAACGACAACAAAGACATTTCATGTAAAAACTAATTCTTAGCAGCAGCCATGGGCGCCCCCATGTGGTCAAAATGGTACATTGGTCTATGAGGTTCATAGTCGACTACGGTTCTCCGAATCGAATCGTCGAATCAGCGAATATTGCAGACGTGATTTGTAAATCAGAGCGATGCGTTCTTTGGCGGTTAATGATGCTGACGATGTTGACCTTTTGACCTGTCCAACAGACTGTGGACATCCATAAAGAGAAGGTGGCGCGGCGGGAGATCGGCATCCTGACGACCAATAAGAACACGTCACGGACGCATAAAATCATCGCGCCGGCCAATATGGAGCGACCGGTGAGGTACATCCGGAAACCCATCGATTACAACCTGCTGGACGACGTGGGACATGGCGTGAAGGTACGTGAAGGTGGACGTCCTCGTTAAGACGTTGATATTGTCTTGTAGGAAGCTGGTTTCTAAACACACACACACACATTCATTATCACCCGCTTTATCCTCTAGTAGGGTCGGTTCTCCCCATGCCCATCCAGGGGAGAACGTTTTGGGCGCTGGGCAGATACACCCAGGACAGGGCGCCAATCTATCGCTGGGCACACACTCACTCACACAAACACACTCTATATGGGGCAATTTGGAGAACTCAATTAACTTGATCCATGTTTTTGGACTGTGGGAGGAAACCGGAGAACCCGGAGGAAACCCACGCGGGCACGGGGAGAACATGGAAACTCCACCCAGATGGGGATTCGAACTGGGGATCCCTAGCACTGAGAGGAGAGGACGCATCTTTTCCCTAAATGGCAACCCCCCCAAACAGAGCGTGAACCTTAATAAAAGCGTCAAACATAGAACCCACAGACAGCTGTTTCCACCATTACTCCCTCATAAACGGTGGTTGTCACAACTGCTATAATCCCTCAAATACAGCAGTTGCCACAACTATTTTAATCCCTCATGAACAACTGTCGTCACAACTACGAAATCCCTATAAACAGCGGTTGCCACCACTTCCATAATCCCATACAAACAGCTGTTCCCACCATTACTATAATCTCTCAAAAACAGCAGTTGCCACAACTACTATTTTCCCTCATAAACAGAGGCTTCCACAACTGTTATAATCCTTCATGAACAACGGTCAACACAACTACAAAATCCCTATAAACAGTGGTTGCCATTACTTCTATAATCACTCATAAACATCTGTTTCCGCCATTACTGTAGTCCCTCATAAAAAGCGGCTGCCACAACTATCATCTCTCATGAACAACTGTTGTCACAACTACGAAATCCCTATAAACAGCGGTTGCCACCACTTCCATAATCCCATACAAACAGCTGTTCCCACCATTACTATAATCCCTCAAAAACAGCAGTTGCCACAACTACTATTTTCCCTCATAAACAGAGGCTTCCACAACTGTTATAATCCCTCATGAACAACGGTCAACACAACTACAAAATCCCTATAAACAGTGGTTGCCATTACTTCTATAATCACTCATAAACATCTGTTTCCGCCATTACTGTAGTCCCTCATAAAAAGCGGCTGCCACAACTATTATCATCTCTCATGAGCAATGGTTGCCACAACTGTTATCATCCCTAATGAACAACTGTTGTCACAACTACAAAATCTCTATAAACAGCGGTTGCCAATACTTCTATAATCACTCATAAACATCTGTTTCCGCCATTACTATAGTCCCTCATAAAAAGCGGCTGCCACAACTATTATCAGCCCTCATGAACAATGGTTGCCACAACTATTATTATTCCTAATGAACAACTGTTGTCACAACTACAAAATCCCTATAAACAGCGGTTGCCACCACTTCCATAATCCCATACAAACAGCTGTTCCCACCATTACTATAATCCCTCAAAAACAGCAGTTGCCACAACTACTATTTTCCCTCATAAACAGAGGCTTCCACAACTGTTATAATCCCTCATGAACAACGGTCAACACAACTACAAAATCCCTATAAACAGTGGTTGCCATTACTTCTATAATCACTCATAAACATCTGTTTCCGCCATTACTCTAATCCCTCATAAAAAGCGGCTGCCACAACTATCATCTCTCATGAACAACTGTTGTCACAACTATTATCATCCCTAATGAACAACTGTTGTCACAACAACAAAATCCCTATAAACAGTGGTTGCCATTACTTCTATAATCACTCATAAACATCTGTTTCCGCCATTACTGTAGTCCCTCATAAAAAGCGGCTGCCACAACTATCATCTCTCATGAACAACTGTTGTCACAACTACGAAATCCCTATAAACAGCGGTTGCCACCACTTCCATAATCCCATACAAACAGCTGTTCCCACCATTACTATAATCCCTCAAAAACAGCAGTTGCCACAACTACTATTTTCCCTCATAAACAGAGGCTTCCACAACTGTTATAATCCTTCATGAACAACGGTCAACACAACTACAAAATCCCTATAAACAGTGGTTGCCATTACTTCTATAATCACTCATAAACATCTGTTTCCGCCATTACTGTAGTCCCTCATAAAAAGCGGCTGCCACAACTATTATCATCCCTCATGAGCAAGGCTTCCACAACTGTTATCATCCCTCATGAACAACTGTTGTCACAACTACAAAATCCCTATAAACAGTGGTTGCCATTACTTCTATAATCACTCATAAACATCTGTTTCCGCCATTACTGTAGTCCCTCATAAAAAGCAGCTGCCACAACTATTATCAGCCCTCATGAACAATGGTTGCCACAACTATTATTATTCCTAATGAACAACTGTTGTCACAACTACAAAATCCCTATAAACAGCGGTTGCCACCACTTCCATAATCCCATACAAACAGCTGTTCCCACCATTACTATAATCCCTCAAAAACAGCAGTTGCCACAACTACTATTTTCCCTCATAATCAGAGGCTTCCACAACTGTTATAATCCCTCATGAACAACTGTTGTCACAACTACAAAATTCCTATAAACAGTGGTTGCCAATACTTCTATAATCACTCATAAACATCTGTTTCCGCTATTACTATAATCCCTCATAAAAAGCGGCTGCCACAACTGTTATCATCTCTCATGAACAATGGTTGCCACAACTATTATTATCCCTAATGAACAACTGTTGTCACAACTACAAAATCCCTATAAACAGTGGTTGCCAATACCTCAATGTTTCCACCATTCCGATCATCCCTTATAAAGAATGGTTGCCACAACTACTACAGCAGCTGTTGTCACGACTACTGTAATCTCTAATAACACTGGTCACCATAAAGACACCCATACGCCCCCCTCCACGTTAACATGACGGCGTGGAGTGAACGAATTGGTACAGCGATTGTGTCCCGTGAAGCCGGCGTAACCCGAGCCCGGTTCTCACTCTGCGTCCGGGGGGGGGTGGGGGGGTCAGCCCTCGCTGATCGAATCAGAAGCTGTGATTTCCTTCCGGCCGTCCATCACCCATCCCACCAACTCGATTAGGACTGCATGGTTACAGCGCCGCAGCTGGGCCGCGGTTAGAACCGCGGCGACGGCAGAGTGGAGTGGAGAACCCTCTGATCGTATCATCCTCGGTTCTAATCGCATCATTTAGCAGAAGCTTTTATCCAAAGCGACTTACAGAACCAGAGACTCCGCCTCACGCACAGAGTCGGGAAGACGGTTCCACCGTCGTGCAGAGTCAGCGCCGCGGTGAGGTGGAGCCACCGGGTGGCGCTCATCACTAGAACGTAGCGAACGAGTCGGAGTGTGTTCTAAAATCGAGAGTGAAGGTCCGAGGGGCCAGATCCAGAGATCGTCCTGTAGACCAGAGTCTTGTACTGAATGCAGCATATACAGGGAGCCAATCAGAGAGGAGAGGTGGAGTCACATGATTCACTTGGGTGGTTCTAAATCAGTTGTAGAGGGCCGATGGTGCATGCTGGGAGACCGGGGAGCAGTGCATTACAACAATCAAACTCATAAACAGCGGTTGCCACAACTATTATAATCAATTTTAAACAGCTGTTGTCGCAACTAAAAAAATCCCCGTAAACAGTGGTTGCCACGACTTCTATAATCACTCATAAACAGCTCGTTTGCACTGTTGCTATTATCCCTCAAAAACAATGAGGTTGCCACAAATACTATTATCCCTTATAATCAACTGTTATAAAATCCCTATAACCAGCGGTTGCCACTACTTCTATAATCACTCATAAACAGCCATTTCCGCCATTACTATTTTCCCTCATAAACAGTGGTTGCCACAACCTGTATAATGCCTCATAAACCGCTGTTGTCACAGCGGAAACAGCTGTTTGAGTAATTATAGAAGTGGTGGCAACCACTGTTTATAGGGATTTTGTAGTTGTGCCGACAGTTGTTTATGAGGGATTATAATAGTAGTGGCATCCGCAGTTCTTATGGGATTATAGCAGTTGTGGCAACCAGTGTTTGCGAGGGATTATAGTAATGGTGGAAACAGCTGTTAATGAGTGATTATAGAAGTTGTGGCAACCACTGGTTATAGGTATGTTGTAGTTGTGACAACAGCTGTTTATGAGGGATTATAGGAGTTGTGGCAACCAGTGTTTGTGAGGGATTATAGTAATGGTGGAAAGAGCTGTTAATGAGTGATTATAGAAGTTGTGGCAACCACTGGTTATAGTGATTTTGTAGTTGTGACAACAGCTGTTTATGAGGGATTATAGGAGTTGTGGCAACCACTGTTTGCGAGGGATTATAGTTATGGTGGAAACAGCTGTTTAAGAGTAATTATAGAAGTAGTGGCAACCACTGTTTATATGGATTTTTTTTTTGCTATTACTATTATGATCTCCCCTAAAAAGTGGTTGCCACAACTTCTGTAATCACTCATAAACAGCCGTTTCCACTGTTCCTATTATCCCTCATAAACAATGGTTGCCACAACTGCTATAATCGCTCATAAAAAAGCAGTTGTCATAACTGTTATAATCCCTCATGAACAATGGTTGCCAGAAATACTATTATCCCTCATAAACGGTACCGGAGGACGCACACATTATGCAGTGAGTTAAAAATACGATGGAATCTACTTCACGAGAACGTTTAAGAACCCCCCCCCCCCCCAGCTCTCGTCCGAATCGAGGTTCTACATTTGATGTCTTATTAAAAACGTTTTCACCTCCCTCGCTCCTCCAGACTTGGAAGGTTCCGTGGGAAACTATGCGGGGCCCGTCCCGCCGGCCCCGTATCTTATCTAACCCCTTATAACAAAACCCCACCTAGTCCACAGCTGGACGCCGGACTGGTCACCCACAGAGCGGCGTTTCTCGAACGTGTGTGTCGTTCCCGCCGACACGTAAACGTCGGAATGGTTTTTTTGAATCGTCAGGCCACGTTCTGCAGCAGAGGTTCTGCTCCGTCCGGGTTTCAGTTTTCAGTATCTTTTTTTTTTTCTTTTTTTTACACACACACTCTATATGGGGCAATTTGGAGAACTCAATTGACTTGATCCATGTTTTTGGACTGTGGGAGGAAAACGGAGAACCCGGAGGAAACCCACGCGGACACGGGGAGAACATGCAAACTCCACCCAGATGGGGATTCGAACCGGGAATCCTTAGTGCTGAGGGGAGAACATGCCAACCACTAAGCCACCGTGCTGCCTTGCCCCATCTAAATATATAATATATATTTTTTTAAATATAACTGGATGTATATTATGGCGGTCTGGTGGCTTAGTGGTTTAGCATGTTCTCCTCTCAGCGCTAGGGATTCCCGGTTCGAATCCCCATCTGGGTGGAGTTTCCATGTTCTCCCCGTGTCCGCGTGGGTTTCCTCCGGGTTCTCCGGTTTCCTCCCACAGTCCAAAAACATGGATCAAGGTCAATTTGAATTCTCCAAATTGCCCCATATAGAGTGTGTGTGTGTGAGTGAGTGAGTGTGTGCCCAGCAATAGATTGCCCCTCTTTCCTGGGTGTATCTGCCCAGCGCCCGAAACGTTCTCCCCTGGATGGGCATGGGGAACCCCACTGCGACCCTAATAGAGGATAAAGCGGAAGATAATGGTTGGATGGATGTATATCCATCATCCATTACACACACACAAACACACACACACACGTGCGTGTGTGTGTGTGTGTGTGTGTGTGTGTGTACACACCAATGCACACCAACGCACCAACACTCTTATTTCTCAGTTGTGTAACATTTAAGTATTAGTTAATCTCTTAAGCCCAGTGTCTGTGTTCTGATCATTTAAACCCGGTTCTTGCGGGTTCCTTCGGGATGAACAGATGCTCATGCGGGAATGTTCTCGTTGCCCGCAGTGGACGTGGGCATTAGTGCGATATTGATGCTGCTGTGAACCCTGTTTGTTGTAGCAACTGGAATGAAAACAGCAGCCTGCGAAACCATCGTCCCGAACTCACGAACACACTCTCAGATCACAGTGTGTGTGTGTGTGTGTGTGTGTGTGTGTGTGTGTGTGTGTGTGTGTGTGTGTGTGTGTGTGTGTGTGTGTGCAACGTATATGGCACTCAGGGTTTAAAGAACATTCCTAAAATCACCTCCATCACATCATCAATCCATCCATTATCTCCCGCTTTATCCTCTATTAGGGTCGCGGGGGGGTTCCCCATGCCCATCCAGGGGAGAACGTTTCGGGCGCTGGGCAGATAGACCCAGGACAGGACGCCAATCCATCGCTGGGCACACACTCACTCACACACACACACTCTATATGGGGCAATTTGGAGAATTCCATTGACTTGATCCATGTTTTTGGACTGTGGGAGGAAACCGGAGAACCCGGAGGAAACCCACGCAGACACGGGGAGAACACGCAAACTCCACCCAGATTGGGATTCGAACCGGGAATCCCTAGCGCTGAGAGGAGAACATGCAACCACTAAGCCACCGTGCCGCCTTGCCCCATCTAAATATATAATATATTTTTTTTATATAACTGGATGCATATTATGGCGGCACGGTGGCTTGGTGGTTTGGCATGTTCTCCTCTCTGCAGTAGGGATTCCCGGTTTTAATCCCCATCTGGGTGGAGTTTCCATGTCCCCCCCCTCCCGTGTCCGCGTGGGTTTCCTCCGGGTTCTCCGGTTTCCTCCCACAGTCCAAAAAACATGGATCAAGTTCAATTGAATTCTCCAAATTGCCCCATATAGAGTGTGTCTGTGTGAGTGAGTGTGTGTCCAGTGTCCTGGGTGTATCTGCCCCGCACCTGAAACGTTCTCCCCTGGATGGGCATGGGGAACCCCCCCCCCTTACGACCCTAATAGAGGATAAAGCGGAAGATAATGGATGGATGTATATATATACTTATATAATGGGTGTGACTGAGTGAGTGTGTGCCCAACGATGAGGGAGGGGGGGGGAAGGTTCCCACCCCACACCCCCCACCTCCCCCCCAAAAAAAACCCTAGTATACGAATAAGCCAATGAGACAATGAGGTGAGATGGAGGTGACTTTTGGAAAACCCTCAGAGTGTGCGTGCTGAATATATGCTTCGTTACGTCACATGACCTCAGTGGTCCAATGGCGTCGCGTTAAAGTGTATGGTCTATAAATCAAACGTTGGTGTATAGACTGCAGATTAGGGGTGAGCTGCAATATTCGCCGATTCGTCGATTCGATTCGATTCGATCACTCATAAACAGCTCTTTGCACTGTTGCTATATCCCTCATAAACAATGAGGTTGCCACAAATACTATTATCACTCAAAAAAAAAGCAGTTGCCATAACTGTTAGAATCCCTCATTAACAATGGTTGCCACAAATACAATTATCCCTCATAAACAACGGCTGCCACAACTATTATAATCCTCATAAACAACTGTCGGCACAACTACAAAATCTCGATAAAACTGTGGTTGCCACAACCTGTATAATCCCTCGTAAACCGCTGTTGTCACAACAAAAAAAATCCATATAAACAGTGGTTGCCACTACTTCTATAATTACTCTTAACCAGCTGTTTCCACTGTTACTATTATTCCGCATAAACCGTGGTTGCCACAAATACTATTATCACTCAAAAAAAAAGCAGTTGCCATAACTGTTAGAATTCCTCATGAACAATGGTTGCCACAAATACTATACTTGTGGGTTCTGACACATACTTGACCACATGGGGGCGCCCATGGCTGCTGCTAAGCATTAGTTTTTGCATGAAATGTCTTTGTTTTCGTTATATATATATATATAGCCTTTTTTCGAATAAAATCATCCTAATTTTTAGGTTTTTAGTTTTTTTTTTTTTAGGTTTTTTCCTTTGAAGTGGGAAAAAGTCCAGAACGGGGATCCCATTTACGGTGCTCTAGAAAAACAAGTAAAATATGAAAAAAAAAAACTTTTTTAAAAACCACGCTTATAGCGCCATCTTGTGGTGAAATTTTAACTGATTCTGACGAATCAGATTCGACTATGAAAATCCTTAGTTGAAGACACCCCTACTGCAGATGAATCGATTGTGTGCCGATATTTGACTCTCTGATTTTCTCTCTCTCTCTCGCCTCCTCACTCCCACGTTAGTGGCTTAAAGCCAAGGTAAGTCCCGTTTGTCACATGACCCACCCCTCTTGTGCTTTGTACCCCACGCCCCCCCCCCCCCCCCCACCCTTTTTTTTTAAAATTAAATTTAATATTTTTTATTATTTTTTTTTTAATATACATAGTCCACTTTAGAGGGCTGAGCGATACCTTAATAACATCTGCTGTTATAGATTATAGCTGCATACAGAGCCCGTCAACCATTTGGCCACGCCCCCTTTCTGCTCCACTTATTCTCCATGTTTAGTCCGTGCTCTGTCGTCCATCTGTGTGTGTTCTACAGTACATACTGTGTACTCTGTTCTCGAACGCTCAGAACCCCAATAGTACCACCACAGAGCAGGGCTTATTGGGTTTGGTGGGTGCATTGAGTCCTATCCCGGCAGTGTGACTGAGGTGTTTAAATGAACCTCCAGCAGCACTGCTGCACTAGAACCCCCTCAGCGCATCAGTGTCACTGCAGAACCCACCGTCAACAATCCACCACCCAAATGATACCTGTTCTGTGATGCTCCTGAGAACCAACAGGGGGCGAACAACACAGAACACAGATGGACTACAGTCTGCAATTATAGAACTACAAAGTCCATCTCTATGGTAACGGGAAGATGGAGCAAGAAGGGGGCGTGGCTTAAGTTTTGACTGGTTCTGTATCTGGAGAACCTTTAGGCCGCCTGGATTGGCGCACCAGGTTGCCAGATGTGTGCCACATACACACCGGGTCAGGGTCACGTCAGCCGAAAGTGGCTCTATGATACAGTACCAGTAAAAGTTTGGCCACGCCCCCTTTCTGCTCCTGTCCATGTTCTCGGTTCAACTTTCTGTAAAGCTGGACTTTGTAGTTCTCCAGTTCTACTCTGTAGTCCATCTGTGTGTGTTCTACAGTACATACTGTGTACTCTGTTCTCGAACGCTCAGAACCCCAATAGTACCACCACAGAGCAGGGCTTATTGGCTTTGGTGGGTCCTATCCCGACAGTGGGACTGAGCTGTTTAAATGAACCCCCTAGAACCCCCTCAGCGCATCAGTGTCACTGCGGAACCCACCGTCAACAATCCACCACCCAAATGATACCTGTTCTGTGATGCTCCTGAGAACCAACAGGGGGCGAACGACAACAACACAGAACACAGATGGACTACAGAATGGAATTATAGAACTACAAAGTCCATCTGTATGGTAAGAGGAGCAAGAAGAGGGCGTGGCCTAACTATAGACTGTTCTATAGTATAGAAAAAAATATATATATATTTCCCAGTTTGTCACATGACCCCTTAATAGGATATTAATTGCTCAGCCCTGATTTATAGAATAGCGTTGATCAGTGTCGTCATGCTGCTCTGATGAGACTGAACTGATAGCTTGGCCAAAAACAATTAATTAATATATAATAATTGAATAATTAGGGCAGCACGGTGGCTTAGTGGTTGGCATGTTCTCCTCTCAGCGCTAGGGATTCCCGGTTCGAATCCCCATCTGGGTGGAGTTTCCATGTCCTCCCCGTGTCCGCGTGGGCTTCCTCCGGGTTCTCCGGTTTCCTCCCACAGTCCAAAAAACATGGATGAAGTCAATTGAGTTCTCCAAATTGCCCCATATAGTGTGTGTGTGTGAGTGAGTGTGTGTCCAGTGATGGATTGGTGTCCTGTCCTGGGTGTATCTGCCCAGCGCCCGAAATGTTCTCACCTGGATGTTCCGAAATGTTCTCACCCCCCCCCCCCACCCCGCAACCCTAATACAGGATAAAGCGGATGATAATGAATGAATGAATAAATAAATAAATAATTCACTCATTATCTTCCGCTTTATCCTCTATTAGGGTCGTGGGGGGGGGGGGGTTCCCATGCCCATCCAGGGGAGAACGTCTCGGGCGCTGGGCAGACAGACCCAGGACAGGGCGCCAATCTATCACTGGACACACACTCACTCACACAGACACACTCTATATGGGGCAATTTGGAGAACTCAATTGACCTTGATCCATGTTTTTGGACTGTGGGAGGACACCGGAGAACCCGGAGGAAGCCCACGCGGACACGGGGAGGACATGGAAACTCCACTCAGATGGGGATTCGAACCGGGAATCCCTAGCGCTGGGAGGAGAACATGCTAAAGCACTAAGCCACCGTGCCACCCTGAATGAATAATTGAATAATATGATGCAGGCGGTGTAGTTCCGGTACCTGACCGCAAACTCGTCACTGATCTGAAGATTAAAGCGACCTAATTTGGGCCGAACTATCGCTTTAAGGTTCGTCAGCAGCTCAGAATTCCCTGATTTATTAATTAATTGATTAATTCATTAATTAATTCTTTTTTTATTTATTATTTTCCGCTCACCCCTCCGGCACAAAACCAACATCATCCCCCGACCCGTTTGAAGGCTGTGCGGGTTTCCCAGACCAACCGGTTTCATTTCGGTGGGGGTGGGGTGGGGGTGGGAGTGGGGTGGGGGTGCTTTGGGGTGGGGTGGGGCGGAGGGAGGCTGTGGGAATCTTTGGGCGGAGCTTACGTCGCAACGGAAACCAATTTAATTAAATGCATTTCGTCCGTGAATCATTATAAAGACTCACTTGTGTGGCTGTCGTGGGTGGAATTGGCATGTTCTCCTCTCAGCGCTGAGGGTCAAGGTGCCAATCCCCATCCGGATGGAGTTTGCGTGTTCTCCCCGTGTCCGTGTGGGTTTCCTCCCACCGTCCGCAAACATGGATTCAATGCGGGTTGGCCGCTCCTGATTGCCCCATCTAAATGGCCTTGTCCACTGTCTACTTGCCCCACCCAGTGGAACGTGGTGTAATAGATTCATTCAGCCAATGAAATCCATCCGTCCATTGTCTTCAGCTTAATGCTGTACTAGGGTCATGGGGGTGTGTTTGAGGGGTGAGTGGGGGTGGGTTCCCATGCCCAACCAGGGGAGAACATTTTGGGCGCTGGGCATTTAATGCCAATTCATGACTGGGCACACACTCTATATAGGGGCAATTTAGAGCAGACCATTCAGCCTTGAATCCGTGCTTTTTGAATTGTGAGACGAAACCCATGAGGACACAGGGAGGACATGGAAACTCCACACAGATTGGGAATTCGAAACCTGGATCCCCAGCACTGGGAGGCGCCCTTCCACCAAATCGAGGTTCATAATGTAAAACGTTCTTTGGACCACTTTGGGGGCAATTGGGTTGGGGTTGGGTACCCCAACTCTGGAGGTCTGGGAGGCTCTCCGTACGCCGCTGTCCCGTCCGTGTGTCCTGTCCACTCATCTCTGCCTGGATTCTCACCGTCTTCCTCTTACTGTTCTATCAGCAACATGGGAACCATCAGTCCATCAGAGGAGGAACCTTATCCAGAACCAATCCACCCACGCAGAAGCCACCCAGCCCGCCCATGTCAGGACGGGGCACTCTCGGGTAAGACCATATACTGTACACTATGACGTAAACGATATACAGTACCGGTCCAAAGTTAGGCCACGCCCCCTTCTTGCTCCATCCTCCATGTCCTCCCCTTACCATAGAGATGGACTTTGTAGTTCTATAATTCCAGACTGTAGTCCATCTGTGTTGTTGATGTTCGCCCCCTGTTGGTTCTCAGGAGCATCACAGAACAGGTATCATTTGGGTGGTGGATTGTTGATGCTGGGTTCTGCAGTGACACTGATGTGCTGAGGGGGTTCTAGTGCAGCAGTGCTGCTGGAGTTCCATTTAAACACCTCAGTCACACTGCCGGGATAGGACTCAATGCACCCACCAAACCCAATAAGCCCTGTTCTGTGGTGGTACCATTGGGGTTCTGAGCGTTAGAGAACAGAGTACACAGTATGTACTGTAGAACACACACAGATGGAATACAGAGTGGACCTGGAGAACTACAAAGTCCAGCTTTACAGGACGTGGAACTGAGAACATGGACGATAAGTGGAGCAGAAAGGTATAAAGGGGGCGTGGCCAAACTTTTGACTGGTACTGTGTGTATGTGTATATATGTATCTATCTCCATCCTTCCGCTTTATCCTCTATTAGGGTCGCGGTGGGGTTCCACATGCCCATCCAGGGGAGAACGTCTCGGGCGCTGGGCAGATACACCCAGGACAGGGGGGCAATCTATCACTGGAGACGCACTCTCTCACACAGACACACTCTACTGTATATGGGGCAATTTGGAGAACTCAATTGACCATGATCCATGTTTTTGAACTGTGGGAGGAAACCGGAGAACCCGGAGGAGACCCACGCGGACACGGGGAGAACATGGAGACTCCACCCAGATTGGGATTCGAACCGGGAATCCCCAGTGCTGAGAGGAGAACATGCCAAACCACTAAGCCACCGTGCAACCCCCATACTATAGAGTTCTTTTTAGTTTGGGAATCATCACAGAGTCTAAATAATAAACCCTCGTTTTTTTTTATCTTAATCCCTTTAATTTTTAATTAGTTTATAATGTTTAATTAGTTTATTAGTTAATTAGTTTTTAATTCCAGCCGTCGTCTCTAATGTTCCACGTCGTCCTCTCGTGTCCATGCTGACGGAACACCGTGAGCGCTGCAGCAGATCTGGAACTTGTAGCGTTAACATATCGACACTAATCCTGGATTAACACCACCCCCCCACCCCCACCCCCACCCCGTCTGCGAGCTTAACGGTTGGTAACCTGTCTGTCTCTCGCCGCAGGCGTAACACGTCCTACAGGACTCTGGAACCCGTGAAGCCCCCGACGGTTCCCAACGACTACATGACCAGCCCCGCCCGCCTGGGGAGTCACAGCCCGGGACGCACGGCCTCGCTCAACCAGAGATCCAGAACCCACAGGTACTCAACCAGCGTCCAGAACAGTGACCGTCAACAGTCTGGCCACGCCCCCTTTTTTCTCTGTAGTTCTCCGGTTCCACTCTGTAGTCCATCTGTGTGTGTTCTACAGTACATACTGTGTACTCTGTTCTCTAACGCTCAGAACCCCAATAGTACCACCACAGAGCAGGGCTTATTGGGTTTGGTGGGTGCATCGAGTCCTATCCCGGCAGTGTGACTGAGGTGTTTCAATGAAACTCCAGCAGCACTGCTGCACTAGAACCCCCTCAGCGCATCAGTGTCACTGCAGAACCCACCGTCAACAATCCACCACCCAAATGATACCTGTTCTGTGATGCTCTTGAGAACCAACAGGGGGCGAACAACAACCACACAGAACACAGATGGACTACAGTCTGGAATTAGAGAACTACAAAGTCCATCTGTATGGTAAGTGGAGGACATGGACGATGGAGCAAGAAGGGGGCGTGGCTTAAGTTTTGACTGGTTCTGTATGCGGAGAACCTTTATGCCGCCTGGATTGGCGCACCAGGTTGCCGGATGTGTGCCACATACACACCGGGTTGGTGGCTTTATGATACAGTACCAGCAAAAGTTTGGCCACGCCCCCATTTCTGCTCCTGTCCATGTTCTCAGTTCCACTTTCTGTAAATCTGGACTTTGTAGTTCTCCAGTTCCACTCTGTAGTCCATCTGTGTGTGTTCTACAGTACATACTGTGTACTCTGTTCTCTAACGCTCAGAACCCCAATGGTACCACCACAGAGCAGGGCTTATTGGGTTTGGTGGGTGCATCGAGTCCTATCCCGGCAGTGTGACTGAGGTGTTTCAATGAAACTCCAGCAGCACTGCTGCACTAGAACCCCCTCAGCGCATCGGTGTCACTGCAGAACCCACCATCAACAATCCACCACCCAAATGATACCTGTTCTGTGATGCTCTTGAGAACCAACAGGGGGCGAACAACAACCACACAGAACACAGATGGACTACAGTCTGGAATTAGAGAACTACAAAGTCCATCTGTATGGTAAGAGGAGGACATGGACGGTGGAGCAAGAAGGGGGCGTGGCCTAACTTTTGACTGATGCTGTACTTGCCTCCATAAGTGCTATATATATATAAACAAACGTGGCAGCACGGTGGCTTAGTGGTTTAGCATGTTCTCCTCTCAGCACTAGGGATTCCCAGTTGGAATCCCCATCTGGGTGGAGTTTCCATGTTCTCCCCGTGTCCGCGTGGGTTTCCTCCGGGTTCTCCGGTTTCCTCCCACAGTCCAAAAACATGGATCAAGGTCAATTGAATTCTCCAAATTGCCCCATATAGAGTGTGTCTGTGTGAGTGAGTGAGTGTGTGCCCAGCGATAGGTTGGCGTCCTGTCCTGGGTGTATCTGCCCAACGCCCGAGATGTTCTCCCCTGGATGGGCATGGGGAACCCCCCCCCCCAGCAACCCTAATAGAGGATAAAGCAGAAGATGATGAATGAATAATAAAAAAACGTCTTGTTGCTCCCTCTTTCTCTCCGCAGTGGCAGCAGTGGGGGTAGTGGCAGCCGTGAGAACAGCGGTGGCAGCAGCAGCATCGGCTTTCCCGTGGCCGTGCCCACCCCCTCCGTACCAAACTCGGGTCCAGGTGAGGCGCTCGTCATCTTCTTACATGAACCCTAATCTGGTCAGATTATGTCACCATGCCATTGTGTGTGTGTGTGTGTGGAGTGGGGGGGGGGGTGTGGAACCGAAAAATGGGTGGTGCTTAAAGGGGTTTGCTGCCCCTGCTGGAGGTTCTGCTTTTGGTCCTTGCGCCGTGTATGTTGGACGCACTGGGTGGAGGGGGAGGTTTGGCAGCAGGGACAGGAACGTGGGGTTCTCATCGTGTTCTGCCATGTGACCGATCGGTGAGGGGATCCGAGGTGACGGGAAACCATTCGCCGGAACCCTGAGTGGATGTTCTCCGACGGGCATATATAGCAGGGGGAGCCCGAAGACGCCAAGTTGGCGTCGATTGGCGCCATGGACGATGAGAGGCTTCGAAGTGTTCGATTGGACGTCCTTTACGTACAGCTGCCAACACGCCCATATATGGATAAAGCCCCTCCCTCCATGTGTGTAGCACCACCCAGTGGCAGTGTGTTAAAATGCGGCCGGCTGTCTTCACACGTCTCGGAGGAAGCATGGGGCTGAAGCGACGGTCTTGGGCGCCTCATCGCGGAAGGTGGATGGTGTGTGTGTGTGTGTGTGTGTGTGTGTGTGTGTGTGTGTGTGTGTGTGTGTGTGTGTGTGTGTTCCACGTCCCCGCACATGAAGCTGAGCGATGCAGCCGGGATGCCCCAGTTCCGCGTCATAAAAGCGTGTGCGGTGAAGTAGGCCAGCGTTGGGTGATGGACCCGAAGGCGGGTGGAGACGACGGAAGAGACGCGTTAGAACAACCAGAACCGACAAGCGATCGAGGAACAGCATTCGCATCACGTTAGGGTTCCGGCAAAGAACCAAGGGGTCTGCTGCTTCTTAAAGGCGTCGGTTCCGTCATTAACGCGTTCTCAAGACTTCTTTGACGACCATGTGATGCATCTGAGGTTCTGCAGACACTTCGGACAGCACTTTCTAGAGCAGAACGGACGGCTGTCCTGATTGGTGGATTGGTGTTTGGTGGAACAGTACCGCATTCCTACCACAAGGACTTACAGCAAAAACGAAGGCACAACGCAGGAGAACGTTACGGTTTTCTAATGTTCTCGCAGTTTTAATGAAGCGTGATGAACGCAATAAAAACATGCGTATATATGTGTGTGTGCATACTTAGGTGTGTGTGTGTGTGTGTGTATACGTGTGTGTGGTGTGTGTGTGTATACATGTGTATACATGTGTGTGTATACATGTGTGTGTGTGTGTATACTTGTGTGTGTGTGTATACATGTGTGTGTGTGTGTGTGTGTGTGTGTGTGTGTGTGTGTACATGTGTGTGTGTGTGTATACATGTGTGTGTGTGTATACATGTGTGTGTGTGTATACATGTGTGTGTGTGTATACGTGTGTGTGTGTGTATACGTGTGTGTGTGTGTGTGTGTATACGTGTGTGTGTGTGTGTGTGTGTGTGTGTATACATGTGTGTGTGTGTGTGTGTGTGTGTGTGTGTGTATATACATGTGTGTGTGTGTGTGTATACGTGTGTGTGTGTGTGTGTGTGTGTGTGTGTGTGTATACATGTGTGTGTGTGTGTGTGTATACATGTGTGTGTGTGTGTGTGTGTGTGTGTATACGTGTGTGTGTGTGTGTATACGTGTGTGTGTATACGTGTGTGTGTGTGTATACGTGTGTGTATGTGTGTGTGTGTGTGTATACGTGTGTGTGTGTGTATACGTGTGTGTGTATACGTGTGTGTGTGTGTATACGTGTGTGTATACATGTGTGTGTGTGTGTGTGTGTATACGTGTGTGTGTATACGTGTGTGTGTATACGTGTGTGTGTGTGTATACGTGTGTGTGTATACATGTGTGTGTGTCTGTGTGTATACATGTGTGTGTGTGTGTGTATACATGTGTGTGTGTGTGTGTATATACATGTGTGTGTGTGTGTGTATATACATGTGTGCGCATACATGTGTGTGTGTATACGTGTGTGGTGTGTGTGTGTGTGTGTGTGTATACATGCATATATATATGTGTGCGCATACATAGGTGTGTGTGTGTGTGTGTATACATGTGTGTGGTGTGTGTGTGTACATGCGTGTGCATGTGTGTTCATACATGCGAATATACGTGTGTGCGCATACATAGGTGTGCGTGTGTATACATGCATGTGCATAATTGTGTGTGTGTGTGTGTGTGTGTGTGTGTGTGTGTGTTTATGCACGTGCATTGAAGAATGTGTATGCCTGCACGTGTGTGTGTGTGCACACACATTCATACATGGGCGTGCATAAGTGTGTGTGTGTGTATACATGCGTGAGTGTGTTCATACGTGTGTCTGTGTGTACGTGTGTGAATGTTCATACATGTGTGTGTGTGTGCACGCGCGTTCTTCCTTTGCACGTTCATAAATGTGTGTGTGTGTGTGTTAGTGTATTCTTGTGTGTGTATTGTGTGTGTTTTTATTTCTCTTGATGTTCTTTATTGTTGCTGTATTCATTACAGTTCCACCCCTGTTTGCTCCTCCCCCTCCTCCTCCACCCGGTATGCTCGGTAGCCCCATGGCCATAGGTGAGCTCCTCGGCGCCGCCTGCATGGTGGAGTACATAAAGCCGTCCGTCCGTCCGTCCGTCCGTCCGTCCTCTCTGTTCTAACGGGGTTCAGTCCGTTTACTCGTTCTTGGTGCCGGTGGTTAGATAGCTGGAGAACATGGCAGCCATGCCGAGGTTCTGAGAGGCTCTGAGGGTGGAGGCTCGTTTTGTTTATGGATTGTGTGTCTGTGGGCGTGATGTCTTTTCGGTGGATGTGTTGAAGGCCTGACTGACGCCGTCCCCCTCCCGTCTCTCTTCCTCCTTGTCTTCCTCGCGCCGCAGGGCTGGGTCCGGGGCTCGGTCCGGCCCCCGTCTCTCAGTTCGGCACCATGTCCCGACAGATGTCCCGCCACAACTCCGGCACGTCGTCCATGTCCACGGTCTCGGCCACGGGGACGTACAGGCGCGCGCCCTCCGTGTCCTCGCAGCTCCCCCTGCAGCACATGCACGTCAACGGCGGCGCGCCCACCGGCTACGTACAGAACTCAAGTAAGAACACACGGGCCGGAACTCCAGAACACGAGCTCGATAATAAACATGGTACTGATGACGACAGCAGCAGATTAATATTAATAATAATAATAATAATATCTTTAATTTACACAGCGCCGTTCTTGAACCCAAGGTCGCGTTACAATAAACACAAACAGAAATACAGAATGTTTAACATTAAAAGATATACTATTTTTTTAACATAGTCTTTCCGATTTTAAAGTATGCAAGTTTTCATGAACATACAGTTTATACAAACAAACGTAAAGCTGAATTTTGCGTCTCAGCCGCAGTCTGTTAAACATCAGAGAATAAAAGATATATAAAAAATATATAACACACATTTATAAAGATTGAGTTTATATATATATATATATATATATAGATAGAGAGAGAGAGAGAGAGAGAGAGAGAGATGGATGGAAGAATGGAGAGTTACATGAAGAATTAGATTAGTTAGAGGGAGAGAGATAAGTGGAGAGTTAGAAAGATTGAGAGAGGGAGCTGGAGAGTTAGAGAGAGAGAGAGAGAGAGAGAGAGATGGACTGAGAGAGATAGAGAAAGAAATGGTTGAAAAGATAGAGATGGAGAGAGAGAGAGACAGAGAGAGGTGAGTGAAGAGAGAGAGAGGTGGAGAGAGGGAGATGGATGGAGAGTTAGAAAGATTGAGAGAGTGAGAGAGACAAAAATGGATGGAGAGTTAGAGATGGAGAGGGAGAGAGAGAGAGAAAGAGAGAGAGAGATGGAGCGGTAGAGAGTTAGATAGATGAAAGAGAGAGAGAGAAAGAGAGAGAGATGGAGCGGTAGAGAGTTAGATAGATGAAGAGAGAGAGAGAGAGAGAAAGAGAGAGAGATGGAGCGGTAGAGAGTTAGATAGATGAAAGAGAGAGAGAGAGAGAGAGAGAGATGGAGCGGTAGAGAGTTAGATAGATGAAGAGAGAGAGAGAGAGAGAAAGAGAGAGAGATGGAGCGGTAGAGAGTTAGATAGATGAAGAGAGAGAGAGAGAGAGAGAGAGAGAGAGAAAGAGAGAGAGATGGAGCGGTAGAGAGTTAGATAGATGAAGAGAGAGAGAGAGAGAGATGAAGAGAGGGAGATGGATGGAGAGTTAGAAAGATTGAGAGAGAGCGAGAGAGAGAGAGGGAGATGAGAGAGACAGAGAGAGAGAGACAGTGAGAGAGAGAGATGGAGAGAGACAAAAATGGATGAGTTAGAGATGAAGAGAGAGAGATAAAGCGAGAGAGAGAGAGATGGAGCGGTAGAGAGTTAGATAGATGAAGAGAGAGAGAGAAAAATGGGTGGGGGGAGTGAGTTTGAGATGGAGAGCTGGATGGATGTGTGTGTGTGTGTGTGTGTGTGTGTGTGTGTGTGTTACCACAGTGTCACTTCCTCGTACCCGTCGTTGCGATAGCGAACACTCACACGCCCCAAAATCAAACCTCCAGCGTGCGCCGAGCATCTCACTGCAGATCATTAATAACGGATCTTAATTATCAGACGATCTCGTGTTTTTATTCAAGAAAATGTCGTTATCATTAATATCACGTGTTACATGAGACAAGAACGAAATGATGGGTCACGATTATTTTAAAGTTATCATTTCAATTAAAATTTTAAAAGAAGAAAATAAGAATATCGTTATGTGAAATGTGAAATACAATATTATTCAGTAATTAACGGCGGGGGCGGGGACGGGGGGGCGGGGGGGCGGCGGGCAGCCCGCTCTGCTGCGTTTGCATTCTGCAGTGTTTGCAGATTTGGAGACTTGGCTCGTTATTGAGCGTCTGCAAATCAAAAACTGCAGCCCCAGCCTTTTATGATCCATCATCGTTCGGACGGCTGCCGAAACTACACTATACAGTGTACATTATACAGTATACATTATTATACAGTACACATACGTTATACAGTACACATTATACAGTACACATTATTATACAGTATACATTATACAGTATACATTATACAGTATAAAGTATACATTATTATACAGTATACATTATACAGTACACATTATACAGTATACATTATTATACAGTATACATTATACAGTATAAAGTATACATTATTATACAGTATACATTATACAGTACACATTATTATACAGTACACATTATACAGTATACATTATACAGTACACATTATATAGTACACACAGTATACATTATACAGTACACATTATTATACAGTATACATTATACTGTACATTACACATTATTATACATTATACACTACACAGTATACATTATACAGTATACATTATACAGTACACATTATTATACATTATACACCACACAGTATACATTATACAGTATACAGTACACATTATACATTATACACTACACAGTATACATTATACAGTATACAGTACACATTATACAGTATACATTATACGTTATACAGTACACATTATTATACATTATACACTACACATTATTAAACAGTATACATTATACGTTATACAGTACACATTATACGTTATACAGTACACATTATACAATATACAGTACACATTATACAATATACATTGTACAGTATACATTATTATACAGTATACATTATACAATATACATTGTACAGTATACATTATTATACAGTATACATTATTATACAGTACACATTACTCACCACTGTATCTGTGTTCTGCATTAAAACTAAAAAAAAAATAATTAAACTGAAATGCGTTCCGCTGGGAGTCACGATCGTTAAGATCTAACATTACTTTGATTTTTTTTTTTTTTTCCCTCTTCCTCCTCTTCCTCCTCTTCCTCTCTTATTTCTGGGCTGTGTGTATGATGTACAGTGTCTGTTGCCCCCCCACCTCCCCCTATGCCTCAGCTGATTCCACAGATTCCTCTCACTGGCTTTGTGGCCAGAGTGCAGGAGAACAGTAAGTGCTAACGATCTGTGTGTGTGCGTGTGTGCGTGTGTGTGCATGTTCTCCGTAGGACGATTAGTAACTGGAATAGTTTGGCCAACAATAAAACAAAAATTCCCAGGTTTTTTTTTAATTCTATGTTTCAGACACTGGGTTTTTTTTTTTTTTTAGAGGAGGTTGCCGGTGCTTCATAACCCCCATTTGATCATGCGGCAGCTGCATGGCCGTAAATCGTCACGTCGTTAACCCAATCATCTCTGGCTCTGTAATTCAATCGTATTTTATCAGCATTGCAATAAATAAATAGACTTTTTTTTAATTTACAGTTTACGTCACATTATTTTTGGCCCGACTATTCCTTCAGTGACTGTGCTGCATGCTGCATGTGTAGATTCCCCTCGCTCGTTAAGGCCGCTGTTGGCCGTTCGTTTATCTTTAATCATATTTAATCACTTCTTATGTTCTGTTCACGTTGTTGTTGTTGGTTTTCGACGTGGTCTCTGTGTATAAACATGGGAAAAATGCATCATGGAGATTTTGGTGATTTGGAGCCACCGTGTGGTCGAATCGTGTCATTGCAGGCAGTCCTGGTCAGAATCAGAATATCTTTATTGTCATTATTAGGGGTGTCTTCAACTAAGGATTTTCAGATTTTCCCTATAGTCGACTGATAGTCGAATCAGTTCAAATTTCACCACAAGATGGCGCTATAAGCGTGGTTTTTAAAAAAGATTTTTTTTTAAAATATTTTACTTGTTTTTCTAACAAAAGAAAACCTTTTTTTTCCTTTTTTTTTTTCTAGAAATTAGGATGATTTTATTTGACAAAAGGCTATATATATATATAACAAAAACAAAGACATTTCATGTAAAAACGAATGCTTAGCAGCCGCCATGGGCGCCCCCATGTGGTCAAAATGGTACATTCGACTATGAGGTTCATAGTCGACTACGGTTCTCCGAATCGAATCGTCGAATCAGCGAATAGTGCAGCTCACCCCTAGTCATTATAGCAGGTATAACGAAATTAAGGTGCCATACTTTTCGGTGTCAAATACTTAAATTTACACAGATAAAGAGATTTAAAAGAGAACACTATAATTTACAATTTACAAAAAAACTAGAAAGAAAGAAAGAAAGAAGAAAGAAAAAGAAAAGAACGAAAAAGAAAGAAAGAAAGAAAGAAAGAAAGAATTTATTTACAAGAGTGTATAAAACTGTACAACCTGAGTGAATCTGTATTTATATATTGCACGTTTTTTATATTGCACGTTCAAAAGTGAATTATGACTGTAAAAAATTTACAATGTGCCATTTAGTGTCCGAACAGCGGTCAGGTAAAAGCTATTCCTGAGCCGGTTTGTTTTTGTTTTCATCGCTCTGTAACGTCGACCTGATGGTAGCTGTTCTAGGAGACGGTGACCGGGGTGAGAACAGTCTGTAATAATTTTGTGGGCTCTCTGCAGACAACGAGAACTGTGTAGATCCTCCAGGATGGGTAGAGAACATCCAATGATCTTCTCTGCAGACCTCACGATCCTCTGTAGTTCTTGTCTCTGTGCTGCTGTGCAGCCGGAGAACCACACACAGAGTCCGTGAGGTGAGGACGCTCTCTGTGGTGGAACGGTAGAACGACACCAGCAGTCTCTGATTGATGTTATTAGGGTTAGGGTCCTCAGGAAGTCGAGTCTCTGCTGTGCCTTCTTTGCCAGTTTTTTGGTGTTCACACCCCAGGTTAGGTCCTCCTCCATAATAATACCCAGAAAGCGAAAGTTTGTGACTCTTTCTACACAGTCCCCGTTGAGGAATATGGGTTTGATGTCTTTCCTCATTTTCCTGAAAGCCTGTGGTCCTGATTCAAGATTCAAGAACATTTTTATGATCATTAACATCACATGTGGTACATGAGATGAGAACGAAATGATGGGTCACGGACCCCGATTACCCCGTTATTTTAAAGTTAAAATTAAAATTTTAATTTTAAAGAAAATTTTTGGCATGATTACGTTTTGGCAGAGCGATTTTTCTGATTTTTCTGAGCCTGGACGGTGCCAACAGTCGTGCCAAAGTCCAAAATGACAAAACATTTTCCCTCTATTCAGCTTCACAGTGGGGTTCTCGGAGGTCTTGTGTTTCCTGTTGGGGCTGTATGGAGTCTGCATGTCCTCCCCGTACTTGAGTGGGTTAACTCCAGGTGCTCCGGTTCTCAACATCATTACAGAGACATGCTGACGGGTACATTGGAGACACCCGTTCGTCAGGTCCAAATTTAACGACCGGCGTCCGAGCTGGATCTTCAGTAGCGGAACGTGATGAGGTTCATGTTCTGTTCTGAAGGAACATGTTTAGGACACCATGAATACGTGTCTCCTGTACATCACGCGATCCTCTGAATTGTGAGGTTCTGCGTTCGTCCTCGAAAAGGAAAGACCCACCACAAAGTGATGCGACCCCCCATAGCGCCACCTTGCTGTGGTGTGGCTTACTGAGATCGGACAGATGATGTGAAAATTTTAGCGTCGAGACCAAAAGGCAGGAGTTGGAGCTGGGCGTGGCCGCGCCTTGATCCTCATTAGGAGGGATGAGGATTAGGGTTGAGTTAGAGGGACGGGACAGGACAGGTAGGACGTTTCGGAGAAAGAGTTCAGTGTTCTGTATTAAATACGGTGTATAAACAGTATTGCAAAATTATCTTCCGCTTCATCCTCTATTAGGGTCACGGTGGGGGGGGGTTCCCCATGCCCATCCAGGGGAGAACGTCTCGGGCGCTGGGCAGATACACCCAGGACACTCACTCACACAGACACACTCCATATGGGGCAATTTGGAGAACTCAATTGACCTTGATCCATGTTTTTGGACTGTGGGAGGAAACCGGAGGACCCGGAGGAAACCCACGCGGACACGGGGAGAACATGGAAACTCCACCCAGATTGGGATTCGAACCGGGAATCCCTATCGCTGAGATGGAGGCAAACGTGCCAACCACTAAGCCACCGTGGCGCCCTGCACCAGGTTCAATCCAACTTAAATTAATCTAGATTTAAAGACATCTCCGCCTACTGCCAGACCACACCCACGATTATCAACATTTTTGATTCAGTAGTCCTCACATAACCCCATTATATGGTACTCTATACCAATTAAATCCTCCACTGTAGGTGTTTATAGACGTTTGTGTGTTTTTGGCTCCCTCTGGTGGAGAGTTCATATTACAGCCACCCGTCTCCGTCCCAGACCCACATTCTCTTATAGTAATTAATTCGCCATCAACTTTTATGGAATACAAATTCATTCATTCATTCATTATCTCCCGCTTTATCCTCTATTAGGGTCGCGGTGGGGTTCCCCATGCCCATCCAGGGGAGAACGTCTCGGGCGCTGGGCAGATACACCCAGGACAGGACGCCAATCTATCACTGGACACACACTCACTCACACACACACACTCTATATGGGGCAATTTGGAGAACTCAATTGACTTGATCCATGTTTTTGGACTGTGAGAGGAAACCGGAGAACCCGGAGGAAACCCATGTGGACACGGGGAGAACATGGAAACTCCACCCAGATTTGGATTCGAACCGGGAATCCCTAGTGCTGAGAGGAGAACATGCCAACCACTAAGCCACTGTGGGGACAATGGGGACAATGAGATTTGTCCACGTCACATGATCACGCCAAATTGTTTACAGAGAAAAACACCACTTACCCAATCCGGTAATTTTTTCAAAATGGACATCCCAGGTTCGAATCCCCATCTGGGTGGAGTTTCCATGTCCTCCCCGTGTCCGCGTGGGTTTCCTCCGGGTTCTCCGGTTTCCTCCCACAGTCAAAAACATTGGAACATTGGAAGGTCAATTGAGTTCTCCAAATTGCCCCATATAGAGTGAGTGTGTGTCCAGTGATAGATTGGCGTCCTCTCCTGGGTGTATCTACCCAGCGCCCGAAACGTTCTCCCCTGGATGGGCATGGGGAACCCCCCCCCCAACCGACCCTAATAGAGGATAAAGTGGAAGATAATGGATGGATGGACTTATGGATATCCCAACTTGATGGTTGGGGTCAGAGATCAGGGTCTTGGGCCTTGAAGGGGGAAACCCCCCCCCCCCCCCAATGGGGTAGCCCAATGGGGGTAAAGGGTTTTTCCGGGGTAATGAGGGTTGGATAAGATAACAAACCGTGATGATTACTTTATGCGTAATCAGTTGCTAATGTATCTCTTGCTCTTCTCTCACGTCCATTTGTGACATCATCACACTTTGTGACATCATCACACTTTGTGACATCATCACACTTTGCATGTCTCCCCATTAGCATGTGCATGCTGGCTGTACACCGGATCACACCCTCCATCTCCACAGCCCCACCCCTCGGCTCTTTCATTTCGTGCCTAACGTCTGGTTTTTGCTTCGCCTCCCAGTTGCTGACACCCCGACTCCGCCCCCTCCCCCTCCACCCGATGACATGCCCATGTTTGACGAGGCCCCGCCTCCTCCACCCCCACCGCCGGTGGACTATGAGGATGAAGAGGCCGCTGTGGTGCAGTACACTGACCCCTATGCAGACGGAGACCCCATGTGGGCCCCCAAGAACTACATCGAGAAAGGTTTGGTTCCTCACACTGTCCTTTCCTTCTTTATTGTTTTGACGTTCCTCTTTGAGGTCTACAGAGTTACATTTACATTTACATTTACATTTAGTCATTCAGCCGACGCTTTTATCCAAAGCGACTTACAAATGAGAACATTACAGTCAGAAGTTCTGCAGAAAACCAACTACACTGTAAATTCATCAAACCTGATTGTTATTCAATGCTGCGGCCCCTCCCCCTTTTTTTATTTATTTATTTTTTTCGACAACAGGTATTTGTTAAAGAGATGCGTCTTCAGTAGTTTCTTAAAACTGTTTAGTGATTCTGCTTTACGGACAGAGTTGGGAAGAACGTTCCACCATTTTGCAGTGGTGAACACCACGGAGTGAGAATGAGCTCTTCGGTGAGGTGGAACCACCAGGGGGCGATCATCACTGGAGCGAAGTGAACGAGTCGGAGTGTATTTTCAAAAGATAGAGTGAAGGTAGGAGGGGACAGATCCAGAAATGGTTCTGTAGATCAGAGTCAGTGACTTGTACTGAATGCAGCAGCTACAGGGAGCCAATGGAGGGACATGAGTGAAGGAGGGACATGAGTGAAGGAGGGACATGAGTGAAGGAGGGACATGAGTGATGGAGGGCCATGAGCGATGGAGGGCCATGAGCGATGGAGGGCCATGAGCGATGGAGGGCCATGAGCGATGGAGGGCCATGAGCGATGGAGGGCCATGAGCGATGGAGGGCCATGAGCGATGGAGGGCCATGAGTGAAGGAGGGACATGAGCGATGGAGGGCCATGAGCGATGGAGGGCCATGAGCGATGGAGGGCCATGAGTGAAGGAGGGACATGAGTGATGGAGGGCCATGAGTGATGGAGGGCCATGAGTGATGGAGGGCCATGAGTGATGGAGGGCCATGAGTGATGGAGGGACATGAGCGATGGAGGGCCATGAGTGAAGGAGGGACATGAGTGATGGAGGGCCATGAGTGAAGGAGGGACATGAGTGATGGAGGGCCATGAGTGATGGAGGGCCATGAATGATGGAGGGCCATGAGTGATGGAGGGCCATGAATGATGGAGGGCCATGAGTGATGGAGGGCCATGAATGATGGAGGGCCATGAGTGATGGAGGGACATGAGTGATGGAGGGCCATGAGTGATGGAGGGCCATGAGTGATGGAGGGCCATGAGTGATGGAGGGCCATGAGTGATGGAGGGCCATGAGTGATGGAGGGCCATGAGTGATGGAGGGCCATGAGTGATGGAGGGCCATGAGTGATGGAGGGCCATGAGCGATGGAGGGCCATGAGCGATGGAGGGCCATGAGCGATGGAGGGCCATGAGCGATGGAGGGCCATGAGCGATGGAGGGACATGAGTTCATTGGAGACATCATTGGTTCCTCCAATGATGAGTGCGGAACCTGAAGCTGGTCGTTACTCAGTGATACAGCTTTAAAAACCGTCTCAACCAATCAGATTGCGAGGTCGGAACTTACTGTTCTGATCAGATAACATCGTACTGGTTTAAATAGCAACGCTGCGTGTGAATATATCTCCCCGATGGGCGTGGCCGTCTCGGGTCCATTTCTGGCGTATGGCTTTAAACCCAGACGCCCCGCCCACTGAAAACCCCCTCTGCAGACGTGGAGTCTCCAGAGTAGAACACACCATACTGTGGGGTCTCCATTCACAGGAACCTCATGGAGCGGGGCATTGAGTCCAGCTAGCTGCACCGTGAAAATAGCAACCCGCCGAAGTCAGAGCGGCGAGTGACACGCTGATTGGTTTATTGTACGTTGCGCCCAAAACATACCAATGAAGAATTAAGAGAGTTAGTACAAAAATCTATTGTCCCGCCTTCCTCCTGCGTGGTTTAAATAGCAACGCTGCGTGTGAATATATCTCCCCGATGGGCGTGGCCGTCTCAGGTCCATTTCTGGCGTATGGCTTTAAACCCAGACGCCCCGCCCACTGAAAACCCCCTCTCCAGACGTGGACGGTCAGACGTGGGTGGCTCTCTGGTTGGGTGGTGGATCATCAACACGGGCGCCACCGCGTGTCCAACGCCACGGAACGCCGAGACCGACGGAACGCTATTAAATCTGACTGCATTTGGACAGGGGACACAAATCCATAGAACACACCATACTGTGGGTTCTCCGTTCACAGGAACCTTATGAAGTCCATGTAGCTGCACCGTGAAAATAGCAACCCGCCAAAGTCAGAGCGCCACCTGGAACTTAAATCTGACTGCATTTGGACAGGGGACACAGATCCATAGAACACTCCATACTGTGGGGTCTCCATTCACAGGAACATGGAGAACCTCATGGAGTCCAGCTAGCCGCACCGTGAAAATAGCAACCCGCCAAAGTCAGAGCGCCACCTGGATCTTAAAGGGAACATCGTTACGATGGCAACGACACCCGGCCACGCCTTAAATGACAGCCAATCAGTTTGCTTCTTGCACCATTCTCATTAATCTAACCCCCCCCCCCCAACTCTTCACCCGTCTGCTTTCAGTGGTGGCGATCTACGACTACGCCCAGGATAAGGACGACGAGCTGAGCTTCGCCGAGGGCGCCATCATCTACATCATCAAGAAGAACGACGACGGCTGGTTCGAGGGCGTGTCCAACGGGACCACGGGCCTCTTTCCTGGCAACTACGTCGAGCCTATTTTGCACTACGCCGACTGAAGCGGCCGCCCGCGGGCCCGCCCACCCGTCAGATCACATGTACAAATCGTCATGACATCACTGTATCAGGAAGTGCATTCGAGCATGAGCAGGTTCTCCTGACCATGTGTTAGAAAAAAAAAAAAAAAAGTTTATTTTACCGTGGGGACGGGGGGGTCGATGGGGGAGGGGGGGGGGAGCGGGCAGGTGGACGGTGGACTGAGGGATGGGCTTGCCGTTCGTGACGTAGAACCGTAGAGTCCCCGGGGTTCTCATTCCAGCTGACCCCCTTTAGATCGGATGGGACGGTAAAATCTTTTAGCCGAAATTTGGGGTGGAGTGCAAAACTTTGTGACGATTCGAGGTCCAGATTTAGGAATTTCACCCCCTTTTTCTGTCGACCCACTTGTATCGCGTTGATTCAGTACAGTCCCCACGGGTCGGAGACTCTCAGGCCAATCAAATCCCTCCTTAGCCATTCCTAAAGTCTTAGGGACCATCGGGGCCCCTGTGGTAGTCTCTTACAGGTTTGACACTGGCAACCCTTTTCCTTTATCCGGACCTGTAACTGGCTGTGGTTGCCAAGTCCGAGCACATTCACACACTGATCTCTACCTGAAACGGCAGTTTATAGTGCTTTGCGACGTGGAAGGAAACGGGGGGGGGGGGGGGTAACCTGCTGGAAATCCACATTGTTGTGGGGAGAACATGCAAAACACATAAACGCGCCGGGACCTTTTTCCACCCGGATATCATTAATACCTTGTGCCAAAGATCACATCGCGTCCCTTCCACGTCCAGACTTCTTTTTAGTTCTCTACTTTAAGTTTTAAAGTTCTTTGTTAGTAATATAATATAATAATAATAATAATAATAATGATAATCGTAACTGTAGGAACGTTTAACTGAAATCTTACAATCACAAAGTTCTTAGATTTAAATGATAGCTTTTTTTTTTTTTTTTTTTTAATTGTTAAAAATCATAGGGATCTACTGCAGCGCAAATCACTGTAGCCGTATAATCAGCTTCTATTGGACGGGTTCCTAACGCAATCGTGGGTCGTCGCCGTGACTACCGGCGACCACACGCACTATTAGACTTTCACATTATACATTTAGATTTTTAACACATCCCTCTCTATAGTACTGCTTCCAATTTTCTAAAAAGGCTTTCTATGAGGTTTGGGAGCATCGAGGTCAGGCACTGATGTTGGGGGGATAAGACCTAGAAGCATCTGATTGTCCAAAATGTAAGGGATGCACCAGAATAATATGGTTGGCCGAATACTAAATGTTTTTTTTTTTTCAGTATTTCACTAATTCTGTAATTTGTTTGACCACTGCGTTCTTCAAATAGAATAAAAATATCAGTGTCTCTTGGTTTTTAACCGAAATCTAATGTCGGTAAGACTTTTGGAAGGAACAATGGAATAATTTAATTGGCCTTTCCAAAAACAATAGTCCAAACCCTCTTAATATTTAATTGGACTGCCTTTAGGGTTAATGACATCACACATTCTTTGACATCATGATGCAGTTCCAACATGTTCCATTCATTTTCTCCCAAAAGAACTTATATTGTTGGAGATGTGGACCACTGAGTCTTCTCCAGCACCTCCCAAACGTTCTCAACGGGGTTCAGGTCAGCACTCCGTGTGTGAGAACGATGTCTCATGCTCCCTGAACCTCTTTCTCACGATCTTGACCTTCCAAAATATAAATATCTTCTTCACGGTCCTTCTACAAAGTAAGCAAGTTACTCACTGCATCAGGGTTTACAGCTGAAACATAATCACCTCTGCAGGGATCACCCAATGGGAGGCGCTATTTAGATTGTAGTAGCTGATTGGTTGATATGTTGCACTAGCAATCAGATGCTTGTGGGTTCAAATGCCAAGTCCACTGAAGTTACCAATGTAGTTCCTTGAGTAAGAGCGTTAACCCTCATTGCTGCAGGGGGCGCTGTATCCTGGATACTCTGACCCCAACCAACCAATTGAGAGGCTTCTTATCCGTTCAGCATCTGCTAAATAATCAAACGTAATGTTTAACATTTGTCAAACTTTTTATGACCAATCAGTGTGTTATTTTTTTTTTTATTTAATTCAAAATGTAATTTAATTTAATTTGAAACTGCCTGCTGAAACGGTGGGACGTCGTGCATCCACACAGCCGTCATGTTTACCCATTCCCCAAATTCCCCATCATCCCCATGGTGCATCCCTTTTTAAGAAGTGTCCTGATACTTTTGCCTACAACCACTCTAAGCAGTGTCGCATGCAGTACCACTTGTTTGCCAGAGGTGGCGCCAAATCCAAATGCACTGATTTGTTAAAATGTCACGTATTGCAGCTTTAATATTTTTCTTTAACAATCCGCCAAATGACGTCGTTGCAAACGTTGACTCGGCAGCATCACGCTGACCCGAAAACACGGGTCAAAAAAAAAATTAGCTTCACCAATTAGCTCCGAAACCCAAAACGTTTAACGAGGGGGTGATTATATTAATGACAGTGTGATGAGGGTTGCCATGGAAACCTCAGAAGGTCGTCAAAATCAGCTTATGAAGTGCTTCCAAGTGCTTATTCAGTGTTTCGGCGTTTATGTTAATATGCGCGGGATTTATTAACGATCCTGAATCATGGCGTTGGAGATGCTTGTAGAACGTGGAACTCCTTTTGTCTTTGATCTACTGATTTAAAGCAGCACGTTAGAACTCGTCACGGTTTTATTTCACCTCCGTGCTTTTATTGGAGATCACTGGAAAGTCGTATGCGTTATGTTGTTGTTGTCATAACGACGACCCACCAGCTGATTGGCTTCCTGCTTAGGCAACGATTCTCAGATTAAATCTTTAAATTAATTTGTATGGACTCTTAAGTCACGACCCTAAACCAAAGTTAACCGCCTTCCTGCACTCAGACTGGAGTTTAAACCGTCTTGACCTGAATCGGAACCCCCGGGCGGATACGTGTCGGTGGTGTGTACGGGTGTCCGGTCTTCGCATGCATGTCCGATCACTTTGCTGATGTTTGTAATAGATTTGGTTCTCTGTTTCCAGCTTCGGTTTCGGTTCCTCGGTTCACGGCATTCTTTATTCTGATCACTGTGGTTTCCCGGGACCTGAGGTTCCGTCTTTGATCTGTAATTAAAGAAGAACTGTAGCTTTGTTTTTTAACTTGTGCCTCATTTATGTGTCATCAGTCCCATTACTGAGGTATCCGTAGGGTTCTAGATGACACGCGTCCACCCTTTGCAGCTACGACAGCTTCGACTCTTCTGGGAAGGCCGTCCACAAACTGCACAGGAACGTCCTTGCTGTGAGGCTGTCTCACATGACCATCATTAATACCTCCTGCAATATACATACAAACATACACACACACACACATACATACACACACATACATTCATTCATACAAACACATACATACATACCTATGTAAACACATACATACAAACATACATTCATACCTCATAAAAACCACATACATTCATTCAAACATATATACAAACATTCAAAAATATATACATGCATTCAAACATTCATTCATACCTCATACAAACCACATACAAACATACAATCATTAATTCATACATTCAAACACATTAATTCAAACATACATACAAACATATTCAAAAATATATACATTCAAACATACATGCATTCAAACATTCATTCATACCTCAAACCACATTCAAACATACATTCATTCATACTTCCAAACATACATACATTCATTCATACATACATTCAAACATGTATACATTCAAACATACATACAAACACACATTAATTCAAACATACATACAAACACACATTAATTCAAACATACATACAAACACACATTAATTCAAACATACATACAAACACACATTAATTCAAACATACATACAAACACACATTAATTCAAACATACATACAAACATATACAAACATTCAAAAATATATACATTCAAACATACATACATTAATTAATACACACATGCAAACATACATTAATTAATACACACATGCAAACATACATTAATTAATACACACATGCAAACATACATTAATTAATACACACATTCAAACATACATACATTCAAAGATACATTCATACATACATTAATTAATACACACATTCAAACATACATACATTAATTAATACACACATGCAAACATACATACATTAATACACACATGCAAACATACATACATTAATTAATACACACATGCAAACATACATTAATTAATACACACATTCAAACATACATACATTAATTCATACACACATGCAAACATACATTAATTAATACACACATTCAAACGCATTCAAAAACATGCATACATTCAAACATACACACATTCAAACATACATACATTAATTAATACACACATTCAAACATACATACATTAATTAATACACACATTCAAACATACATACATACATTAATTAATACACACATTCAAACATACATACATACATTAATTAATACACACATTCAAACATACATACATTCAAAGATACATACATTCATACATACATACAAACATACATTAATTAATACATACATTCAAAAACATGCATACATTCAAACATTCAAACATACATTTATACATACATTCATACCTCATACAAACCACATACAAACATACATTCGTTCATACATACATACATTCAAACATACATACATTAATTAATACACACATTCAAACATACATACATTCAAAGATACATACATTCATACATACATACATTAATTAATACATACATTCAAAAACATGCATACATTCAAACATACAAACATACATTCAAACATACATTTATACATACATTCATACCTCATACAAACCACATACAAACATACATTCGTTCATACATACATACATTCAAACATACATACATTAAATGTTTGTATGTATGAATGTATGTTGTGTGTATGAATGAATTAAACACACACATGTCTACAAAGTCCATCAATACAACCTCAAAACTTTGCTCCATCTCGTCCTCGTTGGAGGAATTAAGACAAAGAGACGACACTCAACTTAAAAAATAACTCCTTTAATATTATAATAGTTCAGTCTTCAGAAGTTATTGTGGGTTTAAGGCGGCATGTGGTTCCTGAAGAGGACGGGCGCGGTGGAGGACGGACCGAGACAGGCCCGTCGTCCTCCATCTTGTCCCGCCTCTGTTAGAACCGTGTACAGTACAGTATCATTAAAACACCAGACGGATACAGATTACAGCGTGGACGCTCTCAGACTCCGTCCCTCACAAGAACCGGTTCTGCGAACGTGACCGTGTTGGTGCTTTTGGGCGAGTATGAGGTCCGGGTGTCCCGCTACAGAACTCAGTGCTCAGTCCGTTTGGGTCCAGAGAAGACGTTCGGTCTCGCGGTCCGGGGGACGGTGGACGAGGGGGACGGCCCTGAGGTCAGTGTGCGGTGGTCGGTGAGTAGCTGCCTGCGGTGAGCGGACGAGGCCCGCGGCTCATTTGTCTCGACTCAGGACGAGTTCGGTGAGACGGATCAGGGCGTCGCGCTCGGCAGAAGGTCGTAGGCGGCTGATCTGGCGCGTGGCCTCGAGGCAGTACCGCCGGGCGAGGAAGCTGGTCTGCTCCACGCCGTCGCTCTGTCAGCACAAAACAGCAGAACGTCCGGATGAGACGGAGACGGAGACCGTTTTTACGTCCATGTGATGAACGCTTATGCAGCAGGTTCCCTACATCGTCTCGTTACTGTCTCGCCAATGTCTCACCACTGTCTCTCCAATGTCTCGCTACCGTTTTGCCAGTTTTACCACTGTCTTACTTCCATTTCGCCAATGTCTTGTTACCTTCTCACCACGGTCTCGCTAACGTCTCACCACTGCCTCAACACGGTTTACCACTTTCTTACTACCCATTCACCAACGTCTCGCTACCCTCTCACCACTGTCTCGCTAATGTCTCACTACCATTACGCCAATGTCTCGCCACCGCCTCACTACCATTTCGCCAATGTCTCTCTCTACCATCTCACTACCATTTCGCCAATGTCTTACCACCGTCCCACTACCATCTCACTACCATTTGGCCAATGTCTCACTACCATCTCGCCACTGTCTCTCTACCATCTCACTACCATTTGGCCAATGTCTCTCTACCATCTCACCACCATTTGGCCAATGTCTCAGTACCATCTCGCCACTGTCTCTCTACCATGTCCCTACCATTTTGCCAATGTCTCACTACTGTCTCTCTACCATCTCACTACCATTTGGCCAATGTCTCAGTACCATCTCGCCACTGTCTCTCTACCATGTCCCTACCATTTTGCCAATGTCTCACTACTGTCTCTCTACTATCTCACTACCATTTGGCCAATGTCTCACTCCATCTCGCCACTGTCTCTCTACCATCTCACTACCATTTCTCCAATGTCTCGCTACCATCTCACCAGAGTTTTACCACTGTCATACTACCTTGTCTTATTACCATCTCATCACTGTCTCGCTACCGTCTCACTATTGACTCAACACTGTTTTACCACTTTCTCACTACCATTTCGCCAGTGTTGAGTCAGTAGTGAGACGGTAGCGAGACAGTGATGAGATGGTAATAAGACAAGGTAGTATGACAGTTGTAAAACTCTGGTGAGATGGTAGCGAGACATTGGAGAAATGGTAGTGAGATGGTAGAGAGACAGTGGCGAGATACTAGTGAGATGGTAGTGGGGCGGTGGCGAGACATTGGCGAAATGGTAGAGAGATGGTAGTGGGGCGGTGGCGAGACATTGTTTTACCACTTTCTCACTACCATTTCGCCAATGTCTCGCCACCGCCCCACTACCATCTCTCTACCATTTCGCCAATGTCTCGCCACCGCCCCACTACCATCTCTCTACCATTTCGCCAATGTCTCGCCATCGCCCCACTACCATCTCTTTACCATTTCGCCAATGTCTCGCAACCATCGCTCCGCTTTAAGCCCACAGTCCAAAAACATGGATTCAAGGTGAATTGATTGCTCTAAATCACCCCAAATTAAGCCTGACTGAGCAACCTTTACAGCATGGACTTGCTTAACTGTTCCTGTTGCCGGGTTGCCGAAAGGAAGTGGTCACTGGTGTAACACTGTTGCTCATGTTACTGTTCAGGGCGGGACATGTGACGGCGTTCAAGACAAACCGTCCTCAGGAATCAAACGAATCAAGTGCAGAGCTCCACACTGTACATACGGAATCCATTAAACAAACGATTCATGAGTCAAAAGCAAGCGGCTCACCTCCAGGACATAGCGCCAGGCTCGGTCCACGTCTCCATCGGAGCCGAATCGCCTCATGATCATGGAGTGAAGTTCGGGGAACTGAAGGAAACGACAAGCCACAATTTTAAAGCCAGTCAAAATTTAGGCCACGCCCTCCTTCTGGCTCCATCCTCCATGTCCTCCTCTTACCATATAGATGGCATTTGTAGTTCTATAATTCCAGACTCTAGTCCATCTGTGTTCTGTGTTGTTGTTCGCCCCCTGTTGGTTCTCAGGAGCATCACAGAACAGGTATCATTTGGGTGGTGGATTGTTGATTGGCAGTTCTGCAGTCACACTGCCGGGATAGGACTCAATGCACCCACCAAACCCAATGAGCCCTGCTCTGTGGTGGTATTGTTGGGGTTCTGAGCGATAGAGAACAGAGTACACAGTATGTACTGTAGAACACACACAGATGGACTACAGAGTGGAACTGGAGAACTACAAAGTTCAGCTTCACAGGATGTGGAACTGAGAACATGGACGATAGGTGGAGGAGGAAGGGGGCGTGGCCAAACTTATGATTACAGTACAAACCTGATAACCGAACGAACCTCACATGATGAAGGTGCTTTAAATATTTAATGTTAATTATATAGACCCTGGCGGCACGGTGGCTTAGTGGTTTAGCATGTTCTCCTCTCAGTGCTAGAGATTACCGGTTCGAATCCCCATCTGGGTGGAGTTTCCATGTTCTCCCCGTGTCCGCGTGGGTTTCCTCCGGGTTCTCCGGTTTCCTCCCACAGTCCAAAAACATGGATCAAGGTCAATTGAGTTCTCCAAATTGCCCCATATAGAGTGTGTCTGTGTGAGTGAGTGTGTGCCCAGTGATAGATTGGCGCCCTGTCCTGGGTCTATCTGCCCAGCGTCCGAGACGTTCTCCCCTGGATGGGCATGGGGAACCCCACCGCGACCCTAATAGAGGATAAAGCGGGAGATAATGAATGAATGAATATATAGACCCTATAGAACGAGGACGAACCGTTGTGATGTCATACCTGCTGACAGGCGAACAGAACCGGTCCGGTCGCCAGACCCAGCTTCAGATCGGCAGCGGAAGGCTTTCCTAGATGATTAGCACAGGAGGTGAAGTCCAGCACGTCGTCCACCAGCTGGAGGAGAACATGCAGAGTCAGCAGAACATCACCTTTAAAAGCGCCGGCCGGTTAATAAGTTAAGACATCAAAGTTAACGGATTCTCCATGTCCATCCAGGGGAGAACGTCTCGGGTGCTGGGGAGATACACCCAGGACAGGGGGCAATCTATCACTGGACACACACTCACTCACACACACTCTATATGGGGCAATTTGGAGAACTCAATTGACCTTCATCCATGTTTTTGAACTGTGGGAGGAAACCGGAGAACCCGGAGGAAACCCACGCGGACATGGGGAGAACATGGAAACTCCATCCAGATGGGGATTCGAACCAGGAATCCCTAGCGCTGAGAGGAGAACATGCTAAACACTAAGCCACCGTGCCGCCCACATCATCAAATATATAAATATATTCATTCATTCATCCATCATCTTCCGCTTTGTCCTATATATATATATATATATATATATAAATATAGGGTCGCGGGGGGCGGGTTCCCCATGCCCATCCAGGGCAGAACGTTTCGGGCGCTGGGCAGATACACCCAGGACAGGACGCCAATCCATCACTGGACACACACTCACTCACACATACACACTCTATATGGGGCAATTTGGAGAACTCAATTGACCTTGATCCATGTTTTTGGACTGTGGGAGGAAACCGGAGAACCCGGAGGAAACCCACGCAGACACGGGGAGGACAAGGAAACTCCACCCAGATGGGGATTCGAACCGGGAATCCCTAGCGCTGAGAGGAGAACATGCAAAACCACTAAGCCACCTATATAAATATATGTTTTATTATATTCCTATAATTAAAGTAATTTTACTTAATACTCAGCTTTTCAGAGCGGGCGACATGGGGGTGTAGTGATTTGCATGTTCTCCTCTGAGTGCCGGGCATCCAGGTTCAAATCCCCATCTGGATGGAGTCTCCATGTTCTCCCCGTGTCTGAGTGGATTTCCTCTGGGTTCTCCAGTTTCCTCCCACAGTCCAAAAACATGGATTCAAGGTCAAGTGAATGCTCCAAATTGCCCCATATAGAGTGTGTCTTTGTGAGTGAGTCTGTATCCAGTGATAGATTGGTGTCCTGTCCTGGGTGTATCTGCCCAGCACCTGAAACGTTCTCCCCTGGATGCAAGATGGTGGTACTTGGTGGTGGTGGTGTGATACTGGGTGGAACCTCGGTGTAAATGAAGTAATGGAACCGAACCTGGAAGGCGATGCCCACGTTCCGTCCGTACTGATAGGCGATCTCGTGCACCTCCGGATCCGAGTTCACCAGAATGGAGACCTGCGGTTGTAGAGTGGAGAACGCGGTGTGAAACGTGCCGCCGGCCGGCGCCGCACGCGCTCAGTTACGTACTGACGGAACGTACATACTGCTTTACAGCTGTTGGCGATCAGACTCGCCGTCTTCTTAAAGGTTTTCTCGAGGTAGTGTTTGAAGCGCTCGTTCTCGTTCTCTTTGGATCCCAGCTGCATGAACTCACCTGCCATAGAACAACCACACGATGAACACCACCACCTCCTCACTTACACCTCCCTCTAGAACACGGCTTTAGAACACTGTGAAGCTGTTTGAGATTATATATTATTGTAAAAAGCTTACATGTCCCTACAATTATCCTACACATTACATATACCTCCCCTACACCTCCCCTACACCTCATATACACCTCCCCTACACATTACATACACCTCCCCTATACCTCACATACACCTCCCCAACACCTAACAGATACCTCATATACACCTCCCCTATACCTCACATACACCTCCCCTATACCTCACATACACCTCCCCAACACCTAACAGATACCTCATATACACCTCCCCTATACCTCACATACACCTCCCCAACACCTCACAGATACCTCATATACACCTCCCCTACACATTACATACACCTCCCCTATACCTCACATACACCTCCCCTACACATTACATATACCTCCCCTATACCTCATATACACCTCCCCTACACATTACATACACCTCCCCTATACCTCACATACACCTCCCCAACACCTAACAGATACCTCATATACACCTCCCCAACACATTACATACACCTCCCCTACACATTACATATACCTCCCCTATACCTCATACACCTCCCCTACACATTACATACACCTCCCCTATACCTCACATACACCTCCCCAACACCTAACAGATACCTCATATACACCTCCCCTATACCTTACATACACCTCCCCAACACCTAACATACCTCATATACACCTCCCCAACACATTACATATACCTCCCCTATACCTCACATACACATTACATATACCTCCCATACACCTCACAGATACCTCACATATACCTCCCATACACCTCACAGATACCTCACATACAACTGCCCTACACATTACATACACCTCCCCTATACCTCACATACACATTACATACACCTACCCCTACACATTACCTACATTACCATTACCTATACATTACCTACACCTACCATATACCTCATATACACCTCCCCTACACATTACATACACCTCAGATACCTCCCCTACACATTACATACATCTCCCATATACCGCACATACACCTCCCCTGCACATTACATACACCTACCCTATACATTACCTACACCTACCATATACCTCATATACACCTCCCCTACACATTACATATACCTCACATACACCTCCCCTATACATTACATACATCTCCCATATACCTCACATACACCTCCCCTACATATTACATACATCTCACATACACCTCCCCTATACATTACATACACCTCCCCTACATATTACATACATCTCACATACACCTCCCCTATACATTACATACACCTCCCCTACATATTACATACATCTCAGATACACCTCCCCTACACATTACATACATCTCCCCTACATGTCCCATATACCTCACATACACCTCACATATGGCTCCCCTACATATTCCATACACCTCCCCTGCACTTTACATAAACCTCAAATGCAACTTCCCCTACACATTCTATACACCTCACATATACCTCCCCGACCCATCACATACACCTTAAATACACCTGCCCTACATCTCCCCTACACCTCCCCTATGCCTCCCCTACACTTCACGT
>JAFMOC010000438.1:182500-217128 GCA_019802505.1 Corydoras sp. C115
AAAAATATCACACACACACAAAAAAAAAAAAAAAATCACACACAAAAAAAAAAAAAAAAAAATCACACACAAAAAAAAAATAATAAAAAAAAAATATCACACAAAAAAAAAAAAATCACACACAAAAATAAAATACAAAAAAAAAAAAAAAAAAAAAAAAAAAAATCACACACAAAAAAAAAATAATAAAAAAAAAAATCACACAAAAAAAAATATCACACACACAAAAAAAAAAAATCACACACACAAAAAAAAAAAAAATCACCCACAAAAAAAAAATACAAAAAAAAAAATATCACACACACACAAAAAAAAAAATACAAAAAAAAAAAAATATCACACACACAAAAAAAAAAAAATCACACACACAAAAAAAATAATAAAAAAAAAAATATCACACAAAAAAAAAAATCACACACAAAAATAAAATACAAAAAAAAAAATATCACACACACAAAAAAAAAAAAAACACACACAAAAAAAAAAAATCACACACAAAAAAAAAATACAAAAAAAAAAATATCACACACACACACAAAAAAAAAATCACACAAAAAAAAAACACAAAAAAAAAAATATCACACACACAAAAAAAAAAAAATCACACACACACAAAAAAAAAAAAAAAAAATCACACACAAAAAAAAAATACAAAAAAAAAAAAAAATATCACACACACACAAAAAAAAAAAAATCACACACAAAAAAATCACACCAAAAAAAAAAAATCACACAAAAAAAAAAGAAAATCACACACACACACGAAAAAAAAAATCACACACACAAAAAAAATCACACACACAAAAAAAATCACACACACAAAAAATCACACACACAGACAGACACACACAAAAATACAAAAACACACACAGACGGAGAAGAAGGAAGAACCTGTGTGGTCCCAGATAATCAGGCGGATGGATGGACAGACGGACAGGTCAACCTCAGAAACAGAAAAGGGCCTTCCCCAAACTGTTGACACACCTGATCACGTGTTACCTGACGGTGTGCTGTACGTTACCTCTGTGTTCAGTTTAATCATCGTCCTCATCGTGTGTGTGTGTGAAGACAGACTTCAGACTGAATGACCTTCTGAGATCACGTGTGAAAGACATAATGACATCACGACCCCGGGGATTTAAATACCTGGGAGAGTGACGCTGAGCCTATCCCGGCACCTCTCGGACCCGCGCCGCTCGGACCCGCCGCTCTGGCAGCCGCGATGGAGGAGAATAAAGTCTTAATTCCAGCATGCCGCCTTCCCCACGTCCACCACCGGCCCGCCATGTTCCCTCAGCCCGGCGCTCCGCCTCTTCAACTGCAAAGACACCGCCCTCTAGCGGAGAGGAGAGCGTCGCGGTGTATTTATCATCCATCCATCCGACCATTATCTTCCGCTTTATCCTCTATTAAGGTCGCGCGCGGGGGGGGGGGGGGTTCCCCATGCCCATCCACGGGAGAACGTTTCGGGCGCTGGGCAGATGCACCCAGGACAGGGGGGGCAATCTATCACTTGGCACTTACTCACTCACACATACACACTCTATATGGGGCAATTTGGAGAACTCAATTGACCTTGATCCATGTTTTTGGACTGTGGGAGGAAACCGGAGAACCCGGAGGAAACCCACGCGGACACGGGGAGAACATGGAAACTCCACCCAGATGGGGATTCGAACCGGGAATCCCTAGTGCTGAGAAGCGAACGTGCTAAACCACTAAGCCACCGTGCCGCCCATTATTATTTTTATTTATTAATAATAATTTATATATTTATTAATGGTGGCGCAGTGGCTTAGTGGTTTAGCATGTTCTCCTCTCAGCACTAGGGATTCCCGGTTCGAATCCCCATCTGGGTGGAGTTCCCATGTTCTCCCCGTGTCTGCGTGGGTTTCCTCCGGGTTCTCCGGTTTCCTCCCACAGTCCAAAAACATGGATCAAGTCAATTGAATTCTAAAAAATTGCCCCATATAGAGTGTGTCTGTGTGAGTGAGTGTATGTCCAGCGATGGATTGGCGCCCTGTCCTGGGTGTATCTGCCCAGCGCCCAAACGTTCTCCCCTGGATGGGCATGGGGAACCCCTCCCCCCACCGCGACCCTAATAGAGGATAAAGCGGGAGATAATGAATGAATGAATATTATTAATTAATTAATTAATTCATTCAGAACTCTGCAGCCCGACTCGTGTTTAACCACCAAGAGAACTCATGTCACTCCATTGGTTCCTGTAGCTGCTCGTATTCAGTACAAGTCACTGACTCTGGCCTACAGAACCATTTCTGGATCTGGCCCCCTCCTACCTTCACTCTATCTTTTCAAAATACACTCCGACTCGTTCACTTCGCTCCAGTGATGATCGCCGCCTGGCGGTTCCACCTCACCGAGGAGCTCATTCTCACTCTGTGGCGTTCTCCACTGCAACACGGTGGAACGACCTTCCCAACTCTGTCCGTAAGGCAGAATCTCTAAACAGTTTTAAGAAACTACTGAAGACGCATCTCTTTAACAAATACCTGTTATAAAAAAAAATAATAAAAAAAAAGGGGGGGGGGGTGCAGCTTCGAATAACAATCAGGTTTGATGAACTTACAGTATAGTTGGTTTTCTCCATGGCTTCTGACTTGTGGAGTTCTCATTTGTAAGTCGCTTTGGATAAAAGCGTCGGCTGAATGACTAAATGTAAATGTAAATGTCATTTATTAATTTAAATTTATTTAACCAGGAAAGTCATCAAGAACATGTTCTTATTTACAATAACGGCCTGGCACGTAGCAGAAGCTACACAATAAAAAGGAAATACAAAAAACAATGGGATACAAGAGAAAGATGAAATAAAATACAAATAAAAAGGAATAAAGTAAAAAAATAAACATAAACAATCATCCATCCGCACTTTACTGCGGGTTCCGCATTCACAGGAACATGGAGAACCTCACGGAGCGGCGCATTGGTTCCAGGTAGCTGCACCGTCAAAATAGCAACCCGCCAAAGTCCAGTTTCTCATGCGGACCCTGAATAAAATGAATTACCTATCCCTGCTGTGTGGTTCCTCATGTGCCAGAACGGCACCTACCTTGAAGCAGGCCCTAAGTTCTGAGAAGTTCCTGCACTGCTGAACTGAAACAAGAGGGAACCCCAGCGACAGTTCCATGAAAAGGTTCCTTTGATTCAAAAGTGGCAAGTTTAAAAAAAGATTTAAATGTTTTATTAAGCAAGCAGAGAACACGAACACACTAAAGAACATGTTAAATATACAGTATGTTTGAGATATTGAGATAATCACTCAGCAGATCTAAAGAAGGTAAGATCCACATCATTGTACCTATCGGAGGTTGATACTAGAATTTCAAACGTGGTTTTTCTGACACCTGAGAAGATGCAAATACATCATACAGCCAAAAGTATTCAGTCGACCCATCTGAATCACTGAACGCAGATGTTCCACGAGCTCAGGAGCCCGTGTGATGGACAGTAACCCATTCCATGAACCTCCAGACCTTCAGACTTCATGTGGTCTTCAGATCAGCTCAGGAACCGAGTGTCGAGAACGTCATGGAACACGTTTCAATGGAAAGGCTGCTTTATCCAGGTCTGACCTCATCGAGCACAATGCTGCTTCTCCATGGAAACCCATGAGCCTCATTCTCATCCAGACCTCATTCTGGATGAGCCTGACCTCATTCTCATCCAGGTCCGCCATACAGCAGCTTCTCCATGGAAACCTGGTCCACGAAGATCTCCACACTTGGTTCCTGAGCTGATCTGAAGGCCACATGAAGTTTGGAAGTCTGGAGGTTCATGTAATGGGTTTCCATGGAGAAGCTGCCTCATCCAGGTCTGACATCACCGAGCGCAATGCAAAGTGTGAGTGGGGTAAAGCACACAGTTACTGGACCCTAGAGCAGAGCAGCAAGTTCTCTAAAGGGTTGAATCACACTTCTTCATGTGGTCATCTGTTGGATCAGTCTGGGTTTGGTGCTTTCCCTTAGGTCCAGTGAAAGGACCATTGCAGGATACCCAAAGACTTTGGACAATTTCTTGCTCCTAACTTTAAGGGAACAGTTTGGGGACGGCCCCATCCTGTTCCCACACCAGGGCACATAGCAACATCTGTAAAGCTCTTGACCGTCCCACACCTCCAACTTTGAGATGAATTAGAGTGGAGATCTTCATCCAACATCGGTGTCTGACCTCGCAAATTCTGGAAGAACGCTCCAAAGTTCCCACAAGCCTCCAAAACCACATCTTTCTGTAGGAATTAGGGCTGTTATAGACGAAAACAATGACGTCAAAGTGAACCCTATGGATTAAGAACAGGGTGAAAACAGGCGGTCGTATACTGTAGGAGGTCTTCAGGTCATCAGGTGCTTCCTCGTTAACGAAGGGAATTAATCACATTTACAAAAATTCTTTTATCCACCCCCCCCCCATAAAAAAACACGACGCATACAAGATCTACGCTCTGAAAGACGTCTAAAAAATAAAATATATATTTACACTCCATCTATTTTCACTGCCCGCCTCGTTTTTTGTTCATGGCCGTCATCAGTTCTGACATGAAATCCCCACCAGAGGGCGCTGCCGAGAGCGATGGTGTAGTCCTCTTTGGAGGTGGAGGTCCCACTCTTTTCGGCAGGCCAGCGGACGAAGGGGTGGATGCCGCCGCCGGAGGAGGAGGAGGTGGGGGAGGCGGGGGCGGCAGAAGAGCTCCGTCTGCCGAGGCCGCGGGTGGAGGAGGGGGGGGGAGAGCGAAGGAGGGGTCCGGCGGCGGCGGAAGGTCTCCCAACAACATGGGAGGCGGCGGGGGGAGGAAGTCAGGAGGAAGCTCCATGTCGTTGCACGGGGGAGGTGGGAGTGGCATGTCCATCGGTGGAGGAGGGAACGAGGGGATGGATGAGGGCAGCGGTTGTAGCTGTTTCTTTAAAGGCGTGGCAGGTGGGGGGGCCGGTGCAGATGGCTGAAGAGGTTTCTTTGACGTGGCGGGTGGAGGAGGTGGGGGAGGTGGAAGTGCATCGTCGGGGGGTGGAGGTGGAGGAGGTAGGACTTCCATCGGAGGTGGTGGAGGTGCGAGGACAGGGTCCTTCGAAAACACACAGAGTCATTAATAGGAGACATCCTTGGCGTGATATGCAAATTATATGCAAATGATTAAGGTAGTGTGGTGTTTAGCATGTTCTCCTCTCAGCACTAGGGATTGCCGGTTCGAATCCCCATCTGGGTGGAGTTTCCATGTCCTCCCCGTGTCCGCGTGGGTTTCCTCCGGGTTCTCTGGTTTCCTCCCACAGTCCAAAAACATGGATCAAGTCAATTGAGTTCTCCAAATTGCCCCATATAGAGTGTGTCTGTGCGAGTGAGTGTGTGTCCAGTGATAGATTGGCGCCCTGTCCTGGGTGTGTCTGCCCAGTGCCCGAAACGTTCTCCCCTGGAAGACCCCCCCCCCCCCCCCCCCCCCCCCTGGTGGAGGATGAAGCGTGAAGAACATAGTGCTGTAAAATATATAAACACACTATAAGGGCAAAAGTGTGGAGAACGTTTCGGGTAATGGACAGACACACCCACAAGAGGGCGCCAATTCATCACACACAATTTAGATACGGCAAACTAGAGCTGCCAATTCACCTTGAATCCATGTTTTTGGACTGTGGGGTGGAAAATCGGAGAACCTGAAGAAAGAGAACCCACAAGGACACGTGGAGAACATGCAAACTCCATCCAGATCGGGTTTGCTTTAATATTTACTTAAAGACACACTGACACACGGTGCACCGTTTGAGGGTTCTCTAAAGATCGCAAAAGGGGGGTTTTGGTTTCGCATTAAAGGACGTTGTTAGAATTAAAACGTGTTTTGAGGTTCTACCTCACTGTACCGGCAACATCAGTGTACTGGTCGCCCTCTCTCTCTTACCTTCTGTGCAGGTTCTGTGCGAGGCTGGGAGGCGTGTCCATTCACTGCTTTGGCTAAAAAAAAAAAACAGAATCGATTATTAATTATCACTTTAATTATTCATTCATTCATTATCTTCCGCTTTATCCTCTATTAGGGTCGCGGGGGGGTTCCCCATGCCCATCCAGGGGAGAACGTCTCGGGCGCTGGGCAGATACACCCAGGACAGGACGCCAATCCATCGCTGGGCACACACTCACTCACACATACACACTATATGGGGCAATTTGGAGAACTCCATTGACTTGATCCATGTTTTTGGACTGTGGGAGGAAACCGGAGAACCCGGAGGAAACCCACGCAGACACGGGGAGAACATGGAAACTCCACCCAGATTGGGATTCGAACCGGGAATCCCTCGTGCTGAGAGGAGAACATGCTAAACCACTAAGCCACTTTAATTATAATTTATATAATTTATTTATGGCGGCACGGTGGCTTAGTGGTTAGCTCGAATTATAAAACGGCTCCTTAAATCTGATTGGCTGAGCCGTTGGTCCAGCCGTGACATCATTAATATTAACACACCCCTCTGAGGGCTTCACGTTCGTATCAGTGTGTGATATACAATACGTTATTTTAAATCATAAAATACAGAATAATATAAACAGAAAGGCGGTACGATGGCTTAGTGTTTGGCATGTTCTCCTCTCAGCGCTAGGGATTCACGGTTCGAATCCCTATCTGGGTGGAGTTTGCATGTTCTCCCCACGTCCGCGTGGGTTTCCTCCGGGTTCTCCGGTTTCCTCCCACAGTCCAAAAACATGGATCAACTCAATTGAGTTCTCCAAATTGCCCCATATAGAGTGTGTCTGTGTGAGTGAGTGTGTGCCCAGCGATGGATTGGCGCCCTGTCCTGGGTCTATCTGCCCAGCGCCCGAGACGTTCTCCCCTGGATGGGCATGGGGAACCACACCGCGACCCTAATAGAGGATAAAGCGGGAGACAATGAATGAGTGAATGAATAAACAGAAAGGCGGCACGGTGGCTTAGTGGTTTAGCACGTTCTCCTCTCAGCACTAGGGATTCACGGTTCGAATCCCCATCTGGGTGGAGTTTCCATGTTCTCCCCATGTCTGCATGGGTTACCTCCGGGTTCTCCGGTTTCCTCCCACAGTCCAAAAACATGGTTCAAGTCAATTGAGTTCTCCAAATTGCCCCATATAGTTTGTGTATGTGTGCGTGTGAGTGTGTGCCCAGAGATGGATTGGCGCCCTGTCCTGGGTGTATCTGCCCAGCGCCCGAAACGTTCTCCCCTGGATGGGCATGGGGAACCCTCCCCCCCCGCGACCCTAATAGAGGATAAAGCGGGAGATATAAACAGATCAGTACTAAACCTGTTACACTGTTTTTATGAACTGTATTCTGGAATTTGGCCACTAGATGTCAGTGTATGATCGTTAAGGAGAAACCGGATCAGAGTTCAGGACTAGATGACGTGGCGGAAGATCAGATTATTAAGGATTTAGTTTTTAATAAAGACATTTCGGAAATAAAGCTTGTTTTTTATTATAGTGAGTTTGTAAGTGTTTTATTAAAGCAATCAGACACTCGAGGTTGTGTATTATTGTGAATAAATCACGTAAAGAGGTGGCGCTGTTCTCCACTACACGTCGGGACTAATAACACCTCTTTATGGGGTTTAGTCACAATAAGGCCACGCCCTCTCGTTCCTTATTGCATTATAATAAAATAATTATGACGTCACAGCGAACCCCGAGGCTCAAATAGTTGAAAGGTTGGCTCTGCTGCCTCACTACCTTTGGGTGTGGGAGACGGGGTGGACGCGTTGGAACCCGAGGGGCTTGGCTGCAGGTTCAAGTTGTTCCAAAGTGAGGACAGAGTGGAGTTCCTTCTGACAGCGTTCCTGTAGTTCTCATGTAACAGCTTTCCATACTGAGAACGAGACGAGAACGTATTTATTATTGATTATTATTAGATAGAGAGACAGACAGACGGACGGACAGACGGACAGACGGATAGAAAGAAAGATGGACACAGACAGACAAATAGATATATAAACAGACAGACAGACAGATAAATAAATATATAAACAGACAGACAGACAGATAAATATATAAACAGACAGACAGACAGATAAATAGATATATAAACAGACAGACATATAAATAGATATAACAGACAGACAGACATATAAATAAATATATAAACAGACAGACAGGCAGACAGATATATAAATAGATATATAGACAGACAGACATAAAATAGATATATAAACAGACAGACAGACATATAAATAGATATATAAACAGACAGACAGACAGACAGACATATAAATAGATATATAAACAGATAGACAGACATATAAATAGATATATAAACAGACAGACAGACAGACATATAAATAGATATATAAACAGACAGACAGACAGACAGACAGACATATAATAGATATATAAACAGACAGACAGACAGACAGACAAATCGATATATAAACAGACAGACATATAGATAGATATATAGACAGACAGACAGACAGACAGACAGACAGTCAGACATATAAATAGATATATAAACAGAAAGGCAGACAGACATATAAATAGATATATAAACAGACAGACAGAGAGACAGACATATAAATAGATATATAGACAGACAGACAGACATATAAATAGATATATAGACAGACAGACAGACAGACAGACATATAAATAGATATATAAACAGACAGACATAAAATAGAATTATTGACAGACAGACAGAAAGATAAATAGATATAAAAACAGACAGACAGATAAATAGATATATAAACAGACAGACATATAAATAGATATATAAACAGACAGACAGACAGACAGACAGACAAATCGATATATAAACAGACAGACATATAAACAGATATATAGACAGACAGACAGACAGACAGACAGACATATAATTAGATATATAAACAGAAAGGCAGACATATAAAAAGATATATAAACACAGAGACAGACAGACAGACAGACATATAAATAGATATATAAACAGACAGACAGATTAATAAACACACACACACACACACACGCACACACACACACACACCCCTCAATCTTATTATATATTCAGTTCTGAATGGTCTGAATTGCTTTCACTTCGTCTGGTTGCACAATTTAAGCTTTTCCTGCAAAATATTATTTCCCCAAAAATTGCAAGGAGCTCATTTACATAAACATCCACTTCCCTTTATGAGACGTCGCTCATGATTTAACCAAATATCATTTAACACGCGACAGCAGAAGGTCCACGAGCTTAAGAGTATAGACTGTTACGATTATACACACGATAGAGATTCATCACTCACCTTAGCGATACGGATCCCCGTCACCCACAAGTTCATGGTCCACTCGTCCTCACAGCACAGGTACTTAATGTACTGAGACTCCTTTTGGATCTGAGGATGCTGGAGGTGCACCGCAAAAAAATCATTAATATCGTGCTTTCTTTATCAAGTGGTTTAAATAGCAACGCTGCGTGTGAATATATCTCAAAACGAGGCGTGTTCTGTAGTATGGCTTTAAGCCCAGATGTGTGTATATATATATATATATATATATATGGGCGGCACAGTGGCTTAGTGTTTAGCATGTTCTCCTCTCAGCGCTAGGGATTCCCGGTTCGAATCCCAATCTGGGTGGAGTTTCCATGTCCTCCCCGTGTCCGTGTGGGTTTCCTCCGGGTTCTCCGGTTTCTTCCCACAGTCCAAAAACGTGGATTCAAGATCATTTGAATTCTCCAAATTGCCCCATTTAGAGTGTGTGTCTGTGTGAGTGAGTGTGTGTCCAGTGATAGATTGGTGTCCTGTCCTGGGTGTATCTGCCCAGCGCCCGAAGCGTTCTCCCCTGGATGGGCATGGGGAACCCCCCCCCCCCCCGTATATGTATATGGGTGGCACAGTGGCTTAGTGTTTAGCATGTTCTCCTTTCAGCGCTAGGGATTCCCGGTTCGAATCCCAATCTGGGTGGAGTTTCCATGTCCTCCCCGTGTCTGTGTGGGTTTCCTCCGGGTTCTCCGGTTTCCTCCCACAGTCCAAAAACATGGATCAAGTCAATTGAGTTCTCCAAAATTGCCCCATATAGAGTGTGTGTGTGTGAGTGAGTGTGTGCCAAGGGATAGATTGGTGTCCTGTCCTGGGTGTATCTGCCCAGCGAATCTGCCCGAAACGTTCTCCCCTGGATGGGCATGGGGAACCCCCCCCCGCGACCCATATATATATATATATATATATATATATATATATATATATATATATATATATATATATATATATATATATATATATATATATATAGGGGTCAGGTGCCTTAGGTGCCATGATATTTAGGTAGACCGGAAATCGAACCATGGACCTGGAAAGGTTCTGGTTGGCATGAGTGCTTGGTAGTTAAAAGGTAAACATACAGTATACACTCAGAGTGCATGAGAGAGAATTCTATACGTAAACAATATATAATATACTATAATATATATAATATATTATATTATATTATAGCGGCATGGTGGCTTAGTGGTTTAATTAGTGGTATAATTGGGGTTGGAATCCCCATCTGGGTGGAGTTTGCATGTTCTCCCCGTGTCCGCGTGGGTTTCCTCCGGGTTCTCCGGTTTCTTCCCACAGTCCAAAAATGTGGATTCAAGATCAATTGAATTCTCCAAATTGCCTCATATAGAGCGTGTCTGTGTGAGTGAGTGTGTGTGTCCAGTGATGGATTGGCGTCCTGAGTGTATCTGCCCAGCGCCCGAAACGTTCTCCCCTGGATGGGCATGGGGAACCCCCCCCTTTTGACCCTAATAGAGGATAAAGCGGGAGATGATGGATAGATGGATAATTTATATTAGGGGTGAGCTGCAATATTCGCTGATTCGACGATTCGATTCGGAGAACCGTAGTCGACTATGAACCTCATAGTCGAATGTACCATTTTGACCACATGGGGGCGCCCATGGCTGCTGCTAAGCATTAGTTTTTACATGAAATGTCTTAGTTTTCGTTATATATATAGCCTTTTGTCAAATAAAATCATCCTAATTTCTGTTAATATATTTTTTTAAATGATGTGTGCGCTTTAACAATAGGCTACACATTAATAAAGCTCCCCCTGCAGTTAGTTGCACATTCCAAAAGCTCTAGAAAAACAAGTAAAATATAAAAAAAATATTTTTTAAAAACCACGCTTATAGCGCCATCTTGTGGTGAAATTTTAACTGATTCGACTATCAGTCGACTATAGGGAAAATATGACGAATCAGATCCGACTATGAAAATCCTTAGTTGAAGACAGCCCTAATTTATATACTTTTCCACCTCCATAGTGACTCCATCACTACAGTGTTTCTCCGCGGTGTCAGCGGTTCGGACCGCGCACTGACCTTGAGGATGAAGCAGTGGTCCGTCGGCGCTTTGTATCTGCTCTTGTATTCGCTGCAGTAGTACACGTTCACGTTGTCGAACTGAACGAGGCACACGAGGTCCCGGGACGACTGTAAGAGAGCAGAACGTCAGAGGTGTGAATGCATTTCATGTAAAAAAAGCACCTCATGCCATATCAAAATCAACAACAGGGTGGCGCCGCTGCATAGCAGGAAGGTCCCGGGTTCGAATCCCGAGTGGTGTCAACATACACACGTATATGTATATATATACATGCTGTACATGGTCTATATGCTCGATACTGTGTGTTCTCCAGTGGAGCGCATTGGTTCCAGGTAGCTGCCCAGTTAAAAGAGCAATCTGCCGAAGTCAGAGCGCCACCTGCTTCTTTACACGAAATAATACAAATGTTTTCTATAGTAAAATTGTTTTAGTATTTCGTTCTACTCTCAGCGCTGGGTTCCGGGTTCTCCGGTTTCCTCCCACAGTCCAAAAACATGGATCAAGGTCAAGTGAATGCTCCAAATTGCCCCCTATAGAGTCTGTGTGTGTGTGTGTGTGTGTGCCCAGTGATAAATTGCCCCCCTGTCCTGGGTGTATCTGCCCAGCTCTCGAAACGTTCTCCCCTGGATGGGCATGGGGAACACCCCCCCCCCCCCCCGTGACCTTAGTAGAGGATAAAGCAGAAGATAATGGAACCCCCCCTCTGAACCTTAGACTTTAGAACCTCTACTAAAGGTTGTGTGTGTGTGTGTGTGTGTGGGGGGGGGGGGTCCCCATGCCCATCCAGGGGAGAACGTTACAGATACACCCAAGACAGGGCACCGATCCATTATTGGGCACACACTATATAGGGGCAATTTAGACAGCCACTTCACCTTGAATCCATGTATTTCAACTCATCTCATTACCTTCAACTCAATTCTCCACTAGGGCTGATGGGAGGGGGTTTGCCACGCCCATCCATAGGAGAACGTTTCGTTTCGTTCATTGGAGGAGTCACGTGTATCTGCCCAGCACCCCAAACGTTCTCCCCTGGATGGGCATGTGGAACCCCCCCCACAACCTTAGTAGAGGTTCTAAGGTGAATTAAATTCTCCAAATTGCCCCATAAAAAGTGGGTCTATGTGTGTGAGTGTGTGCCCAGTGATAGATTTCCCCCCTGTCATGGGTGTATCTGCCCAGCACCCGAAACGTTCTCCCCTGGATGGACATGTGGAACCCCCCCCCCCCCCCCGCCCCCCGCGACCCCAGTAGAGGATAAAGCAGAAGATAATGGATGGATGTATTTTCACAAACATACTATAAATATATGATCTATTCATCACCAAAGTGTTAACTTTTAACTTCCTCAGCTCAGAGGAAGTAAACACACAATGGAAAAAAGATCTTATCACTTTCTGATGAAGGGACAGCCATTAGAGGAAGTCGTCCAATCAGACAGGTCTTAGAACTTATTCGAGACCAATGATGGAACCCTAAATCCGGTCAACCTCCATTTACATTTCCGTTTATGTTTATATTTACATTTACATTTCCGGGCGGCACGGTGGCTTAGTGGTTAGCATGTTCTCCTCTCAGCGCTAGGGATTCCCGGTTCGAATCCCCATCTGGGTGGAGTTTCCATGTTCTCCCCGTGTCCGCGTGGTTTTCCTCCGGGTTCTCCGGTTTCCTCCCACAGTCCAAAAACATGGATCAAGACAATTGAATTCTGAAAATTGCCCCATATAGAGTGTGTCTGTGTGAGTGAGTGTGTGCCCAGCGATAGATTGGCGCCCTGTCCTGGGTCTGTCTGCCCAGCGTTCTCCCCTGGATGGGCATGGGGAACCCCGCCGCAACCCTAGTGGAGGATAGAGCAGAAGATAATGAATGAATGAAATTACATTTCCATTTCCATTTATATTTAAATGGAACCTGATCATTATCCCATCATGCATAGGGATTCCCGGTTCGAATCCCCATCTGGGTGGAGTTTCCATGTTCTCCCCGTGTCTGCGTGGGTTTCCTCCGGGTTCTCCGGTTTCCTCCCACAGTCCAAAAACATGGATCAAGTCAATTGAAATCTCCAAATTGCCCCATATAGATTGTGTCTGTGTGAGTGAGTGTGTCCAGTGATGGATTGGCGTCCTGTCCTGGGTGTATCTGCCCAGCGCCCGAAACGTTCTCCCCTGGATGGGCATGGGGAACCCCACCGCGACCCTAATATAGGACAAAGCGGAAGATAATAAATGAATGAATGAATGAATGAATGAACACTGCGTGTGAATATATCTCCCCCGATGGGCGTGGCCGTCTCGAAATGAGGCGTGTTCTGTACATTTCTGTAAGAACATCGGAGCCTATAGCTACGAGTGAAAGTGTAGCCGATGCAGACATAGTGGATAACGGGTGCTCTGACTTTGGCGGGTTGCTATTTGAGCGGTGCAGCTACCTGGACTCAACCTGGACTCAATGCACCGCTCCATGAGGTTCTCCATGTTCCTGTCAATGGAGAACCCACTCTGTCCAAATGCAGTCAGATTTAATAGCGTTCCGTCGGTCTCGGCGTCCCGTGGCATTGGACGATGATCCACCATCCAACTAGAGAGCCACCCACGTCTGACTGTCCACGTCCGTAGAGGGGGTTTTCAGTGGGCGGGGCATCTGGGTTTAAAGCCATACAGCGGAAATGGACCTGAGACGGCCACGCCCATCGGGGAGATATATTCACACGCAGCGTTGCTATTTAAACCACGCAGGAGAAACAGGAATAGACTGTTGGCTTGGTTCGATTCTCGGTCCCACCAAGTACCATTTCTAAAGTACCCTTGAGCGAGGCACCTAACCCCGATCGGTACTCATGTCCGGGGCTGCCCACTGCCCCCGGACGCGTGAGGTCACTTAAAAATGCTGACCTTGGTCTTTCCTTTGGGTAAGTAATACATTCCAGATGCACGCAGGAGAAAGAAGCGTGGCTTCCAGGATTTCTTGCCCTCTTCCTTTAGGTACAGCATCCCCTCCAGGTCCGGGACGATCACAGACGGGCCGCAGAAGTTCTCCTGTAACGCAGAGACGGAACCCGTGAACACTCGGGTATACACGCCCAATCAGAACATGAATACATTGGTTTTCTTCTGAAAAGCATTCTATTCAAATATCACTCATTCATTCCTTCATTCATTATCTTCTGCTTTATCCTCTATTAGGGTCGCGGGGGGGGGGGGGGGGGAGGTTCCGCATGTCCATCCAGGGGAGAACGTTTCGGGCGCTGGGCAGATACACCCAGGACAGGACACCAATCCATCACTGGGCACACACTCACTCACACAGACACACTCTATATGGGGCAATTTGGAGAACTCAATTGACTTGATGCATGTTTTTGGACTGTGGGAGGAAACCGGAGAACCCAGAGGAAACCCACACGGACACGGAGAGGACATGGAAATTCCACCCAGATGGGGATTCGAACCGGGAATCCCTAGTGCTGAGAGGAGAACATGCCAACCACTAAGCCACCGTGCCACCCACAGACAGACACATTTCATATGTTATTTAATTTTATGCAATATAATTAATAAATATTGGCGGCACGGTGACTTAGTGGTTTGGCATGTTCTCCTCTCAGCACTAGGGATTCCCGGTTCGAATCCCCATCTGGGAGTTCTCCAAATTTCCCCATATAGAGTGTCTGTGTGAGGGAGTGTGTGCCCAGCGATGGATTGGCGCTCTGTCCTGGGTGTATCTGCCCAGCGCCCGAGACGTTCTCCCCTGGATGGGCATGGGGAACCCCACCGCGACCCTAATAGAGGATAAAGCGGGAGATAATGAATGAATGAATGAATAATTAATAAATTATCAAACAAAATGAATGTAACAACAGTTTGAAAAATGGATTAATAACCTCCTGAAAGGGCAAATTTTAAAGAGGACAGAGGGGGCAATAAGAGATCTGAGCTGAAGCCCCTGATGTTTCAGAACCCTAAAAACGCCCCTGAGTATTCATATTGTGATATTGATGCTACAGTGAGGATATAAAGCCATGTACACGTCACCTCCACAAGAAGCTCCTTGTCTTTATCCTTCATGTCCAAAAGGGATTTCTTATCTTTCTTCCACAAGTAGAACATCTGTAAAAAAATAAAAATAAATAATAATAATAATAAATGGTGGCTTAGTGTTTAGCATGTTCTCCTCTCAGCACTAGGGATTCCCTGTTCGAATCCCCATCTGGGTGGAGTTTCCATGTTCTCCCCGTGTCCGCGTGGGTTTCCTCCGTGTTCTCCGGTTTCCTCCCACAGTCCAAAAACATGGATCAAGTCAATTGAGTTCTCCAAATTGCCCCATATAGAGTGTGTCTGTGTGAGTGAGTGTGTGCCCAGCGATGGATTGGCGTCCTGTCCTGGGTGTATCTGCCCAGCACCCGAAACGTTGTCCCCTGGATGGGCATGGAGAACCCCCCCCCACCCCCCCCCCCCCCCCCCCCCCCCCCCCCCCCCCCCCCCCCCCCCCCCCCCCCCCCCCCCCCCCCCCCCCCCCCCCCCCCCCCCCCCCCCCCCCCCCCCCCCCCCCCCCCCCCCCCCCCCCCCCCCCCCCCCCGTGACCCTAATATAGGATAAAGCGGGAGATAATGAATGAATAATTAATGAACTGTCTGGAGGACCCGATGACGTCCCGTCAGTCATACGACAACTAGTGTTTCATTTCAATAACAATCTGCCGTCCCACTCCTCTCCTCTAGGTTACCACAGCTAGTTATGACCTTAAATTTTAAAGGTTCATGTTTTTTTTTTTTTTTTTTTTTTTTTTTTTTTTTTTTTTTTTTTTTTTTTTTTTTTTTTTTTTTTTTTTTTTTTTTTTTTTTTTTTTTTTGTCACACACTCCTCACAAACAGACTTCATTTACAATTTAGTTCACTGCACATCATGAGAAAAAGGTTGTATTGTTAGTAACGCTTTTTAAGCTTTAATTAGGACTAATCAGCCCTTCATTTACAACAGGGCACACAAAATATCTCTATCCTCAACCCTACCTTTGTTTGTTATATATATATATATATATATTCATTCATTCATTATCTTCCGCTTTATCCTCTATTAGGGTCGGGGGGGGGGGGGGGGTTCCCCATGTCCATCCAGGGGAGAACGTTTCGGGCGCTGGGCAGATATACCCAGGACAGGACGCCAATCTATCACTGGACACACACTCACACACACACACACACACTCTATATGGGGCAATTTGGAGAATTCAATTGACTTGATCCATGTTTTTTGGATTGTGGGAGGAAACCGGAGAACCCGGAGGAAACCCACGCGGACACGGGGAGGACATGGAAACTCCACCCAGATGGGGATTCGAACCGGGAATCCCTAGTGCTGAGAGGCGAACGTGCTAAACCACTAAGCCACCGTGCCGCCCTATATATATATATATATATAAATAAAATACATAGAGAGAGAGAGAGAGAGAGAGAGAGAGTGATGGCTATATATACATATATTAATAGCAGTATGGCAGAAACTAAACTCTTTGGTGTCAGTGTTAGATCCTGTGTTAATACACTCGAGTAAATCAACTCCATATGAATAATTTCTAGTGGCTGCTAAAAGAGCGCATGGTTCTCTGTATTGGCGAGGACATTTTGAGCACATGACCGTGTTTCCGAAATAATAACATTGAATAACTAAAAGGGTTGCTAAACAATCCTGATGAAATAAATCGGGTCCTGCGGAACTCACCTGAGGGTTTTTAAACATCCCAAACTTTTCTTTTCGTTCCAGAAAAATCACTTTGTTCTCGCTGTCCCGAGTCCATGCTGACAGAGGTTCCACCAGGTTCTCGTGGTCCTCAAATCCACGCTCTGTCAGAGGAGGAACATTAAGTTAAGTTAAAGTGGAAGGTATAAACATAGAAACAAATGACCTAGCCCTTTATCACAGATGTCAGCCACCAAATATATATATATAATATTTAATGTAATAATAATAATATAATGAATAATAATATATATAATTGTATTGTTCATTCTTTCATTCTATTATTATTATTACATTATTCCAGGTTCGAATCCCCATCTGGGTGGAGTTTCTATGTTCTCCCCGTGTCCGTGGGGGTTTCCTCCGGGTTCTCCGGTTTCCTCCCACAGTCCAAAAACATGGATCAAGTCAATTGAGTTCTCCAAATTGCCCCATATAGTGTGTGTGTGTGTGTGTGTGTGAGTGATTGTGTGTCCAGTGATAGATTGCCGTCCTGTCCTGGGTGTATATGCCCAGCGCCCGAAACGTTCTCCCCTGGATGGGCATGGGGAACCCCCCCCCCTCCCGCGACCCTAGTAGAGGATAAAGCAGAAGATAATGGATGGATGTTCTACAGAACCTCAAACTATTATTTTTGCAAATATAGGGATTTATTAGCTTTATCTCCTGTATTTCTGTGTAATCATGTCTGATGTTCTCATGATTCCCTCGCAATTCAAACGTGTTTTGGCATTTGTGGGTTCGCATTGCTATTTTTATCCGGCACATCTGTATACACGTTAGAACGTTGTTGTTGCACCTGACGTCGCTCGCCCACATCGTGTACCACAGTGTCAAAAACCGAGTTCAGTGCTGATACCTCAGAAACAAAGAACATTGTGCAATTATCAAGTGTGTGTGTGTGTGAGTGTGTGTGTGTGTGTGTGTGTGTGTGTGAGTGTGTGTGTGTGTGTGTGTTTCCTACTGGTCTGTAGCTCTGGGTTGGTTTCACACAGGCACCAGTCCACGTTGCCATCACAGTGGGTCTTCTCGAACAGGTTGTCGATCACATCTCGCACCGTTTGCCTCTCGTCCACCATCAGGGTCTTGGTGCTGCCGTCCGTCTGCTCCACCTTCACGATCAGCTGTTCCAACAAATTCCATTTGATGCTTTTAGGTTGTTGTATCCAAAATTCAGGTTCCATTATTTAAAAAAGGAATATTATTATTATCATCCATCCATCCATCCATTGTCTTCCGCTTTATCCTCTATTAGGGTCACGGGGGGGTGGGGGGGGTTCCCCTCATGCCCATCCAGGGGAGAACGTTTCAGGCGGTGGGCATATACACCCAGAACCCGGAGGAAACCCACGAGGACACGGGGAGGACATGGACACTTCATCCAGATTGGGATTTGAACTGGGAATCCCTAGCTCTGAGAGGAGAACATGCTAAACCACTAAGCCACCGTGCCGCCCAAGTTTCATTATTTAAAAAAAAAAAATTAAAATAGGATTGTATCTTCAGATGGGCGAATCCCAATCTGGGTGGAGTTTGCATGTTCTCCCCGTGTCTGCATGGGTTTCCTCCAGGTTCTCCGGTTCCATCCATTATCTTCTGCTTTAACCTCTACTAGGGTCACGGGGGGGGGGGGGGGGTGCATGTTTTTGGACTGTGGGAGGAAACCGGAGAACCAGGAGGAAACCCACGCAGACACGGGGAGAACATGAAAACTCCACCCAGATTTGGATTCGAACCGGGATTTTATTTTACAATTGATTTTGATGATCGAGGACCATGTTTTTCTATGGAACGTTTTCAGGGAACGTGCACTGAAATCCACCGAACGAAGACCAGGTGCCAACGTGAGAACCGAACCCGGCAGGTTTAACTCATTAGAAGTGAAATTCTATTCTTTGTCTGACCATAAACTGTGTTTCAAGAGGTTTTTCAAGGTTCGAAATAAACCAGCCACTGAGAACAGAACCACAAACCACATAGAGCTGCGACCAGATGGTCATGACACCATTTCCTGACCTTCCAGATCGTACCCAATGCTCTGTATAGTGAACACAGCAAGTTTCCATGCCAACAACACGCCAATAACATGCCAACATTGGATGGACAGAGGCACTGGTTACCTGGAGGACACCTGATAATGTGGGTGCTTGGCAAGTTACCGAAAGACAGCTGGATGGAGACTAACACAGACAGTTTGGGCGTGTCAGTGTGTCTTGCTAGAGTAATAACAGGAAAAATATGGCTTGCGCAGGACGAAAAGCGCCAATGGTACATCTACCGATAATCTGGGTCTGGGTTGCGGAGGCAGCAGCCTAAGCAAGGAAGCCCAGATGTCCCTATCCCTGGCTATAACCTCCAGCTCTTTAGGAGGTAGACTGAGGCGTTCCCATGGCCAACCAAGAGACAGAATCTCGTCATCTTGTCCTAGGTCTTTCTTGGGTCTTCCTCAGGGTCTTCTCAGACCCATGCCCTAGCCAGCTACTCTTGATGTACTCCGAGTCCGGGAGGTACTTCAAGCCCCTCCCGAATGACCGAACTTCTTACCCCTCATCTCTAAAGCAAAGCCCATCCACTCTGTGGGGAAAACTTATTTCGGACGTCGTATTCTTGGCCTCATTCCTTCGGTCACTACCCAGAGTTCATAGCCATGGGTGAGGGTAGGGACATAGATTGACCTGCCTACAATGGACATCACTGCAGGCGTCGCACCGATCCTTCGGTCAACCCCCGACTCCATCTGTGCCTCAAACGTCACAAGGTACATTCTAATCCCCTAAATTCTTCATGGTTCTGTTTTGGGCGTAACGTACGGTAAACCAACCAGCGTGTCTCTCGCCGTTCCCTTTAAGATCCAGGTGGCGCTATGACTTTGGCGGGTTGCTATTTGAGTGGTGCAGCGACCTGGAGTCAATGCGTCACTCCGTGAGGTTCTCCATGTTCCTATGAATGGAGACCCCACAGTATGGTGTGTTCTATGGATCTGTGTCCTCTGTCCAAATGCAGTCAGATTTAATAGCGTTCCGTCGGTCTCGGTGTTCCGTGGCGTTGGACACACGGTGGCGCCCGTGTTGATGATGACCAACGGACTTAAGAACGTAAATATGGACGAATCGGGTGCTCACCTTCTTCACTTTGGCCTCTTTCAGTTTCTCCAGCGCGAGTTTAATCTTGTCGGCCTTCAACTGTTCCTCCATGTCCACCTGAGAAAAGACAAGATTAGTGGGAACTCTCATAAGCAGAGATTCAGAACATCTTTGAGAACCTTCAATCATCAACATGCAACCGATTGGAGATCAGAGCGGAGACGAAATGGAATTTTAATGGGTGTTTTTAAGGTTCTCTGTTCGTTGGTCCACTTTGGACCATTTGGACCAAAAATAATAAATAAATAAAATTCTCTAGACGGACGGAACAGTGGCTTAGTGGTTGGCATGTTCTCCTCAGCACTGGGGATTCCATGTTCGAATCCCAATCTGGGTGGAGTTTGCATGTTCTCCCCATGTCCGTGTGGGTTTCCTTCGGATTCTCCGGTTTACTCCCACAGTCCAAAAATATGGATCAAGGTGAATTAAATTCTCCAAATTGCCCCATATAGAGTGTGTTTGTGTGACTGAGTGTGTGTCCAGTGATAGATTGCCCCCCTGTCCTGGATGTATCTGCCCAGCGCCCGAAACGTTCTCCCCTGGATGGGCATGGGGAACCCCCCCCCCACGACCATAGTAAAGGATTAAGTGGAAGATAATGAGGTAAATGAATGTTCTCCTCTCAGTCCTGGGGATCCAGGTTCGATTCCCGATCTGGGTGGAGTTTCCATCTTCTCCCCGTGTCTGTGTGGGTTTCCTCCGGATTCTCCGGTTTACTCCCACAGTCCAAAAACATGGATCAAGGTGAATTAAATTCTCCAAATTGCCCCATATAGAGAGTGTTTGTGTGACTGAGTGTGTGTCCAGTGATAGATTGCCCCCCTGTCCTGGATGTATCTGCCCAGCGCCCGAAACGTTCTCCCCTGGATGGGCATGGGGAACCCCCCTGCGACCCTAATAGAGGATAAAGCAGAAGATAATGGATGGATGGAAGTTCTCTAGAAATAACATGACACTTACCACATTCGTGCTTGTCGGAGGGGGCGGAACGACCGAGTTAGTGCTGGGGCTGTTACTGGGGCGTCGGGACAGTTTGTCAGTAGACGGTAAGGATAAGGATGTGGATGAGGACGGGGTATGGGGTGCTGGGGGTGGAGCGATGTCTATAACAGGGGCAGCGGGGGTAAAATGCGGCGTGGGAACCGACAGGGAAGTGGACAGCTTCGGTTCTTTCATCTCGGATCTCTCGGTCGCAAACTGCTCCTCGGTGGCGTTCAGGTCCGCCACCAGGTCGGCCATCAGGGCGTCCAGATCATTGTCCTCCAGTTCGTTCAACGATGCTGTAAGAGAACCAAAGGACCAACAGTACTGTAAACACATTGATCGTTCACAGAAGACACTATAAGTGACAGAACTTACAGAACCAGTCCAAAGTTTGGACTGTTCCACTTATCTTCCATGTTCTCAGTTCCACGTCCTGTAAAGCTGGACTTAGTAGTTCTCCAGGTCCACTCTGTAGTCCATCTGTGTGTGTTCTACAGTACATACTGTGTACTCTGTTCTCTAACGCTCAGAACCCCAATAGTACCACCACAGAGCAGGGCTTATTGGGTTTGGTGGGTGCATTTAGTCCTATCCCGGCAGTGTGACTGAGGTGTTTAAATGAACCTCCAGCAGCACTGCTGCACTAGAACCCCCTCAGCGCATCAGTGTCACTGCAGAACCCACCATCAACAATCCACCACCCAAATGATACCTGTTCTGTGATGCTCCTGAGAACCAACAGGGGCGAACATCAACAACACAGAACACAGATGGACTACAGTCTGGAATTATAGAACTACAAATCTCTCCATCTCTATGGTAAGTGGAGGACATAGTGGATGGAGCAAGTCGGGGGCGTGGCCTAATTTTTGACAGGTACTGTCAAAAATTTTTTTTTAAATATTCCGTCCACCTAGTGTGTGATATACTTGCGAAGGGAACCGATACAGTGTCGGAACTTGGCAGAAGTCGTTGGAAGAAGACCAAACGGCCGCATTGTGTTTTCATCGTCCAGTCGCTGCTCACCGTTCAGATCCGTGAAGCCGATTGAGAAGTTGAGCTCCTTGACGGGTTCCGCGGCGGCGTCGGGTTCTGTAGCTTCGGACCCCAGACTCTGAGGGAACACAAACAAAGGGCCGATGAGCTGTGGACAGGACAGGACAGCATGCCAAACTATCACCGTACACTCTCACTCACACTCTATATGGGGCAATTTGGAGAACTCAATTCACCTTGATCCATGTTTTTGGACTGTGGGAGGAAACCGGAGAACCCGGGGAAACCCATGCGGACACGTAGAGAACAACGACTGTGACTGTGACCTCAAACAGCCTGCCTCGGCAGACGAGCGGTCAGATCTTATTTTAGGAAGTCTGTCTGTGGCTATTTCAAAAAACGGCTTCGGGTTTTTTTTTTTTTTTTAATTTTTTTAATTTTTAATTTTTTAATTTTATTTGTTTTGTTTTTTTTGTTTGACTTCAATTATTTCCGAAAGAGAGACAAAAAAAGAAATGAAGAAAACGACTTTAAGAAATGGAACAGATAGCATAAGTGTTGGATGGAATATTTAAATGTGTTTATATATAAACGTAGAGGATCAGATAAGTGAACACAGACGTCCTCTTCCTCTTTTAAAGGCAGCCGGCGGTTCTGCTTCGTGACCTTCACATGTACATTTAAATGGTACGAATAAATTAGGCTTTATTAATTTATTAATTTATTAATATATTTATTACCCGATACATGTCCTTCTGTGGACATTTCACGTCACTGGATCCTCTAAATCGAGGTGGTTTATTATAAAGTCATCTATTTTGCCTGTTGACCGTTACGATCGGCCGATGCCACGGCTAGAGAGGCCAGAGTCCAGACTGTTGAAGGTTCAGGCGTAGTTTTTAATGCAGAAGACACCGGGTGAAACACAGTCTTACAAAACTAACAAAAACAATGTTCCAACAGGGGGATAAGAAGGATAAAGTGGAAGATAATGGATGGATGGATGGACTGGGTGGCACGGTGTCTTAGTGGTTGGCATGTTCTCCTCTCAGCACTAGGGATTCCCGGTTCAAATCCCCATCTGGGTGGAGTTTGCATGTTCTCCCCGTGTCCGCGTGGGTTTCCTCCGGGTTCTCTGGTTTCCTCCCACAGTCCAAAAACATGGATCAAGTCAATTGAGTTCTCGAAATTGCCCCATATAGAGTGTGTCTGTGTGAGTGAGTGTGTGCCCAGCGATGGATTGGCGTCCTGTCCTGGGTGTATCTGCCCAGCGTCCGAGACGTTCTCCCCTGGATAGACATGGGTTACAGACATCCATTATCTTCTGCTTCATCTTCTACTAGGGTCGAGGGTGGGGGGGGGGGTATCCCTGCCCATCAGGTACAGATACACCCAGGACAGGACGCCAATCCATCGCTGGGCACACACTCACTCACACAGACACACTCTATATGGGGCAATTTCGAGAACTCAATTGACTTGATCCATGTTTTTGGACTGTGGGAGGAAACCAGAGAACCCGGAGGAAACCCACGCGGACACGGGGAGAACATGCAAACTCCACCCAGATGGGGATTTGAACCGGGAATCCCTAGTGCTGAGAGGAGAACATGCCAACCACTAAGACACCGTGCTGCCCAGTCCATCCATCCATCCATTATCTTCCACTTTATCCTTCTTATCACCCTGTTGGAACATTGTTTTTGTTAGTTTTGTAAGACTGTGTTTCACCCGGTGTCTTCTGCATTAAAAACTACGCCTGAACCTTCAACAGTCTGGACTCTGGCCTCTCTAGCCGTGGCATCGGCCGATCGTAACGGTCAACAGGCAAAATAGATCACTTTATAATAAACCACCTCGATTTAGAGGATCCAGTGACGTGAAATGTCCACAGAAGGACATGTATCGGGTAATAAATATATTAATAAATTAATAAATTAATAAAGCCTAATTTATTCGTACCATTTAAATGTACATGTGAAGGTCACGAAGCAGAACCGCCGGCTGCCTTTAAAAGAGGAAGAGGACGTCTGTGTTCACTTATCTGATCCTCTACGTTTATATATAAACACATTTAAATATTCCATCCAACACTTATGCTATCTGTTCCATTTCTTAAAGTCGTTTTCTTCATTTCTTTTTTTGTCTCTCTTTCGGAAATAATTGAAGTCAAACAAAAAAAAAATAACAAATAAAATTAAAAAATAAAAAATTTAAAAAAATAAAAATAAAAAAAAAACCCGAAGCCGTTTTTTGAAATAGCCACAGACAGACTTCCTAAAATAAGATCTGACCGCTCGTCTGCCGAGGCAGGCTGTTTGAGGTCACAGTCGTTGTTCTCTACGTGTCCGCATGGGTTTCCTCCGGGTTCTCCGGTTTCCTCCCACAGTCCAAAAACATGGATCAAGTCAATTGAATTCTCCAAATTGCCCCATATAGAGTGTGTCTGTGTGAGTGAGTGTGCCCAGCGAAAGATTGGCGTCCTGTCCTGGGTGTATCTGCCCAGCGCCCGAAACGTTCTCCCCTGGATGGGCATGGGGAACCCCCCCCCCCTCCCCTGGATGGGCTTTAATGAAACGTTCATTTCCCTCACTTTAAATAACGCGACTGAATCAACGCTGGAAGGGACGACCCCTATAAACAGACTCGGTTCTTTATTCCGGTGAGATATTCAACCAAAACTGAGCATTTCAGCACATTCGACGTTCCGCGGGGGAAGTACGCTCCACCATTTACGAGACTGCTGACTCTATTGAACTAAATTTAGGACAAAACATGTCTGTCTTTGTTAGTCCACTTGGGATTATGGACCCACTTTCCTAATAAATAAAAATAAATAAAAAACAAACGAATATGCCTCTCAGCACGGGGGATCCAAAAACATGGATTCAAGGTAAATTCAATGCTCTAAATTGCCCTTTATAATGTGTGTGTGAGTGTGTGCCTAGCGATGGATTGGTGCCCTCTCCTGGGTGTGTCTGCCCAGCGCCCGAAACGTTCTCCCATGGATGGACATGGGTTACAGACATCCATCCATTATCTTCCGCTTCATCCTCTACTAGGGTCGTGGGTGGGGGTGTTCTCCCTGCCCATCCAGGGGAGAATGTTTCGGGCGCTGGGCAGATACACCCAGGACAGGACGCCAATCTATCACTGGACACACATTCACTCACACAGACACACTCTACACTCTATATGGGGCAATTTGGAGAACTCAATTCACCTTGATCCATGTTTTTGGACTGTGGGTCCAAAAAGATTTGGGGGGTAACGTATGTGGCTTACCTGCGTGAGGAGATCCATCTCCTGCAGCATGTCCGAGAACATGGCATCGATGTCGTCCATCTGCAACAGACAAAAAAAATTATATAATATTTATAATAATATTTATATTTATATAATAATAACAGAATAAACAGCAGGTAGACATGATGTTATAAATTTGTACACACACACACACACACACACACACACACACACACACATATATGATCTTATATTCAAGGAGGTGTACCTAATAAAGTGGCTGCTTCGTTTTAGTCTTGGTTGCATTAAAGCTTAATGTTAATTAGTCCTCCAGCTGTATGAATGTGTGTGTGAATGTACATATAAAAAAATAAAGTATAAATAACATAATAATATATAATAATTAAAATAATTAATAATAATTTATAACACTATATAAATAAATAAAGCCTGTGGGTAAAACTGGGTTGTTGTGAGAGAAGTCAGTAACTTACCCAACTCCTCTAACTGTATTATAAATCTTTGGGATGAATCGGAATGTCGATTCTAACCGATTATTTAAGATTTGTTGTGACTAATACTTTTTTTTTCCATAATAGACACAAACGGCGCCCCCTTCTCACACACAAAAGCTAAAAAAAAATAGACACATACAATAGCCATACAACAGATAGAATGGGGGCAATTTTAAAAAGCCGGTTCACCTTGAATCCATGTTTTTGGATTGTGGGAGGGAAACTGGAGAAAACCCAGATGGATGGGAGGAGAACATGTAAACGCACACACACACACACACACACACACATACACACACACATACACACACATACACACACACACACAAACACTCTATATGGAACTATATCGATGACCATGATTTTGGACTGTGGGAGGAAACCGGAGAACCCGGAGGAAACCCACACGGCCACGGGGAGAACATGGAAACTCCACCCAGATTGGGATTCGAACCGGAAATCCTCAACGCTGAGAGGAGAACATGCTAAACCACTGAGCCACCCACACACACACACTCATTTATATAAACATATGATGCATATCATTGATTCATTGATTCATTATCTTCCGCTTTGTTCTATATTAGGGTCGCGGGGGGGGGTTCCCCATGTCCATCCAGGGGAGAACGTTTCAGGCGCTGGGCAGATACACCCAGGACAGGACGCCAATCTATCACTGGAGACACACTCACACACACACACACACTCTATATGGGGCAATTATGGAGAACTCAATTGACTTGATCCATGTTTTTGGACTGTGGGAGGAAACTGGAGAACCCGGAGGAAACCCACATGGACACGGGGAGAACATGGAAACTCCACCCAGATCGGGATTCGAACCGGGAATCCCTGGCGCTGAGAGGAGAACAAGCTAAACCACTAAGCCACCGTGCATGATGCATGACGGTCCACAAGTTAAACCATCGATGAGTTACCTGCAGGATTAAACTTCTGTCCCTCAGTGGAACGTTTCTCAAGAGAAAACTCTCAGACTGAAGATTTAAGGCTTGCACAACTCTCGCACCTCTCGCGGATCTGTCTGAACTCGCAACGACGTGAAAATGCCTTCGCTTGCTCAACCGTCGCCTCCAGAATGAGATAAAGAACGACAGAAACTGTACGTCCATCAAACGCCTGATTTTCATACCAAAGTATTCATTCATTCATTATCTCCCGCTTTATCCTCTATTAGGGTCACGGTGGGGTTCTCCGTGCCCATCCAGGGGAGAACGTTTTGGGCGCTGGGCAGATACACCCAGGACAGGTCGCCAATCTATCGCTGGACACACACTCACTCACACAGACACACTCTATATGGGGCAATTTGGAGAGTTCAATTGACTTGATCCATATATCCATCCATCCATCATCTTCCGCTTTATCCTATATTAGCGTCGGGGGGGGGGGGGGGGGGGTGTTCCCCATGCCCATCCAGGGGAGAACGTTTTGGGCACTGGGCAGATACACCCAGGACAGGACGCCAATCTATCGCTGGACACACACTCACTCACACAGACACGCACACTCTATATGGGGCAATTTGGAGAACTCAATTGACTTGATCCATGTTTTTGGACTGTGGGAGGAAACCGGAGAACCCGGAGGAAACCCACGCGGACACGGGGAGGACATGGAAACTCCACCCAGATGGGGATTCGAACCGGGAATCACTAGTGCTGAGAGGAGAACATGCTAAACACCAAGTCACCGTGCCGCCCTATATCAAAGTATTCATTGATTAATTAACCGCAGGTTGCCATCGAGGTGCAGGGCATCACCATCATCATCATATCACCATCATCATCATCTCCATCATCATCATCATCATCATCATATCACCAAGGTCCAGACTTCATAATTAAGAAATCTGATCGATTAAAAACTGATATGTGGCCGCATTTTAAACGACTTGCCGCTCTCTACCTAGTACAGAACGTCGACCGGCTAATCACCATCAACGTATTGGCCGCGCCTGGATTAGACTATGGATCTGCATCCTCTGTCCAAATGCAGTCAGGTTTAATAGCGTTCCGTCGGTCTCGGCGTTCCGTGGCGTTGGACACGCGGTGGCGCCCGTGTTGATGATCCACCACCCAACCAGAGAGACACCCACGTCTGACCGTCCACGTCTGGAGAGGGGGTTTTCAGTGGGCGGGGCGTCTGGGTTTAAAGCCATACGCCAGAAATGGACCTGAGACGGCCACGCCCATCGGGGAGATATATTCACATGCAGCGTTGCTATTTAAACCACGCAGGAGGAAGACGGGACAGTAAGTTAGGGTCCATGGTCCCTGCAGTATAATTTGGGGGCGTGTCAGTTTGTCTTTGCTGTCGTGATGACATCATTCATGGGTGTGTTTTGGGCGTAACGTACAACAAACCAATCAGCGTGTCCCTCGCCGTTCCCTTTAAGATCCAGGTGGCGCTCTGACTTTGGTGGGTTGCTATTTTCACGGTGCAGCGACCTGGACCAAACCAGAGAGCCACCCACGTCTGACCGTCCACGTCTGGAGAGGGGGTTTTCAGTGGGCGGGGCGTCTGGGTTTAAAGCCATACGCCGGAAATGGACCTGAGACGGCCACGCCCATCGGGGAGATATCTTCACACGCAGCGTTGCTATTTAAACCACGCAGGAGGAAGACAGGACAGTAAGATGGGGTCCTTTGTTGTCGTGACGACATCATTCATGGGTGTGTTTTTGGCGTAACGTACAACAAACCAATCAGCGTGTCCCTCACTGTTCCAGTTAAGATCCAGGTGGCGCTCTGACTTTGGCGGGTTGCTATTTTCACGGTGTAGCTACTGGGACTCAATGAGGTTCCTGTGAATGGAGACCCCACAGTATGGTGTGTTCTATGGATCTGCGTCCTCTGTCCAAATGCAGTCAGATTTAGTAGCGTTCCGTCGGTCTCGGCGTTCCGTGGCGTTGGACACGCGGTGGCGCCCGTGTTGATGATCCACCGCCCAACCAGAGAGACACCCACGTCTGACTGTCCACGTCTGGAGAGGGGGTTTTCAGTGGGCGGGGCGTCTGGGTTTAAAGCCATAGACGGGCTCAGGGAGATATATTCACACGCAGCGTTGCTATTTAAACCACATTCTGTTAATTAGTTATTGTGAGAAATATAGCGTTCTGGTCTCTGAATCCAGAATGATGAGCAGTTATTTCATCACGACTGGAACTTCCTCATGTTCTCACAATCGAGAACGTCCACAAAGCGCAAACGCGGCACTTTATTCATCAGAAAACCAAAGTCTTCGTCCTTTTAAAAGAACTCTTTGGGAAGTCGGAACTGACAGTGTGTAGCAGCTGCAGGTTTACTGTGTGTGTGTGTGTGTGTGTGTGTGTGTGTGTGTGTGTGTGTGTGTGTGTGTGCGCGTGTGTGTGTTTTATTCCATTGCCATTTCACAGATTCAGCAAAGGGGGCGGAGCCATGGTTTGTTTAAGACTTAACGGAAGCGGTTGCGGCAACTTCCCCTCCCCGATTTTGAAAGTTTCTAACAGGAAGCAGGCGGCAGGTCGTCGTAAGCGCTCGCATGGGGCATGTCGGTGTGTCGAGGGGCAAACGCGTTCTAAGCCTTTAACATGGTGTCCAGCGATGCCTGCAGCATCATTTTTAGAACCCACCAGCTCGTTAAAGGTGCAACCCGTCAATTTCTGCACACTGTAATACAAAGTGTTTTTTTAATTGGGGGTTGGCATGTTCTCCTCTCAGCACTGGGGATTCCCAGTTCGAATCCCAATCTGGGTGGAGTTTCCATGTCCTCCCCGTGTCCGCGTGGGTTCCCTCCGGGTTCTCCGGTTTCCTCCCACAGTCCAAGAAACATGGATCAAGTCAATTGAGTTCCCCAAATTGCCCCATATAGAGTGTGTGTCCAGTGATAGATTGCCCCACTGTCCTGGGTGTATCTGCCCAGCGCCCGAAACGTTCTCCCCCGTTCCCCCCCCACCCCCCCGTGACCCTAATAAAGGATAAAGCAGAAGATAATGGATGAATGGATTAAATAATAACTTTAAAGGGTAAGAGAGGACGGCATGGCGGTGTAGTGGTTGGCATGTTCTCCTCTCACTGCTGGGGTTCCAGGTTCGAATCCCAATCTGGGTGGAGTTTCCATGTCCTCCCCGTGTCCGCCTGGGTTCCCTCCGGCTTCTCCGCTTTCCTCCCACAGTCCAAAAACATAGATTCAAGGTGAATTGGCTGCTCTAAATTGCCCTAAAGAGTGTGAGTGTGTCTGTGTGAGTCAGTCTGTGCCTAGCAATAGATTGCCCCCCTGTCCTGGGTGTATCTGCCCAACGCCCGAAACGTTCTCCCCTGGATGGGCATGGGGAACCCCCACCTACAACCTTGACCTCTGTCCAAACCAGAACCTCCACCTCTCATACGTCCAACACCGTGACCTCACTACCGTCCCGTCCCGTCAACCTTCCCTGTCCTTCTGCAAAGTCCACTCCGGTCCAATCTGCCCCCCCATTCACTCCCCCCCCCACCCCCTGCGTGCATGTCCTCCCTTTACCTCTCGAACACCATGTGTTGTCCATTCACCATGCGAGCGTGTGTTTGTTTTAAAAACGTTTAAATAAAGAGTAGGCGTGCGTCGTGTTGTGCACCAACGTGATTTGCGTACAATCAAAGGCGCCCTCTAACGAAGAAAGACCGTAGGAAAACCCACACGCAACGCCAAGGCCCCCGTCAGACCCCACCGAAGGCGGTGCAGGGTGCACCGAGGCTGGTCTCACCGCGAGCTCGGCGCTGGGACGTTGTTCCGTCATGCACGCTCGAGCGTCATCAGCGCACGTTGCGGTTCCACCACAATCAGTATCGAAGAACGCCGTAACTATCTACAGCTGCACGCCCATGCTGATACGCACGAAGAGACCTGCTCACAATACCCCACACACACAATCCAGACACGTTCATAACCCAGGTACTGCTCCTTAAATCTGATTGGCTGAGCTGTTGTTCCGGCGGTGACATCGTCGAGCATAACACACACCGAGTCATTTATTTATATATAGTAGGGGTGTATTCAACTAAAGATTTTCATAGTCGAATCTGATTCGTCAGATTTTCCCTATAGTCGACTGATAGTCGAATCAGTTAAAATTTCACCACATGATGGCGCTATAAGCGTTGTTTTTTAAAAAATATTTTTTTTTATATTTTACTTGTTTTTCTAACAAAAGAAAACCTTTTTTTTTGTTTTTCTTTTTTTTTGCTCTAGAAATTAGGATGATTTTATTTGACAAAAGGCTATATATATAACAAAAACTAAGACATTTCATGTAAAAACTAATGCTTAGCAGCAGCCATGGGCGCCCCCATGTGGTCAAAATGGTACATTCAACTATGAGGTTCATAGTCGACTACGGTTCTCCGAATCGAATCATCGAATCAGCCAATATTGCAGCTCACCCCTAGTATATAGCGTTTTTTTTTTGTTTTTTTTTACAATCGTACGTCGTCACAAAGCAGCTTTACAGAGTTATAAGCCTTCAAACCCCCAAAGAGCAAGACCGAGAGACAGCGGCAAGACAAAACTCCCTGTTATGTTGATGTTTTAAGTAGGGGTGAGCTGCAATATTCGCTGATTCGACGATTCGATTCGGAGAACCGTAGTCGACTATGAACCTCATAGTCGAATGTACCATTTTGACCACATGGGGGCACCCGTGGCTGCTGCTAAGCATTAGTTTTTACATGAAATGTCTTTGTTTTCGTTATATATATAGCCTTTTGTCAAATAAAATCATCCTAATTTCTGTTAATATTTTTTTTTAATGATGTGTAACCCATTTACGGTGCTCTAGAAAAGCAAGTAAAATATATTAAAAAAAAATCTTTTTTAAAAACCACGCTTATAGCGCCATCTTGTGGTGAAATTTTAACTGAGTCGACTATCAGTCGACTATAGGTAAAATCTGACGAATCAGATTCGACTATGAAAATCCTTAGTTGAAGACAGCCCTAGTTTTAAGGAAGAACCTTGTGAGGACCGAGGCTCAGTGGGGGGCTCTTCCTCCTTCCGCCGATTCCAGATCGGCACTAAACCTGTTACGCTGTTTTTTTTTTATAAACTGTGCCGTTATTTGGCCACTAGACGGCAGTGTTTGATTGTTAGGGAAACCGGTATCCTGTTACTCAGTGATCACTGTGTATTATCCATCCATTATCTTCTGCTTTGTCCTTTTCTAGGGTCGTGGGGGGGGGGGGGGTTGTCTATGCCCATCCAGGGGAGAATGTTTCGGGCGCTAGGCAGATACACCCAGGAGAGGGCGCCAATCTATCTTTGGACACACACTCACTCACACACATACACGCTCTATATGGGGCAATTTGGAGAATCCAATTGACCTTGAATCCATGTTTTTGGACTGTGGGAGGAAACCCACGCGGACACGGGGAGAACATGGAAACTTCACCCAGATTGGAATTCGAACCGGGAATCCCAGGCGCTGAGAGGAGAACATGCCAAACACTAAGCCACCATGTTATTATTCATTCATTCATTATCTCCCGCTTTATCCTCTATTAGGGTCGCGGTGGGGTTCCCCATGCCCATCCAGGGGAGAACGTTTTGGGCGCTGGGCAGATACACCCAGGACAGGGCGCCAATCCATCGCTGGACACACACTCACTCACACACACACTCTATATGGGGCAATTTGGAGAACTCAATTGACTTGATTCATGTTTTTGGACTGTGGGAGGAAACCGGAGAGCCCGGAGGAAACCCACGCAGACACGGGGAGGACATGCAAACTCCACCCAGATTGGGATTCGAACCGGGAATCCCTAGGGCTGAGAGGAGAACATGCTAAAGCACTAAGCCACCGTGCCGCCCCGAGAAGAGAATTAAGCGGAAATTAATGATATGAGATGAGGTCTCTGGGTGGGGTGCTGAAGCCTATCCCAGCACAATACTGCCAAAATGCTACAGTAATGACCTTGGAGGATTTTAATCTCCACTGAGGCTTAAACGGAATCCAAAACCAATTAATGACAATTAACACATCAATTATTAGAGGAAACTCGTCCACAGCTTATATATATATATATGGCGGCACGGTGGCTTAGTGGTTTAGCATGTTCTCCTCTCAGCACTAGGGATTCCCAGTTCGAATTTTCATCTGGGTGGAGTTTCCATGTCTTCTCCGTGTCCGCGTGGGTTTCCTCCGGGTTCTCCGGTTTCCTCCCACAGTCCAAAAACATGGATCAAGTCAATTGAGTTCTCCAAATTGCCCCATATAGAGTGTGTCTGTGTGAGTGAGTGTATGCCCAGCAATGGACTGGCGTCCTGTCCTGGGTCTGTCTGCCCAGCGCCCGAAACGTTCTCCCCTGGATGGGCATGGGGAACCCCACCGCGACCCTAATAGAGGATAAAGTGGGAGATAATGAATGAATGAATGAATATATATATATATATATATATATAATGTGAAACAGGCGGCATGGTGGCTTAGTGGTTTAGCATGTTCTCCTCTCAGCACTAGGGATTCCCGGTTCGAATCCCCATCTGGGTGGAGTTTCCATGTTCTCCCCGTGTCCGCGTGGGTTTCCTCCGGGTTCTCCGGTTTCCTCCCACAGTTCAAAAACATGGATCAAGTCAATTGAAATCTTCAAATTGCCCCATATAGAGTGTGACTGTGAGTGAGTGTGTGCCCAGCGATGGACTGGCACCCTGTCCTGGGTGTATCTGCCCAGCGCCCGAAACGTTCTCCCCTGGATGGGCATGGGGAACCCCCCCTTCCCCCACCGCGACCCTAATAGAGGATAAAGCGGAAGATAATGAATGAATTTATATATATATATAAATAAATAATGTGAAACACATCTAATGACATTTAGAGGTTTAGAGAGCGACCCCTAAAGGCCGTACGAGTGAGTAACTTTAACCCACGCAAAAATCCCTGTGTGGGTTAAACTGGTGCTCATGTCTGTGGAACATGTTTCCAGGGTCAACATCATGACAGGGCTGAGGAAGAAGCATGGGGTGAGTTCAGCAGCAGAGGGGGCGTCAGGTGGGCCAATAAAGCTTTTCGTCAGCTAAAGAATTTTCCGTTTTTTCTTTCTTTTTATTTTATTGTTTTTTATTTTGTTTTGTTTTGTTTCCAGTGTCTGTGATTAAACTCCAGACCGTCTCATAATCACACGCTCTGCAGTCACACCTACGCCGGGGCTGAAACACACTCGGTATTTCGGGCCGTGGGTGTCTCAGCTGACCCCAAAAAAACAAACGTCAAATAGAAGTCAAACCCCCATATTTAAAGTATAAGATATTATAAGAAATGTATAATGTATATTATTATAGTTTAAGTATAAGATATTTTATAGTATAATGTATAAGAAATATACTGTAATGTATAAGGATTTATAACAGTATAATTTTATTATATATAGTATAAGATAATGTATATTTTTTAAATTTAAAGTATATTATATGTATAAAGATATTTAATAATGTAATTATATTATTTAATAAAGTATAAGTTTTATAATGTATAATGATATTATATTTAAATAAAGTTTTTTATATAAGTATAAGTTAATTTTATACAGTAAATGTTATTTCAAGAAAGTATAAATTTTATAATTTTTATAATGTATATAATATAGTATAATTTTATTATATAATATGTTAATGTTTGTTTATATATAGTTATTTTTAAAATTATTAATGTAGGGATAA
>JAFMOC010000439.1:0-212479 GCA_019802505.1 Corydoras sp. C115
GTATGTGAGTGTATGTATGTATGTGTATGAATGTTAGTATGTATGTATGTATATGTAAGAATGTGTGTATGTTTGGATTTATGTTTGTGTATGTATGTGTGTGTGTGTGTATGTCTGTATCTGTATGTATGTATGTATGTGTATGTGTGTGTATGTCTGTCTGTATCTGTATGTATGTATGTATGTATATGTAAGAATGTGTGTATGTATGGATTTATGTTTGTGTATGTATGTATGTATGTGTATGTGTGTGTGTGTATGTCTGTATCTGTATGTATGTATGTATGTATGTATGTGTGTGTGTATTTCTGTATCTGTATGTATGTGTGTATGTATGTAGATACAATAGTAAATAAATTGGATTCACAGAGTTTGATGGAGTATTTAATTTATTATTAATAAACCGTTCGAACATGGTCGCTGTATTGTTATAATCTATAAATATTCCCGCGTTGATGTTTTCTGCCTCGTAGCTACAATGTGATGATCGAATGCTGGCACCCCAAACCGGAGCGGCGGCCCACGTTCTCCGAGCTGGTCTCTCGCATCTCCACCATCTTCTCCAGCTTCAGCGGCGAGCATTACATCCTGCTGAACACCACCTACGTCAACATCGACAAGATGACGCCGTACCCGTCCCTCATCTCGTCCCATACGCAGCCGAACAGAGACTGTTGCACCTGAGAGACACGCCCGAACCCGAGCTAGAGAAGGACCGCCGTCCAGGGGACGGACGGCCGAACGCTGCGGAGAGAAACTGCCTCTCACTGTACAGTAACAGGAGACACGTGGACTTAACCCCCCCTCCCCTTCCGAACCCTCACCATGTTCACTTTTGTGTCTTTGGTTCCGAGTCTGTTCAGCATGAGGCGGGCTTTGTGGCCCCTACTCACATAGGGGGCAACCTGCACTGTTCCCGGTTCATACCTGGACTGAAGATCGTGTGACTACTGAATGTGTGGGTTCCCCGTCCTCGTGCTGCCGCTGCATGGGAACGCCGACTGAGGCGGAACGTCCGGGTCCCGTTCTCGGCCGAACACTGGATGAGCTACGTGTGAATTTCGCCGGACGTGATGCCGATGTGTGCAGATGTTTGTCAAGCGCGTGCGCTCGCTTCCGATTCCGTTCAGACGTTTCAAATGTGGAATCGGTTCCTCGCTTCCTGATTTCGATAGTTCTCTCCCTGCATGTGTGAGCAGCAGGTGACCATGAATGTGAGTTAATGAAACACTGACAGCCTGTTGCATCATGGGATCATATAGTTTATATATATATATATATATATATATATATATATATATATATATAAACATGATACTGGTGAGTATTGTGCTTTGATGTTGTGATACAATGTGATTCCTTTTTTTTTTTTTTTTTACACATGATTCAAACATATTACCGAGTCGTATTAGTTCAGGTGTTTAAAATCAAGCACATACATGTGCGTTTTGGATAACTGTATGCTTCTAGCGTTGTGAAAAACAGTTTGGGGAAGGCCCCTGTATGCTTTAGTATGACTGGGGCCCCCAGTGTGCATAAAGGTACCCGGCGTCAATCACATTAAACACATGTGGGATGAATTGGAACAGTGATTGAAAGCCGAAGCCTTTCACCCTGCATCAGTACCCAACCTCGTAAAGGCTCTTCTGCACAAACCCCACAGGATGGGATGATGTCATAATGCACATGGTCTGTCCCCATACTTTTGTTTATATGGTGTATATAACATTGTGATTCTGCACTGTACGGATCTGGTGTATGGATTGCTGTAGTGTAACGGTCACTGTGTTTCATACGGACGCCGTGTTTGGGTCGGATGAGTTCTGTGTAAAGGCCTCGCCGTCAAACTCGCGTCCTGTCGTGGCTTAATGGAGTCCGTTTGATCTGGTTAAATAAATCTGTCGTCGGGCCGTCGCCGCAGAACTCCTCATCAGTGGACTCTCCCGCTGACCTTCAGAGTCACAAATGTTTCATTGTTCCACGTCTCGTCTTAGAACCGGCGCTCTGGACCGTCTGTGACCCCGCTACCCTCCTGCCCCGGCTGCGCCTGACCTTCAGACCAGCGGGTGTTGCTGAAAGCTCGCTTATCTCAACACGTCCTTCCTGCATCGGTTCTCAAAGACAGAACCTTAGATCCACGTCATGAGAACCGAATCAGTCCAACAGTACCGTGAGCAACGGCCTCGTCTCATTAAAGTCATTCAATGGACTGTGGGACCATTGAAGTCGAGGCTGCACTGCCATCTAGTGGACATTTTATAAAGTTCACAGTATGATTTTATAAGTAGATACACTTAGGCACGGTGGCTTAGTGGATTAGCATGTTCTCCTCTCAGCACTAAGGGATTCCCTGTTCGAATCCCCATCTGGGTGGAGTTTCCATGTTCTCCCCGTGTCCGCGTGGGTTTCCTCCGGGTTCTCCGGTTTCCTTCCACAGTCCAAAAACATGGATCAAGTCAATTGAGTTCTCCAAATTGCCCCATATAGAGTGTGTCTGTGTGAGTGAGTGTGTGCCCAGCGATAGATTGGCGTCCTGTCCTGGGTCTATCTGCCCAGCGCCCGAGACGTTCTCCCCTGGATGGGCATGGGGAACCCCCCCGCGACCCTAATAGAGGATAAAAGTAGAAGATAATGAATGAATGAACACACTTTGTGCGTTCTACACTTACAGACAGTTACTCTGTATTGTAATGTTCAGGCCTACAGAGCAGGTTTAATGTGGGTGGTGGATCAATCTCAGTACTGCAGGGATGCGCTCGAGCATCTTAAACACTCAGAGTTCCTTAACACTGACGATTCCCTTTATAGTTTATATTTACATATATATATATATATATATATATTGCTCCAATCAGTAGATATACAATTAAATAAGTTTAATAAATAAATACAGCCGTGACCCTGAGGTGTTCCAACATGACACACACAAACACACACCACCACCATGTCAGTGTCCCTGAGAGACATCCACCACCCTAATAATCCCTGCAGTGTGTTAAGAGTCCTGAGGGTGACAGTCTGTAATTGTGGAACTACAAAGTCCATCTATAACACAAGTGGCGCTGATTAAAGTGACATTAAGCGCATAACGAGTTGTATCTAATAAAGTGGCCGGTGGGTGAAGTCACATTTATAGGCGGTAGATGCAACATGTGCAGCAAACCTGGATGTTAATCCACAAGAGTTCTTTACTGCGTTAAAATATAAAGTATGAGAGACTCGTACACTGTTTCAGTAAATGCTAAAAAAAAAAAAAAAAAAGAATAAAAACCCGTCGAATCTTTAAACCTTAATTAAACTGCAGATCTGAAGCCGAAAGTCGACCAGAAAACTTTACATGATTAACGCTGACTGTAATAAAGAATGAGTTCTGAGTGCGGGTCTGACGCTCACTATGAAAACACACGTCTCCTGTAAACAAATATAGACGTTATTATTTTTTAACAGTCTGTGAGCCACTAATTAATCCGTCCAGATCCAGCTGGACCCCAACACTGGACCCCAAAACTGGACCCCACCCTAGACCCCAACACTGGAACCCAACACTGGACCCCAACACTGGAACCCAACACTGGACCCCAACACTGACCCCAACACTGGACCCCAACACTGGAACCCAACACTGGAACCCAACACTGGACCCCAACACTGGAACCCAACACTGGAACGTCCTGGAAAATAAAAAAACAACTGCAGCCTGTGAGGGATCCAGCACTCATGTCCTCCACCAGATGTTTTTGTGTTGCAGTCAGTGTCCAAAGTCCCTGAACAAGAGGCGAGTCCTTCCTTACATCATCATCAGCATCATCAGCATCAGCATCAGCATCATCATCAGCATCATCATCAGCATCAGCGAAAGGTTAATGACGTCACCAGTGAGATGAAGAACAGAGCCACAGAAATGGAGATCTCACACGCTCCCCCGCAGTCCTTCGCATTTTCCTGTATTTAATAAAACAACGTTGTTATTTGGACGTTTTATATAGAAATCACGTCAATGTGGTGGATGATTCTCAGTACTGCAGTGACCCTGACGTGGTGGTGGTGGTGCGGGTGTACACTGCACCCTTTCTGATCACTGACACACAAACTGTGTAGTAACACAAGGAGCCACAAGGTGGCGCATTAAGGTGGATGTATCTGATCCACAGCAACATTCACTAACATGCTGAGAATCATCCACCTCACATCCACAGCCCTGATCTTTACTATAGAGATTAAAAGGAGAACATTGGAACGGGTTTATATAACATGGGGCGGGGGGGGGGGGGTAATACTCACGTGTGGATGGTAGGCGTGGCAGGACTCGGGGCGTCGCCGGATCTTCTGAGACTTCATCCTGTTGCATTTCACCGTCGCGTTATGTTCAAAGGCATTAAGGTCTCTCACGTTCAGAGTGTGATTTCATACAAACATCAGAACATTCGAGATGATCAAACGGAGAAGAACCTGGTACCTCAGACCCCGGGGTTCTAATCCACCTCTGTATTCATTCTGCTTCTACCTTCAAACGACTTTTTTAAAAATTAGACTCCTGAACATGATGCGTAACAAATTTAGACTCATATTTGAACGTTAACATGTTTCACAGGGCGGCACGGTAGCTTAGTGGTTTAGCATGTTCTCCTCTCAGCACTAGGGATTCCCGGTTCGAATCCCCATCTGGGTGGAGTTTCCATGTTCTCCCCGTGTCCGCGTGGGTTTCCTCCGGGTTCTCCGGTTTCCTCCCACAGTCCAAAAACATGGATCAAGTCAATCGAGTTCTCCAAATTGCCTCATATAGAGTGTGTCTGTGTGAGTGAGTGTGTGCCCAGCGATAGATTGGCGCCCTGTCCTGGGTCTATCTGCCCAGCGCCCGAAACGTTCTCCCCTGGATGGGCATGGGGAAACCCCCCCCCCCCCCCCCCCCCCCTGGATGGAACATGTTTCACTCATCTTCACAGATCCATTACACTCTATAGGGTCGTGGGGGGGGGCAATTCAGGGAGCACACACTCACTCACACAGACACACTCTATATGGGGCAATTTGGAGAACTCAATTGATTTGATCCATGTTTTTGGACTATGGGAGGAAACCGGAGAACCTGGAGGAAACCCACGTGGAGAGGGGGAGGACATGAAAACTCCACCCAGATTGGGATTCGAACCGGAATCCCTAGCGCTGAGAGGAGAACATGCTAAACCACTAAGCCAGCGTGCCACCCCTGAATAAAGTCACTTCACTTTTATATATTAATGATGGAATTCGTAATGCTTCATAATTCAGTCTGAACAGCTCTGGATTTTTCGGGAGGATATATTTGACCTCTCTGGGGGTCAGAGTGATGGGCGAGTATTGGCGCGAGCAGTCACAGTCGGCCTGCACCACCAGCATCACCAGGTTACTGTTCACGATCTGCTGCAGCACAAACATCCTGCAACAGGGACGGACGGACGGACGGACAGACAGGAGCATGTATCACCCTCTCACAGACAGATGAACCGAAATCAGCCGTTACTCACTTTTGACAGCGACCACACTTGATGATGCTGTTGGTCTCCCTGATGGTGGCGTCGTACATGAAGCCGGGATACTCGGTGTTGCAGGGCACCATGGAATCCACCTTCTTCTGCTTGTGTGCTTGAGACACAATAAGACAGATCGGTTAGACGACAGAGGAAAAAAAAAAATTTTTTTTTTTTTTTTTGACTAACACATAACCTTTATTTATAAATACACTTTTTTTTTTTCCTCAATAATTTTTATTGAGGAAAATGAAAACAGTCTTTACGTACACAGACATTTCACACACTTTCCTTATTTTCCTCTTTTTTTTTTTTTTTTTTTTACCCTCCTTTCCCCTCCCACCCAAACCTACCCACCTACATTAAGGGGGGGGGGAAGTATAAAAACAGTCTTTACGTACACAGACTTTTCACACACTTTTTCCTTCCGGGTTTTTCCTCTGGGTTTTTTTTTTTCTTTTTTTTTCCCCCCTCCGGTTTTCCCCCACAGTCCAAAAACCAAACCTACCCACCTACATATAAGTGTGTCTGGGGGGGGGGCCCAGCGTATAATAAAATAAATAAATTATTAATAATAATAATAATAATAGTAAAATGAAATAAAATAATAATATAATAATAATAATAATAATAAATTAAAATTCATTCATTCATCCATTCATTATCTCCCGTTTTTATCCTCTATTAGGGTCGTGGGGGGGGGGGGGGGGGTTCCCCGTGCCCATCCAGGGGAGAACGTTTCGGGCGCTGGGCAGATACACCCAGGACAGGACGCCAATCTTTCGCTGGGCACACACTCACTCACACACACACACACACTCTATATGGGGCAATTTGGAGAACTCAATTGACTTGATCCATGTTTTTGGACTGTGGGAGGAAACCGGAGAACCCAGAGGAAACCCGGGAGGACACGGGGAGGACATGGAAACTCCACCCAGATGGGGATTCGAACCGGGAATCCCTAGCGCTGAGAGGAGAACATGCTAAACCACTAGGCCACCGTGCGGCCATAAATAAAAATTTTAATAAATAAATAAATAAAATAAATAAATAAATAAAATAAGAAAGAATGTTTTAATAAGTCAAACACGTTTAAATGAGCTAATTATCTCTAATAACTAGTTCAATCCTTTGTTTATTATTTTTCTACGCTGTTTCTACGAACTAAAGAGATTCTTCTCTATGAGTAAACATGTGGTATGACTGCAAACAGCACGCAGAACAATCCATATGGACAAAAAGTATGAGGACACCCCCCAGGAACACCTCGCTCAGGGGTTTGGGGTGTGTGTGAGGATTTATCCCTGACGAGCCTTCATGGGGTCCGACACCGATGGTCTTAGTGTTTAATAATTAATAAAATTGGGGTCCGTGTTTTGCATCTGCTGTCTTTATGGACCTCAGCTTGGGAACCGAGGCACGGTGATGCTGGGTTAGGAAAGGGCCTTCCCCAAACTGTTCCCTTAAATCTAGGATAGTCCCGATTCCACGGCCCATCCATCCATTATCTCCCGCTTCATTTTCTATTGGGGGGGGGGGGGGGGTTCCCCATGCCCATCCAGGGGAGAACGTTTCGGGAGCTGGGCAGATACACCCAGGACAGGGGGGCAATCCATCGCTGGGCACACACTCACTCACTCACACATACACACTCTATATGGGGCAATTTAGATCCTCTATTAGGGTCGCGGTGGGGTTCCCCATGCCCATCCAGGGGAGAACGTCTCGGGCGCTGGGCAGATAGACCCAGGACAGGACGCCAATCCATCGCTGGGCACACACACACTCAGACACACTCTATATGGGGCAATTTGGAGAACTCAATTGACTTGTTCCATGTTGTTGGACTGTGGGAGGAAACTGGAGAACCTGGAGGAAACCCACGCGGACACGGGGAGGACATGGAAACTCCACCCAGATTGGGGATTCGAACCGGGAATCCCTAGCGCTGAGAGGAGAACGTGTTAAACCACAAAGCCACCGATTCCACGGCTAAACGCCAAATTTTTGAACCCCTGTGGAAATGGGACTGAATGCATCACCAGAACTCAACGTGTGTCCTCATACTTTTGTTCATACAGTGTGTAATGGTATCTAATGGTCGGCGATCGATGGATGCACTTACAGGTATGGTATCCAGACTTGGCTGATAAAGTGAGAGACAGACGGGAAATGGAATAGCAGACAGCGAAGGCACAGGGACAACACGGCCAGGACGATGGGGTCATGCGGCAATGACAGCAATGGAGAGCAACAGAGTGTGTGAAACGACACAAACAGCCCGATGGTGTTCACAGAACCCGCGGAACACGGAGGAGGAGGAGGGGGCGCCGCGGACGCACCGCTCCTCCCCGAACCGACCGTGACCTACCGTCCACGAAATAGTCACCGTGCCACAGTCCACAGAGGTTGAACTCCAACAGAAACCTGAAAGCAGCAGCACAGAGTCCAATGAACCCCAAAAACCCAGAACCCAAAACAGACTACTGCAGCGAGAACCCGAGGAACTCACAGCATGAGGTTTGAGAAGAGCCACTTGACGGCCGCCGTCAGACCGTAGAACGGCTGCAGGGGCAGAACGAAGAAACGAGAGGAATTACATCACACAGAAGAACATGGACGGGGGGTCAGGCACCGATGGCCGGCCACTCTAGATTAAACTGAAGACGTTATTTATTTATTTATTTTACTTATTTTCAAAGGGGTTGAGGAACCGGGCAGGTTCCTTCACTTTCCTTCAAGACCTTGCTTTGTGCGAAAGGGCACAGTCTTTGTAAAACAGAAAAGGGCCTTCCCCAAACTGTTTCCATAAAGTTGGAATCATACAATCATAATAATAATAATAATAAAAATAATAATAATAATAAGTATCGGGTGGCATGGGGGCTTAGTGGTTGGCATGTTCTCCTCTCAGTGCTAGGGATTCCCGGTTCAAATCCCCATCTGGGTGGAGTTTCCATGTCCTCCCCGTGTCCACGTGGGTTTCCTCCGGGTTCTCCGGTTTCCTCCCACAGTACAAAAATCATGGATCAAGGTTAATGGAATTCTCAAAATTGCCCCATGTAGAGTGTGTCTGTGTGAGTAAGTGTGTGTCCAGTCATGGATTGGCATCCTGTTCTGGGTGTATCTGCCCAGCGCCCGAAACGTTCTCCCCTGGATGGACATGGAGAACCCCCCCCGCCCTCTAGTAGAGGATAAAGTGGAGGATGATGGATGGACGGATGATAAGGCTCTTTGGATAAAAGCCTGTCCTAAAGAACCTGATGTAACGTCATGTAGATTAAGGGTTTCTAATGATGAAACAGCGCCCCCTACTGTTGGCTCGAAGATAGAATCTAAAAAAAATAGATGGAGAGTAAAAAAAAAAAGGAAATCTCATTGAAGGAAATTGATATCATTTGCACTTAGTAGAAAAATGTTGAGGAGCTCGGTGATCACTGATGGAGCAAATAAACATATCCCATCATGCATCTGTCCGTCAGCCAACACCAGAAGATCACTGAGGACCGGTCGGGCCCCTGTAACTCACACTGAGCAGGGGTCGCGCTCCACTGGCGTGATGGTGGCTGTTCTTGCACATGGCCTGGTAATCATACAGAGCCACTCTGAATAAAAAAAAAAAAAAAAAAACAAGAATAACACACAGCGTCGAATCTCTCAAACTTTAAACATTCAGCTTTTAAATAATGACGCTAGAGTTACTTTTTATACAAGCCGGATTTGAGAAGCTGAGCCATCACCGAGCCGTCCACCTCCCCGAAGAACTTCCCAACCTGCGGGGCAGTAAACGTACACGTAAAAGAGACAGCAGGCAGGTCCTGCGTGGATCTCCTCCGGGCTTTTCGGTTTCCGCCCCCATTCCCATTAGGGGGCGCCACAGTGGTGACTATCACTTGTAACTAGGGGTGAGCTGCAATATTCGCTGATTCGACGATTCGATTCAGAGAACCGTAGTCGACTATGAACCTCATAGTCGAATGTACCATTTTGACCACATGGGGGCGCCCGTGGCTGCTGCTAAGCATTAGTTTTTACATGAAATGGCTTTGTTTTCGTTATATATATAGCCTTTTGTCAAATAAAATCATCCTAATTTCTAGACAAAAAAAAGAAAAACAAAAAAAAGGTTTTCTTTTGTTAGAAAAACAAGTAAAATATAAAAAAATCTCTTTTTTAAAAAACTACACTTATAGCGCCATCTTGTGGTGAAATTTTAACTGATTCGACTGTCAGTCGACTATAGGGAAAATCTGACGAATCAGATTCGACTATGAAAATCTTTAGTTGAATACACCCCTACTAATTTCTAAAAAAAAAAAAAAAAAAGGTTTTCTTTTGTTAGAAAAACAAGTAAAATATATAAAAAAAAATTTTTTTTAAAAACCACGCTTATAGCGCCATCTTGTGGTGAAATTTTAAATGATTCGACCATCAGTCGACTATCTATCAGTCGAAAATCTGACAAATCAGATTCGACTATGAACATCCTTAGTTGAAGACACCCCTACTTGTAACGATCATCTTCTTTTTCGAACTGTTTCCTTAAGGGGGCGCCAGAGCGGATCATTATTCTCCATTTCTCCCTGTCCTGAGTATGTCCTCCATCACAACAGCCACAAACCTCCTCCTCCTGTCCGGTTACTCTATTCTCGGCGTCCTTCTACCAATAAATACCTCCCGTCTCCTCCGTACCGTCCCTTTATGAACTTCTAATCACGCCACGATCATTATTAAACGTCCTGCTGACATGGCTTCTGTACATAAAGCTTTAAACTCAGCTCGGGTTTGTTGTACTCACATCGCCGTCGTCTTCAGACATCACCGTGAAGCCATTGTTGTCCACCAGGTAACAGTTAACGTCCTGCACAAATCAACAAACCAACTCTGAACAGACGAACGCATTAAAACAGCTGTTCATCACACCAACAACAACGAAAACAACTTTTAAACCTGCGCTGCATTATTTGCACATAAAAGGCCCGGCTGCTCAAGGAGGACGAGTCCCCCACTGAGTCTCGGTCCTCTCAAGGTTTCTTCCTTAAATAACATCATAAAAGGGAGTTTTTTTCTTGCCGCTGTCGCTTCGGCTCGCTCTTTGGGGGTTTAAAGGCTTTTCATTCTGTAAAGCTGCTTTGTGACGATGTGCTGTTGTAAAAAGCGCGACATAAATAAATAACTTGAACTTGAACTTAAAAGCACAACTCACTTTGATTATAATGTTTAACTTATAAAGACCATTTTATCTGTTAGTGCCATAATTGTACAGTTCTCTTATTTTTAAAATTTCATTTGCACAGAGTAAATTCCCGCTTTATCCTCTATTAGGGTCGCGGGGGGGGGGGGGGGGGGGTTCCCCATGCTCATCCAGGGGAGAACGTCTCGGGCGCTGGGCAGATACACCCAGGACAGGACGCCAATCCATCACTGGGCACACACTCACTCACACAGACACACTCTATATGGGGCAATTTGGAGAACTCAATTGACCTTGATCCATGTTTTTGGACTGTGGGAGCAAACCGGAGAACCCGGAGGAAACCCACGTGGACACACCCAGGACAGGGCGCCAATCCATCGCTGGGCACACACTCACTCACACAGGGGAGAACATGGAAACTCTACCCAGATGGGGATTCGAACTGGGAATCGCAAGCGCTGAGAGGAGAACATGCTAAACCACTAAGCCACCGTGCCGCCCATAATTGTACAGTTCTCTTATTTTTAAAATTTCATTTGCACAGTGTAAATTCATTCATTCATTATCTCCCGCTTTATCCTCTATTGGGGTCGCGGGGGGGGGGTTCCCCATGCCCATCCAGGGGAGAACGTCTCGGGCGCCGGGCAGATACACCCAGGACAGGGCGCCAATCTATCGCTGGGCACACACTCACTCACACAGACACACTCTATATGGGGCAATTTGGAGAACTCAATCGACTTGATCCATGTTTTTGGACTGTGGGAGGAAACCGGAGAACCCGGAGGAAACCCACGCGGACACGGGGAGAACATGGAAACTCCACCCAGATGGGGATTCGAACCGGGAATCCCTAACCACTAAGCCACCGTGCCGCCACAGTGTAAATACATAGTTAAATATTATCTTATTTTTATTTTATCTTTGTTCTATTTTTCTTAACCTCTTAAACTGATTTTAACTTCATGTGGAGAAGTCAGGAAAAAGAATTTCACTGCTGGCTGGACCGTGGATATCTACTTATGTGACAAATAAACCTGATTCTGATTCTGAACTATCTTTCATCATCAGCATACAGCAGAAAGTCCAGAGGATGAGGACGATGAGGACGATGAGGACGATGAGGACGATGCTGTGTGTCTAGATACAGATCTGAGCTGTAAACACGACATTAACAAACACCGTCCACCTTTAACGTCCTCCCACTCGGACACACAGAGTCAACACGACATGAAAAACACAGATAAGGGACTCACGGTGCTCTCACAGCTGAGGGGACACAAGCCTTCGATGTTGCTGCACTGCGGAGAGGAAGGAGCGAGATCATAAAACGTTATTGGAATCTTTAACGACCTCGCGTTCTGCGTACAGAATCCTATTAGACGCAGGATATGAAACCAGGAACGGAGTGCATGATGAGGGTTATACTCACGTCTGTGTCGTTTCCCTGCAAAGAGGAAAACAGAGAGAGAAAATAATAAAGAAACGAAAGTCGAGGACGCCATCTGAGAACAACCACTAACAAAGAATCGGGAGACGACAGACAAACAGTTACAGACAGTCTGCAGTTACAAAACTACAAAGTCCATCTGTATGGTAAATCAATCTGTTACATTATAAGAAAGAATTATATATACAGTGCCAGCACAAAGTCTGGCCACGCCCCCTTTTGGCTCCAGCATCCATCTCCTCCACTTACCATACAGATGGACTTTGTAGTTTTATAATTACAGACTGTAGTCCATCTGTGTTCTGTGTTGTTGTTCGCCCCCTGTTGGTTCTCAGGAGCAGGACCTCTCAGGAGGTCAGTTCTGCAGTGACACTGATGTGGTGAGGGGGGGGGGGGGGGGTATTAGTGCAGCAGTGCTGCTGGTGTCTGATTTAAACACCTCAGAGACACTGCTGGGATAGGACTAATGCACCCACCCAATAAGCCCTGCTCTGTGGTGGTACTGTCGGGGTTCTGAGCATTAGAACAGAGGACACAGTATGTACTGTAGAACACAGACAGATGGACTACAGAGTGGAATTGTAGAACTACAAAGTCCTTTAAGTGGAATTGAGAACAAGTGTCCAAACGTGTGTCAGTGCGATTGACCTGTCTCGTTGTTGTCCAAAATCTTTTTTTCAGGGATTCCAATGTCATTTGCATGCCGATCGCTAGAAAGAAAATAAAATAAAATAAAAAAACAGGAAAGTTAAACTTCACGCTCAGAGCTAAAAGATCTAAAAGTTCTAACAGATTCAGCTGGTGTTTGGATTATTAATCCTGCAGACAGAGGTCAGATTAAATCACACACATCATTTATTAATAAAGTGTGGATTCAGCATTAATACAGAAAGTCTGTAGATCCAGCGTAGATGCCAGTCTCCAGCTCCCCCCCCCCTCCTCCTCTGTCCCATTTCTCGTTAATGGACAGACTCAGACTCTCAGAACACATTCTGATGGGCGACGCGAGCGGACACATCACCAGCAGCATATTGTGGAACTCAAGCTGGACGTCATTAATCTGAGAACCCGAGAACCTGAGTCTGTTGCTGTCTGGACGTCAGTAAACCCAATGAGTGCACACGGACGGTAGGTTTCCGCCTTTCCCTCTTTTATTTCCCTCTCTTTATGAATGTTTAAATTTCCTCACAGCTTAAATGTTCGGCTGAACGTTCTGACGGAATGGAAGTACATTTTTAACGCCAACGTCGGCCGGAAGCATGGACAATTTTTTTCACCATGAAGTCCAGAGACGGCGGGACACGGTCCTTTAGTGACCGTCTAAAAATAACCGGGATTTCCTGAACCTCTGGACCTGGGACATTAGAAGATTATTCTCTTATGGATTATCGCACCACATCTCTGATGATTAAGCCGCTGCCTCTCGCAGCCCTGAGTTGATGCCGTCATGTTTAAAGCGTTCCTTCGTGTTCATCTTTAAACGGGAAATCGATTTTTCGCGATGCAACCCATCGAGATAAATGATGTAAAGGCCGTTAATTATTAATGCAGAGATGTTCGCGACACAAGCTGCCATCTGTACATACAACATGTAAGAGGATAGCACAGAAAATACTAAAATAATAACAATTATTTTATATATTTTATAATAAAATAATGACAAATTCAAAGTCTATAAGCAGGGTAGGGGGTTGGAATAAGGCCACGTCGAAGGGCTTGGACAAAAGAGACGCCTCGGGGCTGCTTTTAGAGCGAGAACACACTCACAACCTCCCCTAAAAGCATTACATCAGCGGCGGACGCTGAAGTTTCACAAACAGTGACCGATGAATGAACACAGAAGCTCTTAAATTCAATCAACTGAAATAATAACAATTAAACTCTCATTTTACAGTAATGCTGACAGCTACAACCAGCAGATGGCGCTCGTTGTGAGATCCACACACGGACCCGGAGGAGGTTCCACGGTAAATGTGCCTTACTTTGTCTGTAATTTTAAAAAAAATCTGCCATAAATACACAAATATACACCAAAACGAACTGTTCCAAGTGTTCGTTACGCAGGTCTAGCTCCCCCTGGTGGAATAAATAGTATGTGAGTAAATGATATCAGATCAACGGTCAGCAGTTTGTCAGTAATTACGGTCAGAATGTCTTTGTTTCGTCTTTCTTCATAGTTCCGATGATAATTTGGACCCTCCTGACCCAGACGGGGGCGTCGCAGGGCTGCCCCTTCGTCTGCAGCTGTAACATCTCGCACACTGACTGCAGCGGCCGTGACCTCGCCCCCGCTCTCGACTCGGTGATGAGCCAGCTTCCCCCGAACATCACGACTCTAAACCTCTCCAGAAGCAACGTCAGCACGATGGACCCCGAGCCCTTCGGCGACCTGAGCGGCCTGCTGCGAGTCGATCTCTCCGGGAACCAGCTGCTCACTCTTCATCCCTCCACGTTCTCCCAGCTACGCCGGCTGGAGTCGCTGGACCTCTCCAGCAACCTTTTGGAGAACCTTCCCGCGGATCTGTTCTCCCAGCTCGGCCGCCTCCGCGAGCTCATTCTGAAGAACAACAGGCTGAGGGAACTGAGTCCCAAACTGTTCCAGAGCCTTGCCGGCCTCCAGCGTTTGGACCTGTCCTTTAACAGAGTGGTCTCCTTGGACCCGGCTCTCCTGGACGCCGTGGGGGGATTGAGGTGGCTCTCGCTGGCTGGTAACAAGCTGACGGCGGTGGAGAGGGCCATGATGGAGCCTCTCGTTGAGCTACAAGATCTGCTGCTTGATGGGAACCAGTGGAACTGCAGCTGCAGCCTGACAGCGTTCAGATACTGGGTGGAATGGATGCCTTATAGAGGTTAGAGATTAAAGGTTATACAGCTGTCTGTGTGCACGAGGGCAAGTTCTATCCCAGACTACCTGCACATTCTTTTTCTCTTCAGGTGGACGTATAGATGCCATTTGGTGCTCCTCCCCCGCCATCCTTCAGGGCCATGACCTCCGCAACGTCCCAATCGAGATGTTCACGCAATGTTCCCAGGCTCCCCTCACAAACCCCTGGAGTCCACGCTCCTCCTGCACGGACAGGACAGACGACCGCGTGGGATCCGCTGGCTCCTGTCCGGATAAGCGCCTCGGTGCCCTCAGCCTGCGCCGGGCTCCCACCACCATGGTGCTGGCCAAGCTGGTGTGCGGGGTGGTTTGGTTGATGATGGTGGTGGCGGCGGTGTACGGCTGCATCTATGCCACGCTGGCATCCATGCATCAGCGAGACCAGCAGGAGAGAAGGCGGCCACCCCACCAGCGGCTGCTGATGGAGGAGGACGAGGAAGAGCCGGAAGTGCAGCAAGAGGGAGACGAGGAGGAGGAGGAGGAGAAGATGAAGATGAAGATGAAGCCGGACTTTGAACCCGCAGTCAGGACTTCAGAGCTCACAGAGTGGATGGCTCTTCCTCCAGAAGTGTGCGTTTGAGGACAATGACATTGTTCGCAGTGTCTCCGTGACAAGTTTGACCTCTTCCCCCGACCTCCCAAAATGAGGCAAGCGCCTCCTAATGTCGGCAATAATATTAGACTCTCACCTTTCACCCCTTCTCAATCTTGTGTACGGTGTGTTTGATAGAATTCCTAAGAAAATAAGCAATAAAATTTGTACCTCCAGCCAGCGCTGTCTTCTTTCCCTGCGTGATGGTGACGGAGGTAACTGCCACCAGGAGGTTCCTGCCTGCAGGTCAGACCATTAGCTGTAAGCTTCTTTTGAACCAGAGGGTTCTAGTATATCAGCTTTACGTTCCTCTAATGGACCCTACACCACCCTACACTGCACCTTTGTTGACGTCATCAGCAGGGACGTAGTAATAAAACTGCCCCGGCTTGGTCTCGGCCGCCAGGCGGTACCAGAGGGGATGGTGATCCAGAGTGAACAGGTTCTCTTTGTCCACTGCGGTCAGGAAGTTCCTGCGAGATTTCAGAACGTTCGGGATGATGGAGGCACGTGGAACACAGACCATTATGAGATTAAAGAAGCTGAGGGTTCCTCCTTCAGGAACCACTTACTTTCCAATTCGCTTTTCAGATCCGGCGTATCTGGTGACGCGCATGAGGGCCGAGCGGGTTCCCAAAAACGCCGTCTCGATTCCGTCCTCCACCCTGAAAGAAAAATGGACGGGAAGATCAAATCAGAGGAATGAAGGAGAAGTTACAAAACTCCCATTGGTGAGAGTGAAAACAGAATGGCATTACAGAACTTTATATGATCTATATGAGCTGAAAATAAATAAATAAATAAATAAAGTTGTTTCCGGCACGGTGGCTTAGTGCTTTGGCATGTTCTCCTCTCAGCGCTGGGGATTCCCGGTTCAAATCCCAATCTGGGTGGAGTTTCCATGTCCTCCCCGTGTCCGCGTGGGTTTCCTCCGGGTTCTCCGGTTTCCACAGTCCAAAAACATGGATCAAAGTCAATTGAGTTCTCCAAATTGCCCCATATAGAGTGTGTCTGTGTGAGTGTGTGAGTGTGTGCCCAGTGATAGATTGGCGCCCTGTCCTGGGTCTATCTGCCCAGCTCACGAGACGTTCTCCCCTGGATGGGCATGGGGAACCCCCCTGCGACCCTAGTAGAGGATAAAGCGGAAGATAATGGATGGATGGATGGAAGTTCTTTCTATCAGACCGCCGTAGACGACACTCTCTCACCCGGGTTCGGTCAGCATCAGCGTCGTCCAATAGGCTTCCAGAGGAGCAGTGACCACGGCGTCGAACAGAGTCTGCTGCAGCAAATCCTCGTCACCTGCGGAATCAATACTTAACTTGGTCTGTGTGCAGGAACCTAAAAATAGTCTGTGTTCTTAACATATGACGGAACCCGGTGTTGTATGATCTCCGAGCGGACATCTGAAACTCACACATCAGGTCCGGCTCCTTTCCGGTCAGATATCGGACGACCGCTTGGAGCTGAGTGAGTTTACGATGATGAGGATCGATATCCGTCTCACAGAAAGTCCTGATATAGAAAACCGTTCGTCTCAGTTATATTCATCAAGACAAAACACAAACCCTGAATGACGGATTAAACCACAGATCTTCAGCCATCAGACATGCCCTGAAAGAACTCAGATGTTTACAACATGGGATCAGAGAGAAATAACTAAAAATAACTCAAATACAATAAAATAACTAAAAATAACTCAAATACAATAAAATAACTAAAAATAACTCAAATACAATACAATAACTAAAAATATAATACAATAACTAAAAATAACTCAAATACAATAAAATAACTAAAAATAACTAAAATAGAATAACCAAAAACACAATAACTAAAAATATAATACAATAACTAAAAATACAATAAAATAACAAAAAAATAACTCAAATACAATAAAATAACTAAAAATATAATACAATAACTAAAAATACAATAAAATAACAAAAAAAATAACTAAAATACAATAAAATAACTAAAAATAACTAAAATACAATAAAATAACTAAAAATAACTAAAATAGAATAACCAAAAACACAATAACTAAAAAATATAATACAATAACTAAAAATACAATAAAATAACTAAAAATAATTAAAATACAATAACCAAAAACACAATAACTAAAATACAATACAATAACTAAAAATATAATACAATAACTAAAAATACAATAAAATAACTAAAAATAATTAAAATACAATAACCAAAAACACAATAACTAAAATACAATACAATAACTAAAAATATAATACAATAACTAAAAATACAATAAAATAACTAAAAATATAATACAATAACTAAAAATGATCACAATCATAAAAACAAAGCGTGTTCCTCACCATTCGTTAGAAATGGTAAGATCTGGCTGCTGAAGGTCATGCAGGCCTGCGTACGAACAGAAGTTAATCAGTCTGATGATCAATACGATCTGATAAACTATTAAACTCGTGTATGTGATTAGATATAGGAATCTTTTGTACCTTCTTCAATAGAAACATTCCCTAAGAACTTGTACTGCCCATATCCCCGAGTCAGCACCATTCCAAAACTGGAACCCCCGTCCAGACATGTGCGCAAAGAAACAAAACACAAGACAAATCTCAGGACGTGTAAGAGCATAAATTAACATCTTAATATTCAGTCACAGGCCACTTTGTTTATCTGATCATACAGATGGACTTTGTAGTTCTAAAATGACATTCTGTAGTCCGTCTGTTTCTCCACATACTTCGTTCATCCAAATGTAGAGCTGTATTACAACCATCCATTAAAATACCAATATACATAACACTACTATATAATCATGAGTGCTGTACATAGAGAAACCGGACTACAGTCTCTACATGTGGAACTACAAAATGCAGCAAACTCATAAAACACACAATGAGTGAGGAAACCTGAGAGAAGTGGCCAAAAAGTGTAGTTTTAATGAGTATAGTTTTAATGAGTGTAGTTTTAATGAGTGTAGTTTTAACGAGTGTAGTTTTTTTACCTGAATGGTGTGTCATTGATTGTCGTGTAGAAATAATCATTTTGGAGAAACAAAGGCCTTTTCTGCAAATACAGACAAAAGAATACAAAAAGGTAAGAGGAGCTATTTAGAGAAAGAAGACCCAAAAAGACACAGGAGAACATGCAAACTCCACATATAAAGTATTATAATATAATAATGTAATAGGAAAGAGGGTAAATATCAGCTGACCCCTTTGTCCACAGCTGCCCTGACGTCTAAAGTGAGCGTTCCGGTCTCGCCTTTGACCATAGCGGTTCTCAGCTGTTAAAATGAGAGACGAAGTTTAATTTATTTACATAGCACTTTTTACAATACTACATCATTCATGGAGCTAAGTGTAAACCCCCCCCCCCCAAAAAAAAACAAAAACAAAAAAAAACCTTGTGAGGACCGAGGCTTAGTGCTCATCCTCCTTGAGTCACAGTGTTTATGATGTAGGTCGAATTTTTAACTGAATTTAAATGACTATATGAAGTGAGGGGCGGCACGGTGGCTTAGTGGTTTAGCACGTTCTCCTCTCAGCGCTAGGGAATCCCGGTTCGAATCCCCATCTGGGTGGAGTTTCCATGTCCTCCCCATGTCTGCATGGGTCTCCTCCGAGTTCTCCGGTTTCCTCCCACAATCCAAAAACATGGATCAAGTCAATTGAATTCTCCAAATTGCCCCATATAGAGTGTGTCTGTGTGAGTGAGTGTGTGCCCAGCGATGGATTGGCGCCCTGTCCTGGGTCTATCTGCCCAGCGCCCGAGACGTTCTCCCCTGGATGGGCATGGGGAACCCCACCGCGACCCTAATAGAGGATAAAGCGGGAGATAATGGATGAATGAATATATCCTAAGTCCTGATAAAGATCCCATCATTAATAAAGCGCTCATAACTCACCGTGTCCTCATTGTCCTCCCATTCTGCCTCGCTGAGATCCACGCTGTTGTAGTTTGGTTTGGGTTTCAGCTTCTTTCCGTCTTTATACTGCAACCAACCGACAAGGTATCAGGTCAGACCGGCCAGCGGCAACATGAGAGCTGAATTTATTTACTCATGTGTTATAAAGTGTCCCAAAAGTCCAAAAGTGTCCAAAAAAGGTTCTATACACTATAATTAATATTATTAGGAGTTTGGGTGTCACTTATCTTCCATGCTCAATGATCATTTTGAACAATGTCAGTGAAAACAGGTCCGATTTACTCACGAGAGGCCTCAAATCAGGATGTGCCAGGATGTAGCCGTTGTTTGTGATGAGGAACGAGTAACCATGAGCTCCCAGCTGCAAGCGCACACCTCATTATTATTATTATTATTATTTTAATTATTATTATTATTACTGTCATCAGTGACGCGGGGCATCCATCATCCGGTACCTTGTATCGGGGTGCCAGCATCATGACCTCCAATAAAGGGATGTCGGTGCCCACCACGCCCAGCAGGATGCCGTGCGACAGCGTCTCCTTCTTCTTGCTGAAGACGGGCATGGCCACGGTGGTCATCAGCAGCAGACTGTGAGCCATGCTGTTGAAGAGCTGCGGGAGAAATCAGGCAGGGTTTTTAATGGAGCTCTTGCGAATCACATCCGGGGAAAAAAAAAAAAAAAAAAAAAAAAAGTCTATCAGCACAGACAGCCATTCATCTACACGCCATTCGCTAGACTACGGGGGGCGCTAGATCCAATTACCAGAGCGCTAAGTAGGCCTCTGAATGTACGGGTGTTCTACTGTGCGTAACCTTTTTACCTCTTTGGTGTTTGGGAGCTGGATGCGAATCGGGAAAATGGAAACGAACGCAAGAAACAGAGATGATCAGATCACAAGCGGGACGCGGACGCAGGACAATGCAATATCATACAATAGAATAAAATAACAATAAAAAAAAATTAAATTTAACAGCATCGCATTGCAATAAACGTGATGGGCATCTGCACCGAGCAACAACAGCACATCAGAAATCCTGTTTCAGTTCCGCTTGGCTTCACGGTCCTCGTTTACCCATCATAACCCAGAGTGTTTAATACCCTGTTTAAACACCTGCAGTCGGTCACCGTGTGCACCGTGCGGTGCATATCAACCATTTACAGACACTTTCTACCTGAAAATACAGCGAGGAATACTGAAGACGCATCTTTTTAACAAATACCTGTTGCAAAAAAAATAATTCATTCATTCATTCATCCATTATCTCCCGCTTTATCCTCTATTAGGGTCGTGGGGTGGTTCCCCATGCCCATCCAGGGGAGAACATCTCGGGCGCTGGGCAGATAGACCCAGGACAGGGCGCCAATCCATCGCTGGACACACACTCACTCACACAGACACACTCTATATGGGGCAATTTGGAGAATTCAATTGACTTAATCCATGTTTTTGGACTGTGGGAGGAAACCGGAGAACCCGGAGGAAACCCACGCGGACACGGGGAGGACATGGAAACTCCACCCAGATGGGGATTCGAACCGGGAATCCCTAGTGCTGAGAGGCAAACGTGCTAACCACTAAGCCACCGTGCCGCCCCTCAAAAATAATTAAAAAAAAAATAAATAATAATAAATAAATAATAAAATAGGGCGGCACAGTGGCTTAGTGGTTTAGCATGTTCTCCTCTCAGCACTAGGGATTCCCGGTTGGAATCCCCATCTGGGTGGAGTTTCCTTGTTCTCCCCCGTGTCCGCGTGGGTTTCCTCAGGGTTCTGCGGTTTCCTCCCACAGGCCAAAAACATGGATCATGGTCAATTGAGTTCTCCAAATTGCCCCATATAGAGTGTGTCTGTGTGAGTGAGTGTGTGCCCAGTGATAGATTGATGCCCTGTCCTGGGTGTATCTGCCCAGCGCCCGAGACGTTCTCCCCTGGATGGGCATGGGGAACCCCCCCCCCCCCCCCCCCCCCCGAGGATAAAGCAGGAGATAATGGATGGATGGATGGATGGAAATAATAAAATTAAAAAATTGTTTGCGCAGCATCAAATAACAATCGGGTTTGATGATTTTACAGTGTAGTTGGTTTTCTGGAGAACTTCTGCCTTGTGATGTTCTTATTTGTAAGTCGCTTTGGATAAAAGCATCTGCTAAATGACTAAATGGAAATGGAAATGTTAAATGTGAAATGAGTTAGTAGGAATGAGCAGTTCTTCTCAGATTACAAATCCAGGCAATGGATCCAGCCAACACACTATGAGAAGATATAAGGACACCCCTCGTAATCATGAAAACATGGTTTCCTGTGTTTTAATCAGTCCCAATGCTACAAAGGTGTGAAATCAACCACACCGGTCATGCATTTCTGACAATCGCATGCATCCAACATTGATGCGTAATTAATTAACAGTCTGGGGAAGGGTCATTTTCATGTTCAAGCTCAATTAACTAAGTAAATACACAAAGTCATATATGGGTGAGGTATGGTTTGGTGCAGAGGAACGTTATTGGCTTGCAGATTGTCAGAAGTCAGGTCCCCTCATCCAACAGTCACAGCTGCAAAGTCGTGACCATCTGAGAGCAGGATGTGGAAAAAACACCTCTGTAATGGTGGGATGTAATGTGTAGGTGGCGCAATAGTGTATCTTTGAGCTAATACGTTTAATGCATGCTGATTTTATGGCCAATTAATTGCTGGTACAGTTCAAAAAACCAATTTTTTCATTCCTCGCTGAAACGCATCATTCCTCGCTGAAGCGCTCCGATCCGAACAGAACGTCCGCTCTTACCACACTGTCCATGTAAGCCTCGGTCCAGATGATGTCGTGGTCGTGGTCGATGACCATGGGGCGACTCAGGACGTGGAGATACTCCATGACGTTCTCTTGCACGTCGGCCAGCGTGTTGATGTGAGTGTAGTAACCTGAAAGCCAATCGCGAACATCTGTCAGGAGTAACTTTAATAGAACCATTAAAATTTTTACTTTACTTAAGAAATGCATGCATTGGAACCTCGATCCAGAACAAGAATTAGAGATTTTTAAGAATGAACATCTTTAAACGCAGCTGTGATTTGAAATATGGATCAAACTGAAGTTCACCTTTATTGTTACAAGCGATCCACTTCACATTTTCCGCAAAGGTCATGTCGCGGCCGATGAGGTAGGTGAAGACACGGACCTGTCCACGTGTCCGACGGACAGAACAGACGTGTGAATCGGCAGCAGAATGAGCTTGTCCCCCCTCTCTTTGTTTTACATCACGGTAAATGTTACTGACCTTTTTGTCGGGCCAGTTGAACTCTTCAAACACAGACTGGAAATCCTCCATGGCTCCATCCGTGATGAGCATGATGGCTTGATTACACAGGCTGCCCTGCCCGTTTACTGTGGCCTGGACAAGCAGACGGGGGTCACGTAATGTGGGCATGGAGAGAATAATAAAAGATAAATGTAAAGTGGACGACGTCTTTAAACAAACTGCAGCTGTGGAATAAATTAAAGCACAGTGAGCTTTAAAACGGCAGCAACAATAGATGGATCAAGCCAATTGAGTTCTCCAAATTGCCCCATATAGAGTGTGTATGCGTGTGTGTCTGTGTGTGTGCCCAGCGATAGATTGGCGCCCTGTCCTGGGTGTATCTGCCCAGCGCCCGAAACGTTCTCCTCTGGATGGGCATGGGGAACATTCATTCATTCATTACACATTCATACATTCATTCATTATCTTCCGCTTTATCCTCTATTAGGGTCGCGGTGGGGTTCCCCATGCCCATCCAGGGGAGAACGTTTCGGGCGCTGGGCAGATACACCCAGGACAGGGCGCCAATCCATCACTGAACACACACTCACTCACACAGACAAACACACTCTATATGGGGCAATTTAGAGAACTCAATTGACTTGATCCATGTTTTTGGTCTGCGGGAGGAAACCGGAGAACCCGGAGGAAACCCACGCGGACACGGGGAGAACATGGAAACTCCACCCAGATGGGGATTCGAACTGGGAATCCCTAGCACTGAGAGGAGAACGTGCTAAACCACTAACCACTTATTAACATCTGCTGTATTCATTCATTCATTCATTATCTCCCGCTTTATCCTCTATTAGGGTCGCGGTGGGGTTCCCCATGCCCATCCAAGGGAGAACATCTCGGGCGCTGGGCAGATACACCCAGGACAGGGCGCCAATCCATTGCTGGGCACACACTCACTCACACAGACACACTCTATATGGGGCAATTTAGAGAATTCAATTGACTTGATCCATGTTTTTGGACTGTGGGAGGAAACCGGAGAACCCGGAGGAAACCCACGCGGACACGGGGAGAACATGGAAACTCCACCCAGATGGGGATTCAAACTGGGAATCCCTAGCGCTGAGAGGAGAACGTGCTAAACCACTAACCACTTATTAACATCTTATGTATTATTTATTAATTGCTCAATTAACTCTTGCATAAATACAAAAAATAAACAACTAATCCTAAAAAAAGAGCCATTATTTGTAACGAAACAAGCACTGACCTCGTTCAGAACCCGGAACGACTCCTTCATGGCTTTTTTGACTTTGCCCTCACCCTTAACCTGCAGCTCGTCCACCAGCAACTTAAAATGCTGCGAACAAAACGAGTCGCCATTTAATAACAGTTCATTTAATAAAGATTTAAAACATGCCGCATGTCTCATGTTCAATTGGTAACGATTCCTGTAAAGACTTTCTAAAGCTGCAGTCCTCAGAAATGAAAGACATCGTCTGTGTCCGTCAGTGCCGTCATGTTCCAGAGAGTTCCGGCGAGGCCCTGAAGTCCGGAGCAGATGTGATGTGTTAATATCATTACCAGCTCTGCGCAATAACCCTGTAATAACCCATTAAGCTGCGTCTGCAATCAGCCTGGCACACGGAGCACTGCGCACCGGAATGAACCTTCCACAGTAAAATACACAGAATGGAAATAATCTTTGTACTTTCTCATCGTTATGCGGTTAGTGTTGCGTCCAAAACATCATTCAGTGCCATTCAGACAGTTTACCTCACGGTTATCCAGATCCGCCTGCACCAAAGTGCCTTTAAAGCAGGGCTCCACATAACGAACATAATCAGTGTACTGCAAAGTGAAAAAAATACAATTTAAAATGACGATTTTCTCCGAAATGTGTTGCTTTTTGATGATACTGGGACAGAAATCTGCTGATATTCATACTGCTATAATGTTGACAAAGTCGTTCTCTCCCAGGGTGTCCAGGATGGTGTTAATGGTGTGTTTGGCGATGGTCAGCTTGAGGCCCTTCATGCTGCCACTAACATCCACCACTATAATGATGTCTTTTGGAGATGTGGCAGCCTGAATGTACCTGTGGAAATAAAGAACACAGCTTTAAGTTCAAGTTCAAGTTATTTATTTATGTTGCACTTTTTACAACAGTACATTGTCACAAAGCAGCTTTACAGAATGAAAAGCCTTTAAACCCCCAAAGAGCGAGCCGAAGCGAAAAACTCCCTTTTATGTTGTTATTTAAGGAAAAAACCTTGGGAGGACCAAGACTCAGTGGGGGACTCGTCCTCCTTGAGCTCCTTTAATGATACAATGCCCCATGCATTTACATTACATTTAGTCATTTAGCAGACGCTTTTATCCAAAGCGACTTACAAATGAGAACACCACAAGTCAGAAGCCATGGAGAAAACCAACTATACTGTAAGTTCATCAAACCTGATTGTTATTCGAAGCTGCGCCCCCCCCCCCTTTTTTTTTTTTTTTTTTTACAACAGGTATTTGTTAAATAGATGCGTCTTAAGTAGTTTCTTAAAACTGTTTAGAGATTCTGCCTTACGGACAGAGTTGGGAAGATCGTTCCACCATTTTGCAGTGGTGAACGCCACAGAATGAGAATTAGCTCCTCGGTGAGGTGGAATCGCCAGGCGGCAATCATCACTGGAGCGAAGTGAACGAGTCGGAGTGTATTTTGAAAAGATAGAGTGAAGGTAAGAGGGGGGAGATCCAGAAATGGTTCTGTATGCCAGAGTCAGCGACTTGTACTGAATGTGAGCAGCTACAGGACGCCAATGGAGGGAAGTGAGTAATGGAGTGACATGAGTTCGCTTGGGGGTTAAACACGAGTCGGGCTGCAGAGTTTTGAATTAGTTGAAGAGGTCTGATGGTGGAAGTTGGGATACCGGCAAGTAGCGCATTACAATAATCAAGCCGGGATAAGACTAGGGCTTGAACAAGCAGTTGGGTAGCATGTTCAGTCAGAAAGGGTCTGATCTTCCTTATGATCTTCCCCATGCAAACAGAACAGTTGATTAAAGCAGCTTTACAGCGCATGCTGATCTATCTGTGTATGTTCTAGTATGGCCTATAAAAGTGTATTGTCCATATAACCGCTCGTACCAGTTCCTGTTTCGACAGTCAAATGCAACCACTCCGTTTGGATCCGGGGTCCACTTGATGCCTAACGGAGGAAGAATAAACAAAACGGATGAAATATTATATAAATAAATGATTGAGTGATTTTAAATGCACGTGTAAAATACCGCGTGCACTGAAAGGCAGCGTGATGCAGCCGTACCTGGATAGAGTCTGAAGAAACCGGTGGAGCTGCCAAAGAACTGCCATGTGAGAGTCGGGTCCCTTTGAAAGTTACTGATGAAGACATCATTTAGAGCCTCAGACATGTATACTCCATTAAGAATGTCCGGATCTAAGCTCAGAAACGCCGAGACAAATGGAACAAAGAGAAGGGCAGTCAGGCCCGATGAAATATTATTAAAATATTTAAATTCACAGATAGAAGGAGCGCTTTAAAAATTAAAACATCGGTTTAAAATGCAGGGCAACTCAGTTTCATCCGAGGCATCTGAGGTTCTGACTCTTAAGCTTAAGCTTAAACATAAGTCTCATTATATCCCAGTCAGTCAGATTATATATTTATTTTTTTTATATTTTATATATATATATTTGGAGAATATATATATATATATATATATATATATATATATATATATATATATATATATTCATTCATTATCTCCCGCTTTATCCTCTATTAGGGTCACGGGGGGGGGGGTTCCCCATGCCCATCCAGGGGAGAACGTCTCGGGCGCTGGGCAGATAGACCCAGGACGGGGCGCCAATCCATCGCTGGGCACACACTCACTCACACAGACACGCTCTATATGGGGTAATTTTGAGAATTCAATTGACTTGAGCCATGTTTTTGGACTGTGGGAGGAAACCGGAGAACCCGGAGGAAACCCACGCGGACATGGGGAGAACGTGGAAACTCCACCCAGATGGGGATACGAACCGGGAATCCCCTAGCGCTGGGAGGAGAACGTGCAAACCACCAAGCCACCGTGCCACCATATATATATATATATCCGGTTTCCTCCTACATATATGGCTCAAGTCAATTGAATTCTCAAAAAATTGCCCCATGTATATATATATATATATATATATATATATATATATATATATATATATATTTTTTTTTTTTTTTTTTATAGACTTTAAAAACGACTTATGCTGGAGGTTCCGATGGTTTTTCTCACCTTTGTTATACACATTGGTGGGAACCTGAATGTCACTCATTAGTGTGTTAACAGAAAGCTTGTTAAAATGTTCGTTCTCCTCCAGCGGAAACTCTCCACCAAGTTCGATGTAATTCCCTTCTTCATCCATCGAGTTTATCAGCAAGGAATTAAAATAATCAAACTTTAAAAAAAAAAAAAAAAAAAGAACACAGTGACAATTAGAACACAAACACGATGCAGTAACTATTCAAATATTAATGTTTAATGTTGTAATGCTAAAGTGTTATTATTATTATTTTTTCATTCATTCATTCATTATTTTCCGCTTTATGCTCTATAGGGTCATGGGGGGGGTTCCCCATGCCCATCCAGGGGAGAACGTTTCGGGCACTGGGCAGATACACGCAGGACAGGGTGCCAATCTATCACTGTATTATAATTTTTTTAATAGGTAATATTAACAATACCGTGTGCATTTAGAGAACAATAATATGATTAAAGCAGTGCACTTATTATGTATTTTCATACACTTCACTTTAAGTTATAGGAATGTTCCTCACCTCTAAAGTCGAATTAAACTCATGATATAAATCTGCATCTTCCACTGTATCAGCGAGTCGCTGCAGGAAAGTCAGAACAGTCTGTGATAAAGCAGTCCGTGTGAAACGTGCTGCAGTGCATTTAATAAAAATTAACACGTTATTATAATGTACAGACAAAGCAATTAGTATATTTTAAATCAGAAAGTGTTTGCTTGCTTTGCATCTGATCTGATTCAAACCTCTGCAGAGGTGTGTTTATCAGGTGTGCAGTTTTTAGATTGGCTAAAGACTGCGGTAGTAATTAAACAATACATCATCAACATTTTTCATTACATTACTGACCTTAACAGACTTCATCTTGCTCCCCAGCATCTTCTCAATTTCCTCTGAAAATTCTTGGACCATTTCGGCGCCGTCCACCTCTTTAACCTGTACGATGGGCTCCACGTCTTTCAGTTTCTGAATAATCCACATGTTATGGCATTACAGATACATTTCTGTTCATTCGGAAACTCTGTTTAAAGGTAGGTTTAAAGCTTTATTTGGTCTAATGCCACCCTTGTTTCTAAATAAATACAACATCTCACATCAATCAGCCATTCCTTTAGTTATGTGCTGCATTTTAATGTCTGAGAGCATTAAATAAATTCACCTTACTTTCAGACGCACCAAATCCTCATGAGCTTAACGATAGAGCAATTAACCAGAGCATTAGACAGATCCTGTTAGAGGTATGGCTCTGGTCACAAGGCATCAGGATTAAGAGGTATTTACTGCGTTCCAGTATAAGTAAATGTGGACAAAGCTTTTGAAGTGACCAGAGTAACAATAACAAGAAGGGACACATGTGTGAGGGGCTTTAAAATAGTTTTAGGCCGTTAAGTTCAACATTCGAGGTCTGATGTCTTCAGGGTTATCGGTGAACGATCCTGTGCCCTGTTATTATTATTATTATTATTATTATATAATGGCCCCCTATTAATTCAGCTTTATGATGAAAATGCTGCTCATCTGTCTCTCTGTACATACATACAGCAAAGCGAAAAGCAAGGAATCTAGGTCTACTGACCCACTAATGCACCAGATGTTGCCGCTGACGTAACAGTAATGACCTGAACGGATTGTAATGGCAGTTCATGAGTAACCAGGTTACCTTCTGTAGAAGCGCAGCTCCTGAGTACTTTAAGGCCAAAGCGTTGAGTTGTTCTGAAAAGCTGTTGGCCCATTTTTGTACCCTTCAAAAAAAAAAATAAGAAGAAGAAATAATTATTGGTGAATAATTCATAATGAGTGAGTCAGTCACATTTCACCTGATATTAAAGGTTTTCAGTCTGAATGTGCAGTGGAGCCTGACTCCCACAGCACGGCACACAGCTAATAGCCAGCATGCAGAAGTGTTAAGTATATAAATAATCATGGATTCAGTCCGCTAATCTATTAAAATCTAACCAAACCTAATCAAATGGCATCTAAAATATGCAAAACAGAGCATTTTATTCAGAGTAGGGTAACATTTATAATGAACATCAGCAGTTTGGGTTGCTAAATACTAAACCCTGATGACAGGAGGTCTTTAGCGCAACGTTAATGGGTATTTTTTTTTAACTACAGCAAACTAAAACATAGTTAATTTGCAATTTAATAACATTATGTTCCTAATGGGCTGAAATCTCTGTATCCATTGCACAAGATCAACGTAGAACCAACGTAGAACAGCTCTGTATTTCGCTGCTCCTTTAACTTGAAAGTAAAAATCCAAGATCGCAACATGACAAGCTGTGTATACACCATTTACACAAATACAAATGTACACCAAAGGAATGGCACATGACGGGAGGAAGTGTGAAGTTCCTGTCTCCGTGTGTGCAGCCATATGGCCATCTGAGAGCCATAGTGCCTGGCTGTCCTCCAGGATCATATTAACCAGGGCGATGTCCAACATGGCATCATAGGGGCAACCTGGTTCCCATTATATCCACAAAACACTGCACCATTTACAGCTAATGCTATTTAATGGGAATGCAAACTGGTCTTCCTTTGTGAGGGTTAATAAGACTTTTCCATCATCTAAACCCCAGAGCCTGATAAGACCTTGTTTTGATAAGCCTTCCATTACAATCCTAACATCACTGTTTACTTAAAACACAGACCAGAATCGAGGCTCTCATGATTTATCTGTCCAAGATATCAGAGTCTCAAGAGACGTCGAATTTACACAAGGTTTTTTTTTTTCCCGCCCCTTTCGATCTGGGAATAACTAAAAATAGCACCACAACCCAGTCTTCGCCGGCGCCGTGAAGACGAATGCTGGAGGACACTGAACATGGGTATTGTTGGAACAAATGATAACTTCACATAACCCCCCCGCAAAAAAAAAAAAACAGTGAAGGACTGATGTTATGACATGCTACTGCAATTGCTGCAGAATGGTTTTGGGTCAAACATCATTTTCTTTAAACAAGTTTAAGGCTTTATGAGTCCAGACCAACTTCATGATTCACAATTACAACAAATTTAACATAATATTCATTTGAAATCAATTACAACGTTCAATACACCATAACGAATTTATACGATTTATACGATATCTGCATTTCATGAACTAAATCTGAGCCGAGCCCTTATTATTGTAACCAATGACTTTATACAAAGCTACATTTTCAGTAGCCATTACTTAAGATCAACCTCGATGAGGCGGATTTAAGGGTTTGCTGATTGTAAAAGATATTTTCTTTGCTTATGTCTTAAGATCAAGCTCGATTCAAAGTGACTGAAACAAGACTTTCTTTTTTTTTTTTTTTAAAGCAGTGCTCACCACTGCACTAAAAAAAATGAATCACGCATCTTTTCTGGAGTCCTAGTTTAAAAAAATAAAATTAAATTTAAGTTGACAGGACAAACCAGATCAGCGATTGATCATGACCGATGACGCTGCCTAACTTACTGACCTGTTGTTATCTTTGTTGTAAGTCGCTTTTGATTAAAGCGTCTGCAGAATGACTGAATGTAAACGTAATGGAAAAGATCAGGAAATCTGGTTCTAATCAAGGCAAGCAAAAAATGTGAAAGACTTTTTTTTGAATAATACTCAGCAGTTTGAGTTACAGATGCCTTAATAAATGCAAAATATTATATATATATATATTACTCTCCATGCAATTTTTTACATCCAGTTTAAATCCCTCATTAAATCCACAGTAAAGGTCTAGTAGCTTTTGAATCTCCCATTTCCCGCTGTCCAGTTTCTATATGGAGAAGTTGGAACTCACGTTTCTGGTGGAATCTTCATCTGAGCGTCTGTCAGTGAGCAGAACCAGTACACGAGCAGCACAATGACCCATGAAGGCTGTGTTCTGTGGCAGAATGTTCTGTCCATAATCCCAGTGGAGGAGCACCTCTGCCTCGGGTGCATGGTTCACAACCAGCCAACAAGACTAACTCCTCCGAAACATCAGCAAACATGGACCAGAAAACTCTGAGAGCTCATGTTTACGGAGTTTGACCCGAATCCTTCTCCGGTCAGAGCCTCAGATCACCCGTCAGGCTGCAGGCTCAAGCGCAGATGTCCACTGGTCCTGGACAGGTGCTCCTCCTTTTGTACTTAAGTCCTGGCCTGGGTTTCTGCCTCAGAGACATTATAGACGGAAGGGGAGGACAGGGAAACGTCAAAACATTCGGGAAAGTGTTGAGGAAATCTTCTCAGCTGGTTTGAAATGATGGTATCTGAGCATAATTCAATCCCGACGTCTTTAGAAAAAGCCAAGTAGTGAATTTCCACATCCTCCTGACTGCACGCTTTGGAAAAGGTAGTCCCACAGTGCCAACAGACTCAATCCACCGCTTTGCACATAATCCACTTGGATTACACTCTCCTCACACAGCCCGGCGAAGAGGAGGAGGAGGGGAGGAGGAAGGAAGCAGGAGGGAGGGGGAGATATGAAAAAAAAAAAAAAAAAACAAACAGGAGAAGAGGATTGGCGAGTTGGCGTGTGTTGTGGGTCCTAAGAGGATTAGGAGTGATTTCTGGAGGCAGGCCCTAGTCCATCCAATCAGAGCAGCAGCAGGGCATCACTTATGGGACAAGGACACCTAGTGGGTACCTTGATTGTTGAGACCAATAAACAATTTCAGACCTCTTTCTCTGAGGGGAGGCTGAGCTGCTGAGGCAGGGATTCTTAGATCGTGTGGGGACATCAGGTGGCGAGGTGTCAGGAGGGAGGAGGACGAGAGCCTGGAAAAGCTCTCCAAGTCAAAGTTGAGGCAGACGTTCTTCAAAATGAGGGACCTAATAAGGACAGAAAGGCTGACCTCGATTCGTCGGCGTGGAGGTGTTCCGTCGCTGTTAGCGAGCGCGTCAGCACACGCAACAAACATATCAGAGATATTACTGAAGATACAAGAAAAAGGCAAATTAAAGGCAAACAGGACAGAAAAGCCAGAGATTTAAGGACACTTGATGCCAATGTTGTCTTGCACATGGTTCCCAAAAAAACTATCTGGACCGACGAGAACACCTTTAAAGAACAGGAAAAGGAACATTATGGGTTTGGTTTAATTGCACAAAACAATTGTTATTCTATTTTTATTTTATTTTATTGAATATATTAAATATTGGGCGGCACGGTGGCTTAGTGGTTTAGCACATTCTCCTCTCAGCACTAGGGATTCCCGGTTCGAATCCCCATCTGGGTGGAGTTTCCATGTTCTCCCCGTGTCCGTGTGGGTTTCCTTCGGGTTCTCCAGTTTCCTCCCACAGTCCAAAAACATGGATCAAGTCAATTGAGTTCTCCAAATTGCCCCATATAGAGTGTGTCTGTGTGAGTGAGTGTGTGTCCAGCAATGGATTGGCACCCTGACCTGGGTCTATCTGCCCAGCGCCCGAGACATTCTCCCCCGGATGGGCATGGGGAACCCCCCACCGCAACCCTAATAGAGGATAAAGTGGGAGATAATGGATGGATGAATGAATATTTAAGTATTAAGTAATATAAATATTTAATTATATTTAAGGTTATATTTAAGAGTGTGTATGTGTGAGTGAGTGTGTGCCCAGCAATGGATTGGCGCCCTGTCCTGGGTCTATCTGCCCAGCGCCTGAAACGTTCTCCCTGGATGGGCATGGGGAACCCCACTGCGACCCTAATAGAAGATAAAGCGGAAGATAATGAATGAATGAATATTTAATATATTTATATATTTAAGTATATCACAGATACACACAGGTGTGTGTATATATATATATATATATATATATAAATATATATATATATACACATATATATAAATATATATATATATACATATATATAAATATATATATACATATATATAAATATATATATATATATATATATACACACACACACACCCATGCCCAGTGTGTATGATCCTCAGACGCTCAGAATTCATCTTCAAACAAAACCAGAAGAAGGTGAGGAGGAAAGTCGACGACGTCTTTCACGCCGCAGTGAAACAGAGCGGCCCGTCGTTCACGCGAAGTCGTTTCCGTGAGCAGATGTTCGATACACCGTCACTTCGGGAGGGCATTCGGGCAGAATCGGCGTCATGCGACAGACAGATGGTAATTGTTTTTCACACTCCTCAGAGGAAATGAAGAAAAAAAAAATAATACAAAAAAAAAAAAATCACACCACTCTATTAAACTGAGAAACCTTTTTATTTGACGTCTTGCCAGTCGGACGAATAAATATGACAAGTCATAAGAGCACTGACGGGTCGCCTTCCCCGCTGCAGCTCTCTATCTGGATGGGGCCGAATGGAGCTGCTGAAGCGGGGCAGCCCTTCACCCCACAGTGGGGCGTCATGCAGAGTCCACGTATGAAAGCAAATTCCCAAAATCAGCAGCCATCGGGAGGGACGGGGGGTGTTAGAGGAAGCGAATGCCCGCTCCAAACTGCACCCCGTCACATATCCTAAGAGACGGAGACATGTGGGTGAAATCTAATCATTTACATGCACACTATACACGCCAAATCCCACACTGCCCACTACAGGTCGTTTCTTCTCGCACACATCCCACCAGGACTGAAGTCGTCCCCCGAAACAAAACACCCGTCACCCGGGACAGAGGCGTCGGGACCTGAGCCACCCCTGCGTGACCTCATCGCCCTTGAGAAATCGGTCTGTGCCGACGAGCCGAGCGTGTACCTACCTGTCTCCGTTCTGGACGCCCATGGGAATGCAGTAGTTGAGCTCCAGGCGAGCGATGTTCCCCAGGCGCAGTACCACCCCCGCGCCGTACGACCAGCGGATGCTCTCGGCCAGTCTCCTCAGGTGGGCCCGAGGTCCCTCCCCTGCACGCACAAACATTGCCAAGAAGACGCCATGTCCAACGTCTTTAATACGTTTAAAAAAAATAATAAAAAACACACGCCATCCAAATGTCTGCAACAGAACCAGGACTCACCGTAGTTAAGGTTGCACAGGTTCCCAGCGTTGAGGAAGAAGTGTGTACGGAACAGGTCTCCGAACCCCCCGCGGCCGGGCCTGAAGGGCAGAGGCGTGTACAGGTGGAACCCACCGGCCCAGTACGCCTCACCGCCCAGATAATCACCTAACAATCAACCAAAAGACGTGACCGTTCTTTAGCATCACTGTCTAGAATACATTTATATTTTAAAAACTGTCTATTATCACAGGGTGTACTGGAGCCTATCCCAGCACTCATTCAGATCACGTTATAAAGCGTGCCGAATCCCCGACCTTCACTCTGTGGTCCGATGCTGTACATGCTGAAGCCCCTCACACTCGTAGGTCCCCCAAGATAGAACCTGAGGTTTACACAGAAACAAAGTCAGAACGCGCTCTTTAACATACGCCCCCCCCCCGACATCGGCACGCCCACCTGTCGGCTATGGATGTCGGCATCTCTCCGATAGGAAGCAGCATCCCTCCCCACAGCGAGGTCGAGAGAACCTGCGGAAAGAGGACGGTTCTGCGGCTCAGTACCCAACGAAGTGGGAACCGTAATAAAGACGAGCAAGATGAAATGCGGCGGCACGGTGGCTTAATGGTTTAGCACGTTCTCCTCTCAGCGCTGGGGATTCCCGCTTCGAATCCCCATCCGGGTGGAGTTTCCATGTTCTCCCCGTGGGTTTCCTCCGGGTTCTCCGGTTTCCTCCCACAGCCCAAAAACATGGATCGAGTCAATTGAGTTCTCCAAATTGCCCCATATAGAGTGTGTCTGTGTGAGTGAGTGTGTGCCCAGCGATGGATTGGCGCCCTGTCCTGGGTGTATCTACCCAGCGCCCGAGAGGTTCTCCTCTGGATGGGCATGGGGAACCCCCCCCCGTGACCCTAATAGAGGATAAAGCGGGAGATAATAATTGATGAATGAAGATGAAATGCAGGATGACGGATGTGCTGCTCACAGAGTCCCAGAGAATCCGTTTGTTGAGCTGAAGCTCAAAGTCCTCTTTCAGGAAGCTGGCATCTCCCCCGTGTAGCCGGCCAACTCCTGCAAACGCAAGGAATTCTGGGTTATCAGCCGAAAAGACGGAGAAAAAAATAAAAATAAAAAAAAACCCTGAGAATTAGGGGATGCAGGTCTAAATACACACCTGATTGATTTTGAGTAAGGCACCTTTACTGGGGAGAATTGGAGAGTTACGCGTGTCGATGACCATGGCATGCTGACCGAAGGACAGAAACAAAAAACAAATGATTGGCCTTATTGCAAAAACAACACACGCCTTTAAATTAAACCACGAAATGTGAGATTCCAAACGGTCAGAGGTTCAAAACCAAAGCAAATCAGATGAAATCAGAGGGACGTACCGAGAGGGAGGACTTCAGAGAGTGACCGCTCTCCTCTCGGACAGCGAAGGAGGCGGTACGCGCCAAACAGCCCAGTTCTCTCCAAACTCCTTCCCACTTCAGCGTGTGGATCGTCCTCCAGATCGGAAACTGGTCAAAAGAACTTTATTAAATAAATACAGGCTGTGTTACAATGTTACAGTGTCCATTCATTCATTCATTCACTATATTCCGCTTTATCCTCTATTGGGGGGGGGGGGTTCCCATGCCCATCCAGGGGAGAAGGTTTCGGGCGCTGGGCAGATACACCCAGGACAGGGCGCCAATTCATATGTCAAATATTGTATACATCTCTATAGAAATGTATTTTTGTAAATAATTAATATTTTCATCCTCGTCATTCAACAAACAAGCATCCTTTTAAAAATATTTTAATGTCTTTAATTATTCGGTATATTTCTTCTAATATTCCAAGTAGGGGTGAGCTGCAATATTCGCCGATTCGATTCGGAGAACCGTAGTCGACTATGAACCTCATAGTCGAATGTGCCATTTTGACCACATGGGGGCACCCATGGCTGCTGCTAAGCATTAGTTTTTACATGAAATGTCTTTGTTTTCGTTATATATATATATAGCCTTTTGTCAAATAAAATCATCCTAATTTCTAGAAAAAAAAAAAAAAGGTTTTCTTTTGTTAGAAAAACAAGTAAAATATAAAAAAATATATATTTTTTAAAAACCACGCTTATAGCGCCATCTTGTGATTCGACCATCAGTCGACTATAGGGAAAATCTGACGAATCAGATTCGACTATGAAAATCCTTAGTTGAAGACACCTCTAATTCCAAGGTTTACAAAAATGTAAATGCGTCTAAACCTTTGGAACACTAAATTGGATGTAAGTTTTGTACAATTTATGATTCAAAGGCTTCTTTTGAACCCTTAAAAAACGGAATGAATGCAAAACAGAGCAGCTTTGGTTATTTGGTGATTAGTAATTAAAACTGTTGACCTCAATGTGCTTTTAAAAAAATTGTGGAAAGGTAAATGATTTCGCCCAGCGATAGATTGGCGCCCTGTCCTGGGTGTATCTGCCCAGCGCCCGAGATGTTCTCCCCTGGATGGGCATGGGGAACCCCACCGCGACCCTAATAGAGGATAAAGCGGGAGATAATGAATGAATGAATGAATGAATAAATGATTTCTGAAATTAAAAATAATAATAATAATAATAATAATAATAATAATAATAATAATAATAATAATAAAGTGACAATAATGATGTACTAAAACATAAAAAGAAAACGATGCCTCACGCTGAACTCTGTGGAGATCCCTCGGTCCGTCTCCCTCAGCGAACTCCATGGAAACTGTCCCGTCACTTTGTACAGGTTGACTGAAAAGCTACAGAAGCAAAACTGTTAGTATTTGATCGCTGAAGTCAAACAGCTCCGTTACAAACGGATAAATAAACGGGACGCTGCGACCACCAAGCGGCCGGCCCGGCAAACGTACTTGCGATCAAAGTGTCCGGCCTGAGGCTTGAAGAAGGAGAGTCCGTACGAGGTTTCCTTCGTCCCATAGGAGAACTGAAAGGTCAGCTTTTCGGCTCGGCCGAACACGTTGGGCAGTTTCAGGCCCAGCACCTGTGGAACGAATGCAGAATTGCTTCCAGTTAAAATATAAAAAAATAAATAAATAAATAAAAAAATGGGGGAAGAGAAGAAGGGGGGGAAGAAAAAAAAAAAAAAAAAAAAAAAAAAAAAAAAAAAAAAGGGGGAATATAAGGAATGTGTGTGAAATTGTTTGTGTATGTAAATATTCTTCTTTTTCCTCAATAAAAAGACTTTAAAAAAAAAAAAAAGAAATGCTTCCAGTTGGAAAACAACACCTGATCTGACCAACGACAGGCACCAGAAGACGTCAATGGCACCGATTGGCGTCCTGTTCTGGGTCAGCACGCCAATTTACCCAGGACAGGACGCCAATTTATCACTGGGCACACACTCACTCACACACACACACTATATGGGGCAATTTGGAGAATTCAATTGACTTGATCCATGTTTTTGGACTGTGGGAGGAACCCGGAGAACCCGGAGGAAACCCACGCGGACACGGGGAGGACATGTAAACTCCACCCAGATTGGGGAATCCCCAGCGCTGAGAGGGGAACATGCCAAATAAACATCAAATATTTAATAAGAACACTCACCATGCTCCCCTCGTTGTTCCCCACCATGGTGTTATAACTCCCCGTCATCCTCCTGAGCTCCTTCACATCGAACGTCACATCCAGTCCATTGGGCAGCGCGTCGTCACCTACGCCGGAAACAAACGGGTTCACTTTCGTTTCCACAAATCCATAAATTAAGAGACTGATGTCTGACGGCGTGCTGAATACCGTGTGAGGTATCGATGACCACCTCCACCTGCCGGAACACACCCAGACGAAGAAGTCGGAGCCGGGCATCATGGGACTTCTTCATTACCTGTTTCATTAAAGCACACAGCCTTGTTTATAATAAACTGCCTTTTAATTATCTCTGTGCATTAAACACTTTAATTAAGCACCTCGTGCCATGAATCAGGAGAAGACTTTAAAAAGACTGTTGAAACACTTACTTCAATTAAGTTCTTGGCTTTGAAGATGTCCTCGATTTCGTATGTCAAAAAGTCCTCCTTTGTCCTTCCCAGGCCGTCGATGTGCACGCGCTGGACCACAACCTGGACACGTACAGAGACAGAGACGTCACACAGGACCGTCTACCAGCGTCAGCATCCCTTACATACCCCTTTTATATTTCTAATCATCTTATATATTCTTATATATATAATCTTATATATATAATTGAATATAATCAATTATATTTCTTCATCACATTTATATTTCTAAACGCTGAACCTAAACCACTGCATTAAAACTGTACTGTCCGTTATATGTTAATGTAAAAAAAAGTGCAATTAAATAATATATACTGGTAAATAAACCTGTAATGGGTGTGCTGTTTAGCATGTTCTCCCCCATTTCTTTTGCTCTTCACTTATTTACTCTGCACTATAATAATAATTGACTTACCTGTTAACACATTTTACGTTTTTTTAAGCACGGCAGAATCAAACGCGTTACTAAAGGTTGCAATCTTTGTTTTTTTAACGTAGCTGGTACGTAAACATAAATCAGACTTGCATCTTTATTTTCCAGGACTTCCTGCTGCGGTTCGTGCTCAATCTCTCCCATGTCCAGGTCATCAGCCTGCAACCCCAACTCTGGTCCCTGCATGGGCAGAGGGTCCAAACTCTGTAAAGGGAAATCATATAAAAACAAAAGCTTTTTAAGGTTATTACATTGCAAATGGTGTGATAGGTCAGTGGTTTAATCCTGCACTGCATTAGTTGCACTGCGCACTTTAATTATAACTTAAAAAACTATTTTTAGTTTATATCAGTAGTTACAGCGCCATATGTGTACAGTTTGTCTTTTTAAACTCTAATTGCACATCGTAAATACATTAATTCATTCATTCGTTATCTCCCGCTTTATCCTCTATTAGGGTCGTGGGGGGGGGTTCCCAATGCCCATTCAGGGGAGAACGTCTCGGGCGCTGGGCAGATACACCCAGGACAGGGCGCTAGTCCATCGCTGGACACACACTCACTCACACAGACACACTCTATATGCAATTTGGAGAACTCAAATTTGATCCATGTTTTGGACTGTGGGAGGAAACTGGAGAACCGGAGGAAACCCATGCGGACACGGGGAGAACATGGAAACTCCACCCAGATGGGGATTCGAACGGGAATCCCTAGCGCTCCAGAGGAAAACGTGCTAAATCACTAGGTCAAACTGAATTCACCATGCCGCCCCAAATAGAATAAAATATGTGTGATTTCGTTGACATATTAGATTGGTTTGGCATGGTTATCCTCTCAGCACTGGGGTTTCCCTGGATGGGCATCGAATCCCAAATCGAGGATGAAGCGGGAGTTTCCATGTTCTCCCCGTGTCCACGTGGGGTTTCCTCCGGGTTCTCAGATTTCCTCCCACAGTCCAAAAAACATGGATCAAGGTCAACGGAATTCTCCAAATTGCCCCATATAGAGTGTGTGTGTGTGTGTGAGTGAGTGAGTGTGTGTCCAGCGATAGATTGCCCCCCTGTCCTGGGTCTATCTGCCCAGCGCTCAAGACGTTCTTCCCTGGATGGGCATGGGGAACCCCCCGCGACCCTAATAGAGGATAAAGTGGGAGATAATTGATGGATGGATGTTCTCCCCGTGTCTGCGTGGGTTTCCTCCGGGTTCTCCGGTTTCCTCCCACAGTCCAAAAACATGTATCAAGGTCAACGGAATTCTCCAAATTGCCCCATATAGAGTGTGTCTGTGTGAGTTCTCCGGGTGGAGTCTCCATGCTCTCCCTGCGTCCGCGTGGGGTTTCCTCCGGGTTCTCCGGTTTCCTCCCACAGTCCAAAAAACATGGATCAAGGTCAATTGAGTTCTCCAAATTGCCCCATATAGAGTGTGTCTGTGTGAGTGAGTGTGTGTCCAGTGATAGATTGCCCCCCTGTCCTGGGTCTATCTGCCCAGCGCCCGAGACGTTCTCCCCTGGATGGGCATGGGGAACCCCCCCCGCGACCCTAATAGAGGATAAAGCGGGAGATAATGGACGGATGGATGTGTGATGCTGATGGAGAACACAGAGTTCAGTCCTGTTTACGTTTCTCGGAGCCACGCGGCTCTCGGTGTTTTAAAGGTCATTTCATTGTTTTTGTTTGTTGTTGTTCTAATAAGTTATAAGATAAAGCGGACTCACTCTCGCGTGCACGGTGCCCATGTTAACGCGACTCGAGTTCACTCGAGTTTGAGTCTCAGGAAACTCGAGCTCGACTCCGCGCCGAATGAAACCTCCACAACCTCCTGCCGACAAACACTGCCTTTCACACGGAAGCCGCCATGACACACGCTGGCCACGCCCACTTCTCTACCCCCCACCCCCCCGGCGGCGCCGTGGACGTGACGTCACCGTGTGTGACGTCGGTGAGCTTTCGTCCATTATTGTTTATAGCGAGAAAAAATATCTAACGAAATAAAAGAACATTCACGTTAAAAGCACTTACAACCGCAGCACATTCATACAAACCGCGTTTATAACATCATGTTTAAAGTTCCGGCTGATTTGCATTTATTTATTTAGTTATTCAGAAGACAATTTCGACAATATGGCACGCTGGCTTAGTGGTTTGGCATGTTCTCCTCTCAGCGCTAGGGGATTCCCGGTTCGAATCCCCATCTGGGTCGAGTTTCCATGTTCTCCCCGTTTCTGCGTGGGTTTCCTCCGGGTTCTCCGGTTTCCTCCCGCAAGTCCAAAAACATGGATCGAGTCGATTGAGTTCTCCAAATTGCCCCATATAGAGTGTGTCTGTGTGAGTGAGTGTGTGTGTGTCCAGTGATAGATTGGCGCCCTGTCCTGGGTGTATCTGCCCAGCGCCCAAAACGTTCTCCCCTGGATGGGCATGGGGAACCCCACCACGACCCTAATAGAGGATAAAGCGGAAGATAATGAATGAATGAATGAATTTTGACAATGCAGACTAGCAATCTCCGTTCTAATTCATCCCAAAGGTGCTGGATAGTTCGAGTTTAGGGACATGTCCAAACCCGTCCTAATCCATCCATTATCTTCCACTTTATCCTCTAATAGGGTCGCGGTGGGGGGGGGGGGTTCCCCATGCCCATCCAGTGGAGAACGTCTCAGGCGCTGGGCAGATAGACCCAGGACAGGACGCCAATCCATCGCTGGGCACACACTCACTCACACAGACACACTCTATATGGGGCAATTTGTAGAACTCAATTGACTTGATCCATGTTTTTGGACTTGTGGGAGGAAACCGGAGAACCCGGAGGAAACCCATGCAGACACGGGGAGAACATGGAAACTCCACCCAGATGGGGAGTCGAACCGGGAATCCCTAGTGCTGAGAGGAGAACGTGCTAAACCACTAAGGCACCGTGCCGCCCTAATGTTAATCATTTAATAAATATATAAACTGCAATATGTAGCGTTAGAGATTCAGCTTCAGGGATTACGTCAGGATGAAAGTCTAAAGGTGTGTTATGTAAGCGGTACAGTGAGCGTTGGGTAAGACCGTGACCTTCCTGCTCATTTTTCAGCCCGTTTGCCTGAAGAGAAGCATGTTTCAGGTGAATAATGACTGGACCATCTCATTCTCCGGCTGTGGGTTTTTGGCAGTCTATTATTTCGGGGTGTATAGCTGTCTGTTGGACCGAGCTCGTCCTCTGATGAAAAAGACCACCAGAATTTGCGGCGCTTCCTCTGGAGCTTTGATTGGAGCCATGATAGCATGTAACATGTCACCGGGTAAGTCATCAGCACCGGTAAATCATTAGCAGTAACATTACATCCATCCATTATCTTCCGATTTATCCTATATTAGGGTCGCGGGGGGGGGGGGGGGTACAGGACGCCAATCCATTGCTGGGCACACACTCACTCACACAGACACACTCTATATGGGGCAATTTGGAGAACTCAATTGACCTTGATCCATGTTTTTGGACTGTGGGAGGAAACCGGAGAACCCGGAGGAAACCCACGCGGACACGGGGAGGACATGGAAACTCCACCCAGATGGGGATTCGAACCGGGAATCCCTAGTGCTGAGAGGCGAATGTGCCAAACCACTAAGCCACCGTGCCGCCAGTAAATACATATTTTATTTTAATAATAATAATGATAATAATACATTTTATTTATATAGCGCTTTTAGGGACCTCAAATACGCTTTTCAAAATGAGTACGTTTAATTTTACATATTCTATGTTCTATGTATTTTTACATAACTATTTTGTAAATCGAATTTTTTTTTTTTCATTCATTCATTATCTTCCGCTTTATCCTCTATTAGGGTCGCGGTGGGGTTCCCCATGCCCATCCAGGGGAGAACGTCTCGGGCGCTGGGCAGATAGACCCAGGACAGGGCGCCAATCCATCGCTGGGCACACACTCACTCACTCTATATGGGGCAATTTGGAGAACTCAATTGACTTATTCCATGTTTTTGGACTGTGGGAGGAAACCAGAGAACCCGGAGGAATCCCACGGGGAGAACATGCAAAACTCCACCCAGATGGGGATTCGAACCGGGAATGCCTAGTGCTGAGAGGAGAACATGCCAACGTGAGCGTTTCTTTAAAAAACGAATCTCTTTATTTGAAAGCCAAGTGCTGCGATAACCTGATGGAACTCTACAAAGAGGCACGGCGAGGCCTGCTGGGCACCATGCATCCCTCCTTCAACATGCTGAAGTTAACCAGGCGGCTGATGGACCGGGACCTGCCGGAGAACGCTCACGTGCTCACCAGCGGGAAGCTGTTTGTGTCGATGACCCGGATTCCTGACGGGCAGAACGTGGTGGTGTCAGAATTCAGCAGCAAAGACGACCTCATTCAGGTGAGCGCTCAGGTCGACGGTGCCAATTTATAACGACATCCTGGTTTATAGGACAACGGGTGGGGTAGCTCAGTGGTCAGGGTGTTGGGCTATCAATCTGAAGGTTGGGGGTTCAAATCCCAGGTCCACTGAAGTTACCAATGTGGGTCCTTGAGCGAGACCCTTAACCCTCATTGTTGTGATGAACCCTGAGCTCACCTTGTAAGTCTCTTTAGATAAAAGCGTCTGCTAAAAGACCCATTCATTCATTCATTCATTCATTATCTCCCGCTTTATCCTCTATTAGGGTCGCGGGGGGGGGGTTCCCCATGCCCATCCAGGGGAGAACGTCTCGGGCGCTGGGCAGATAGACCCAGGACAGGGCGCCAATCCATCGCTGGGCACACACTCACTCACAAACACACACTCTATATGGGGCAATTTGGAGAATTCAATTGACTTGATCCATGTTTTTGGACCGTGGGAGGAAACCGGAGAACCCGGAGGAAACCCACACAGACACAGGGAGGACATGGAAACTCCACCCAGATTGGGGAACCGGGAATCCCTAGTACTGAGAGGAGAACATGCTAACCACTAATAATTTAATTTAATTTAATTTATTCATTCATTCATTATCTCCCGCTTTATCCTCTATTAGGGTCGCGGTGGGGTTCCCCATGCCCATCCAGGGGAGAACGTCTCGGGCGCTGGGCAGATAGACCTAGGACAGGGCGCCAATCCATCACTGGGCACACACTCACTCACTCTATATGGGGCAATTTTTTTGAGAATTCAATTGACTCGATCCATGTTTTTGGACTGTGGGAGGAAACCGGAGAACCTGGAGGAAACCCACGCAGACACGGGGAGAACATGGAAACTCCACCCAGATGGGGATTCGAACCGGGAATCCCTAGCGCTGAGAGGCGAACGTGCTAAACCACTAAGCCACCGTGCCGCCCTAAAAGACCCAATTTAATTAAATTTTAATTTTATTTAATTTAATTTAACGATGAACAATGTGCGAGCTCCAGTATCACCGCTTCGTCTGAGGGTCCCGGCAAACACCAACACTAACACACCATCACGATGTTAGGTGTCACTGCAGTGACGAAAATGATCCACCACCTTTATAATACCTCATTTCTTTTTTATAGTCCTTTGTGGGTCCTGACCATCAGAAAGCAAAGTTAGGCAGATTTAATAAACGCAGAACAATAGACGGACCGGTATTTATTAAAGTGGCCACTAAGTCATTTAAGGATTACATTTATATCCCCGGCGGCACGGTGGCTCAGTGGTTTGGCATGTTCTCCTCTCAGCACTAGGGATTCCCGGTTCGAATCCCCATCTGGGTGGAGTTTCCATGTTCTCCCCGTGTCCGCGTGGGTTTCCTCCGGGTTCTCCGCTTTCCTCCCACAGTCCAAAAACATGGATCAAGGTCAATTGAGTTCTCCAAATTGCCCCATATAGAGTGTGTCTGTGTGAGTGAGTGTGTGCCCAGCGATGGATTGGCGTCCTGTCCTGGGTGTTTCCACGTGGGTTTCCTCCGGGTTCTCCGCTTTCCTCCCACAGTCCAAAAACATGGATCAAGACAAATGAGTTCTCCAAATTGCCCCATATAGAGTGTGTCTGTGTGAGTGAGTGTGTGTCCAGTGATAATAGCCCCCCCCGACCCTAATAGAGGATAAAGTGGAAGATGATGGATCTCATGGCGTTGTGGAGGTAAATAAATGAGAATGTTTGTGTGATGTTAAGGGCGGCACGGTGGCTTAGTGGTCTAGCATGTTCTCCTCTCAGCGCTAGGGATTCCCGGTTCGATTCTCCAATCTGGGCGGAGTGTCCATGTTCTCCCCGTGTCCACGTGGGTTTCCTCCGGGTTCTCCGGTTTCCTCCCACAGTCCAAAAACATGGATCAAGTCAATTGAGTTCTCCAAATTGCCCCATATAGAGTGTGTCTGTGTGAGTGAGTGTGTGTCCAGCGAAAGATGTCCTGGGTCTATCTGCCCAGCGCCTGAAACGTTCTCCCCTGGATGGGCATGGAGAACCCCCCCCCCCCCACCCCCGCGACCCTAATAGAGGATAAAGCGGAAGATAATGGATGGATTTATATCCCCCCACACCATTTTTTTTGTTTGTTTTTTGCAGGCTTTGGTGTGCAGCTGTTTTTTCCCCTTCTATTGTGGGCTGATACCCCCCAGCTATCGGGGCGTCGTAAGTACCGAGCCAACTGAACTAAACAATGTCTAAAATTAATATTTAATTCACTGATGCGACTCAGTCTTTCTTTTCAGCGCTGTGTGGACGGGGCTCTGAGTAACAATCTTCCTTATTTCAGTCTGAAAAACACCGTCACGGTCTCACCGTTCTCCGGTGAAAGTGACATCAGCCCCTATGGCAACCCAATTTACTTCCACGAGATACGACACAGCAACGTCAGCATTCAGGTCAACTTTGCAAACGTGCAGCGCGTCGTTCAGGCCTTCTTCCCCCCCGAGCCTGAGGTAAGGAGCACAGCCACAATTCAACATTCATTCATTCATTCATTATCTCCCGCTTTATCCTCTGTTAGGGTCGCGGTGGGGTTCCACATGCCCATCCAGGGGAGAACGTTTCGGGCGCTGGGCAGATACACCCAGGACAGGGCGCCAATCCATCGCTGGGCACACACTCACTCACACAGACACACTCTATATGGGGCAATTTGGAGAATTCAATTAACTTGATCCATGTTTTTGGACTGTGGGAGGAAACCGGAGAACCCGGAGGAAACCCACGCGGACACGGGGAGAACGTGGAAACTCCACCCAGATGGGGATTCGAACCGGGAATCCCTAGCGCTGAGAGGAGAACGTGCTAAACCACTAAGCCACCGTGCCGCCCTACAATTCAACATCTCACACTTTTAAATGAATGACGGGTCGTCAAATCGTTAAAGCTAAAGGGTTTTTCGTTGATTTAAAAATCATAACGTACAGTTCTGGGCGGCACGGCGGCTTAGTGGTTGGCATGTTCTCCTCTCAGCGCTGGGGATTCCCGGTTCGAATCCCCATCTGGGTGGAGTTTCCATGTTCTCCCCGTGTCCGCGTGGGTTTCCTCCGGGTTCTCCGGTTTCCTCCCACAGTCCAAAAACATGGATCAAGTCAATTGAGTTCTCCAAATTGCCCCATATAGAGTGTGTCTGTGTGAGTGAGTGTGTGCCCAGCGATGGATTGGCGTCCTGTCCTGGATGTATCTGCCCAGCGCCCGAGACGTTCTCCCCTGGATGGGCATGGGGAACCCCACCGCGACCCTAATAGAGGATGAAGCGGGAGATAATGGATGGATGGATCTTACAGTTCTGTTCTGTTCTGCAGGTGATGGCAGACTTTTATCTGAATGGGTACAAAGATACTTTAAACTTTCTGAAAGTAAACGGTGAGTTCCCATTAACATCAATAACATACAAACACTGAAGGCAAAAAGTATGCGGACGCCGTCATGTTTCCAAATGCATTCGGTCACTAAACTCATTCATTCATTATCTCCTGCTTTATCCTCTATTAGGGTCGCGGTGGGGTTCCCCATGCCCATCCAGGGGAGAACGTCTCGGGCGCCGGGCAGATAGACCCAGGACAGGGCGCCAATCCATCACTGGGCACACACTCACTCACACAAACACACTCTATATGGGGCAATTTGGAGAACTCAATTGACTTGATCCATGTTTTTGGACTGTGGGAGGAAACCGGAGAACCCGGAGGAAACCCACGCGGACACGGGGAGAACATGGAAACTCCACCCAGATGGGGATTCGAACCGGGAATCCCTAGTGCTGAGAGGAGAACGTGCTAAACCACTAAGCCACCGTGCCGCCCTCACTAAAACATGATCTTCTATTTGCTTTCAGATCTATCAGAACAAGACGCAGTAGGTCCGGATTTCAGAACACTTCATCGGAACCCGTGTGTCCTGTTCAGTCTTCATAATCCAAACCCTGATGATTACAGTGAATTCACGCCGGATGAGGACGGAGGACGAAACCACCGACGACCCGGGTTCTTCCAGACGGGTACCTCAGTGTTTAAATATCAAAACACGGTTGGTTTTCAAGCCTCCGTCCGGGAATGACGGTTGACTTTTTGCTTAGTCTTCGGGCGGGCGGGTCGCTCGAGAACGGGATGGACGTGCGTCACGTTCCTAATTCTGATGTGTGCGCTGCCTGCCGAGTGGATCTGCTTCACTCTTCTAAGGTGAAAGGTTCTTGCTTAGAACCAAAATGGACACAAAAATAATGACAACTTTAGTAAAAAAAATGTGCTTTTTTGAGGTGACGTCCTATAAAAAAAATAACCCTCAGGTTTGCCGCCTGGACGCCTCGGATGCTGCCGGACCTCCAGTGGATGTGGGGACTCCTGGTGCAGTGGAGAACAGTGTGTTGAGAAAGGTGAGGCCACAGGAACGCCGTAAGGCGGAATGAGAACCCATAGAACCCACGGGTGTGTTACTTTTTAAAGCAGGGAAACCCTTTTCGTTTCAGGTTCACACCTGTGGAAGGTTCAGCCCTGCGGCCATCGACGTACCTGATCACCTCCCAACTACCCCAACTACCCCCCCCCCCCAATGTTAACAACCCGCTTCAGTTTGAACTGTAATTTATTTTCTGGATTAATTTCCACAACAGTTGTTATATAAAGCACACGTCTTCCCGTCGATGCCACACCGCAATTCCGTTCCGCCAATGAACGTTCCGCCGAGTCGGAAGCTGAATCACTGGGATGCCACGGAGTTCGGAAAACGACGTTGTCTTTACGATTAAAGTAACAAAATAGCACCGAGTGTTTCGTATAAACTGCAAAAAACCACAGCATTAAAAAAAAAAAAAAAAAGGGGGTAAAAAAAACAAAACAAAACAAAAACATGACACAGTACTTCCCAACCGGTCAGCGGACGAGCTCCACCGCCTTAATATGGACCTGTGTGGATTTCCCTTTCGTACGGGATGAAGAGGGAGAGAACCTTTGGATACAACGAGTGGTCACATGACTGAATCGTGCTCGTGTTAAAGATCTCTTATCGATTGGATCGCGGGATCTGGCTCTAGAGAAAGACCATAGAAATCTGAAATCACTCACTCACCGCTGCTCGTTTCATTCATTCATTATCTCCCGCTTTATCCTCTATTAGGGTCGCGGTGGGGTTCCCCATGCCCATCCAGGGGAGAACATCTCGGGCGCTGGGCAGATAGACCCAGGACAGGGCGCCAATCCATTGGTGGGCACACACTCACTTACACAGACACACTCTATATGGGGCAATTTGGAGAACTCAATTGACGTATCCATGTTTTTGGACTGTGGGAGGAAACCGGAGAACCCGGAGGAAACCCACACGGCCACGGGGAGAACATGGAAACTCCACCCAGATGAGAATTCGAACCGGGAATCCCTAGCGCTGAGAGGTGAACGTGCTAAACCACTAAGCCACCGTGCCACCCTGCTCGTTTGATGTATTTTCTAATTGTAACGTGTTTGTGTGTGTGTGTGTGTGTGTGTGTGTGTGTGTGTGTGTGTGTGTGGGGGGGGGGGGGGCAATGTTTGATGTACGGGCACAAACTGATTATTAAATCATACAAATATAAGATGGATACACATTTAAATGGATAAAACACAGTGGGATTCTTACACACACAAGTGTAAGAGTGGGTTCCCTCTTTTGCAGCTACTCAGCATTTACTCTTATGGGACGTTGACGTGTGTGTGAAAACTGCTGCCTGTTTACGTTAAAAAAGCATTTACGAGGTCAGACCTCGACGTTGGACGAGAGGACCGGCACATAATCTGGGTTCGAGCTCAGGGACGGGGTCACAGTCGGCGCATTGTGCAAGGTTTCAAACCAAGCTGAACCAACCGTGACTTCGCTTTGTGTACATGGAACAGAAAAAAGGGGCCTTCCCTAAATTGTTACCGCAAAGACGTCTCGATTTCATACCTCTGTGGCAACGGAACTGAACGGAACACCCGAAAATCATTGATCACCCCTGGTGTCGCCATGTTTTATTGGTTTTCTAAGTGGAAAGTAAAGCCAACACTTCTGTACACGGAACAAACCGCTGCTCTTTAATATATTTCCTAATTGTAACGTGTGTGTGTGTGTGTGTGTGTGTGTGTGTGTGTGTGTGGGGGGGCAATGTTTGATGTACGGGCACACTATTAGATCATACAAATATAAGATGCATACACATTTAAATGGATAAAACACAATGGGATTCTTACACACACAAGTGTAAGAGTGGGTTCCCTCTTTTGCAGCTACTCAGCATTTACTCTTTAATGGGACGTTGACATGTGTGTGTGTGAAAACTGCTGCCCGTTTACGTTAAAAAAGCATTTACGAGGTCAGACATCGACGTGTGCTGGGTTCGAGCTCAGGGACGGGGGCACAGTTGGCGCAGAAGGTTTCAAACAAAACTCAACCAACCGTGACTTCGCTTTGTGTACATGGAACAGAAAAAAAGGGGCCTTCCCTAAATTGTTACCGCAAAGACGTCTCGATTTCATACCTCTGTGGCAACGGAACTGAACGGAACACCCGAAAATCATTGATCACCCCTGGTGTCGCCATGTTTTATTGGTTTTCTAAGTGGAAAGTAAAGCCAACACTTCTGTACACGGAACAAACCGCTGCCCTTTAATATATTTCCTAATTGTAACGTGTGTGTGTGTGGGGGGGGGGGGGGGGGGGGGGGGCAATGTTTGATGTACGGGCACAAACTGATTATTAAATCATACAAATATAAGATGCATACACACTTAAAATGGATAAAACACAGTGGGATTCTTACACACACAAGTGTAAGAGTGGGTTCCCTCTTTTGCAGCTACTCAGCATTTACTCTTATGGGACGTTGACGTGTGTGTGAAAACTGCTGCCCGTTTACGTTAAAAAAAGCATTTACGAGGTCAGACATCGACGTGTGCTGGGTTCCAGCTCAGGGTTTCAAAGCAAACTCAACCAACCGTGACTTCGCTTTGTGTACATGGAACAGAAAAGAGGGGCCTTCCCTAAATTGTTACCGCAAAGACGTCTCGATTTCATACCTCTGTGGCAACGGAACTGAACGGAACACCCGAAATCCATTGATTAATGTGTGTTAGGTAAAACAAAAAAAAAAATGGTGCACGTTCCTGACGAAGTACGTCTCATTCGATTTGCTCCAAGCGTAAAGTCGACAAAACCCGTGTTCTTTAAGCGGCGGCTGTTCAAATGTTTGCATAAGACCGTGTTCTCTTGCCTTCCTAAATACAGTACATGGCTTCCAGGTGGAGAAAGTGTGCAATGTGCACCCTCCCCCCCCCCCTCCCCTTAAAAAGAATCTCACTAAAATCAAGTATCAGTCCCTGATATCACATAAAACAGTTGCATCGATGTTCATATCATATACTAAAACTTTTTTTTTCTTTTTTTTTTTTTCTCCAGGACGCACAAGCATACGTTCTTAAAAAAAAAGCACAAAGTCCAGTTCCACAGAAACACTACTTACTTTCTAAAAAAAAAAAAAAAAAAAAAAAGTCTATTTCAGATTAAAAGCAAAAGGAATAATCGTTCTAACGCACCCCCCCCCCCCCGCCTTTAAAGGAAGAGGGCTTCGTGGTAAGAGTCTCGAGTTCTGGAGCTGCGGCACAGTTCCGTATGGAGAAGCACCGGCTGACCCTTCAGTGGTTCGCATCGTGATCAAAGTCCTATTCCGCTGCATGACTTGTCCATGCACCGTCCCTAATACTTACCACCTGACGTAACAGACTGTGAATTAACCGGCGTGGAGAGAAGGCGTTCGGTGTCGTCTCGCTGATGTGGCGGAGGCTGCGAGAGGCGCGGCGTCAGTTTGCGAGTGTGGCGCTGCACGTCCAGGCTCTCATGGGGGGCTTCTCCTCATACAGCCCCTGCCTGAGGCGGCGCAGAGCCGCCGATCTCGGGGATCTGATCCGCAAACGAATTGGTCATCCACTGGCCGTCTGGGATCTGACCCACGCCGGAGTTCTTGGGCTCCGTCTCAGCGGCTTTTACACACAGACAGAATTAACCGTTATTAACTGCACAACTTATACAGACTCACGCAAATATATGATGGATGTGTGTGTGTCTGCATATGTATGTACATATATACACACACACACAATTTAGTACTGCTGCTTCAGTTACGTCGTTATTCACAGACCATTGAATAGCATCGCTACTGTAGAATAGGGAGGAGACGATTAATCGTTTTGCCATTTATCACGATTACAAAGGTTACAAAGGTGTGTGTGTATATGTATGTACGTATACACACACACACAATTTAGTACTGCGGCTTTTGTTACGTTATTATTCACAGACCATTGAATAGCATCGCTACTGTAGAACAGGGAGGAGACGATTAATCGTTTTGCCATTTATCACGATTACAAAGGTTAATATGTATGTACGTATACACACACACACAATTTAGTACTGCGGCTTTTGTTACGTTATTATTCACAGACCATTGAATAGCATCGCTACTGTAGAACAGGGATGAGACGATTAATCGTTGTGCCATTTATCACAATTACAAAGGTTACAAAGGTGTGTGTGTATATGTACGTATACACACACACACACACACACACAATTTAGTACTGCTGCTTTAGTTACGTCGTTATTCAAAGACCATGAAATAGCATCGCTACTGTAGAACAGGGATGAGACGATTAATCGTTGTGCCATTTATCACAATTACAAAGGTTACAAAGGTGTGTGTGTATATGTATGTACGTATACACACACACACTAACTAAAGCTACTGTAGCAGATACTAAATCGTGTGCCATTTATCACAATTGTACAAAGGTGTGTGTGTATATGTACATACATATACACACACACACCTTTGTAACTGCTGCTTTAGTTACGTCGTTATTCAAAGACCATTGTAATATCGTGATAGAACAATGGCACAGACGATTAATCGTCTCATCCCATTCTCACATTAGCGATGCTATTACAAAGGTGTGTGTGTATACGTATGTACGTACTAAACAAGCAGTACAATTTAGTACTATTGTGTGTCAGTCGTTATTCACAGACCATTGAATAGCATCGCTACTGTAGAATAGGGATGAGACGATTAATCGTTGTGCCATTTATCGCGATTACAAAGGTTACGATTAATTCATCATAACGACACTTATGAGAAAAATCCCTTAAGCTCTTAAGAACTTTAGATCGAGTGGCACCACTCTTTACACAATTATACTTCAGATGTTCACAGATTCAGTGAACAGCGGCCGAACTGACCGGTTTCTCCGGAGGCGAATGCACACTTGCCCCCGCCTTCCTCCGCTCCAGGTTCTCCGTACGCCCCGCCAAAGGCAGCCTCGTAGCCAGGATCGTACTGCTCCTCCTTGATGGCCATCCTCTTGGCATCCTCTGTGGGATCACAAAACAGAGGGTCAAACTCAAATTCAACGTAACAAAGTGAAATAAAAATAAAAGCGTGGACCCGCTCTGCGTATCTGTACCTTTAGCCAGGCCGAGATCAAAGGTGTAATCGATTTCCTCCACTTCCCTGGGCTTGGCCACGCCCTTCAGCTCGTCCCGGAGCTCGCGGAGTTTGATGTAGAAGTGCACTTTGTCCTGAGCTCGAGGGAACTGCGCACAGCGAGCGCTGGACGACGGCATCAGGTAGAGTGCCTGCAACATAGTAACACACCCATGATGCACGCTGCACTTATAGCAGTGCTTCTCAAATAGCCCCTGGGGGGGGCGCAGTGCGGTGCATGGGGGGGGGGGGGGGGGGGGCGCATAACAAGATATCACAGAGCAAGTGATGTTAAGTGAACTGAACAAACCCTCAAGAGACAACGTGGACAAATATTTAACAGAGATGAGGAGAGAGACGAAGACAATGAGAGCAACAAAAGTCAACCGAAAACTAAATGTCGAAGCGAATGTAGCGCCTCGCTTCACTGTAACTAACGTCACTGTAACTGAGGTGGGAGACGAAGAAAGACCGGTGTGTCTGCTGTGTCTTAAAATGTTTGGCAGCGGACAGCGTGAAGACAAATAAATGAAGGCGTCACTTAAAGACATTCCACCCGGATCAATTAAAGACATTACACCCCGATAACCGCTTGAGTTTTTAAATCGTAAACGTGACGCGTATAACCAGCAAATATTAACGCTTTATGAAAGCTACTTCAGAAAAGCTGTGCTGCAAAACGGGCGCGTTGGAGACATCAGTTCTGACTTCCTCAAAAAGAAAAAAAAAACAGCACAAATTGTTGTATTTATTTTTGTTTTGTAGGTTGAAGTTAATAAATTGAGCTCCTGAATGAATGTCGCTGATGAATTTGAATTTATTATTATTTATTGGTTTTATTTCATTTCATTTTTCAGTATCAAATGGCAGTCGGTTCAAAAATGTTTCGCATTTAAATACGGACTTCGTTCGTTTCTGTTACAAACTAAAAAACAAAGTTAATTATTCTTTGTATTCTTTTTTGTTTTCTTTAATGTTAATAAGAAGACATTGTTATAAAAGAGGGCGGCACGGTGGCTTAGTGGTTTAGCACGTTCTCCTCTCAGCGCTAGGGATTCCCGGTTCAAATCCCCATCTGGGTGGAGTTTCCATGTTCTCCCCGTGTCCGCGTGGTTTTCCTCCGGGTTCTCCGGTTTCCTCCCACAGTCCAAAAACATGGATCAAGTCGATTGAATTCTCAAAAAATTGCCCCATATAGAGTGTGTCTGTGTGAGTGAGTGTGTGCCCAGCGATAGATTGGCGCCCTGTCCTGGGTGTATCTGCCCAGCGCCCGAAACGTTCTCCCCTGGATGGGCATGGGGAACCCCCCCCCCCCCCCCCCCGCGACCCTAATAGAGGATAAAGTGGGAGATAATGAATGAATTAATGAATGTTATAAAAGAGGTGTATTTATAACAAATTTATAGACTAATCATACTACAGTGGGCGTGTAAAAATAATTTATCCCATTTTTGATAAATTTGGGGGATAAATCATGTGAGGGGGGGGTGAGGTGAGTGTGCGTGTGTGTGGGGGGGGCGCAAAATGTTTTCTATTTCCTGGGGGGGGCTTAACAGAAAATAATTGAGAATCACTGGGTTATAGGGTAATAAACACGCAGGACTTCACGGGAGACGTTCCCTTACCGTGTCCGAGTCGGGAATCTTGTTAGGCTGCAGGCCAAAGTCGAGGGATTTGGGCTTTTTCCCAAATATCTCCCGACAGAACATTTCATAGATACCTTTAAAAGAAAGCGGACATCAGGCGTTTCATCTCGTGCGTACAGGCTGACGGATGTGACGTCACAAGCTACTCACATTTCCCATTGAACACCGCGATGAGAGGCTTGAACTTCTTAATCTTCTCCACTAGGATCTTACCCCCTTCCCGGAGCTCCTTACTGCAATAAAAAGACGACGATAAGGGTTTTAGATGTCCTATTAAATATCCATTCACTGTTTATCTGACTGGGTTTCCTCCCACAGTCCAAAAACATGGATCAAGGTCAGTTGAGTTCTCCAAATTGCCCCATATAGAGTGTGTCTGTGTGAGTGAGTGTGTGCCCAGCGATGGGTTGGCCCCCTGTCCTGGGTGTATCTGCCCAGCGCCCGAAGCGTTCTCCCCTGGATGGGCATGGGGAACCCCACCGCGACCCTAATAGCAGAAGGATAAAGCAGAAGATAATGAATGAATGAGTTTAATACACAGAACAAACATTCATCCATTATCTCCCGCTTTATCCTCTATTAGGGTCGCGGGGGGGGTTCCCCATGCCCATTCAGGGGAGAACGTCTCGGGCGCTGGGCAGATACACCCAGGACACGGCGCCAGTCTATTGCTTAGATTGGCGGTGGCTTAGTGGTTTAGCATGTTCTCCTCTCAGCACTAGGGAATCCCGGTTCGAATCCCCATCTGGGTGGAGTTTCCATGTTCTCCCCGTGTCCGCGTGGGTCTCCTCCGGGTTCTCCGGTTTCCTCCCACGGTCCAAAAACATGGATCAAGTCAATTGAGATCTCCAAATTGCCCCATATAGAGTGTGTGTGTGAGTAAGTGAGTGTGTGTCCAGCGATGGGTTGGCCCCCTGTCCTGGGTGTATCTGCCCAGCGCCCGAAGCGTTCTCCCCTGGATGGGCATGGGGAACCCCACCGCGACCCTAATAGAGGATGAAGCGGAAGATAATGGATGAATGAATGTCCTGGGGTCACGTATGATAACCTGGTTAGATATGAGAGGAGTGTATGGACCAACAAGAGACCTGAATGCAAACTCAGAACACTGCTGCTGAGGGGGGGCGAAAGCGCCACCCACTGACCTACCACATTTACATTACATTTGCTCATTTATTGGACGCTTTTATCCAAAGAGACTTACAAGGTGAGCACAGGGTTCATCATAACATCCCTGGAGCAATGAGGATTAAGGGTCTCGCTCAAGGAGCCCCATTGGTATCTTCAGTGGACCTGAGATTTGAACCCCCAACCTTCAGATTGATAACCCAAAGCCCTGACCACTGAGCTACCTACTACCATACTACCATTAGAGAACAGTGTGAATGCTCAAAGCACCCGATATTCAGTGGTTTCACCTGGAGAGGTCTTTGCTGCCTGGCGTCGCTCTCGCCACCATGTTGGTGAAGCCAATGCCGTATTTCTCGGGAAGAGACTGATCATGCATGTGATTCAGAAGCTCGTCGGTGAAGCCCGACAGGAAGAGGCACTTCCCTGGAACGAGGTAAAGCAAGAAAGACATTCATGTTTAAATGGGACTGCTGCGGAGACATCCATTCCTTCATTTTAACCAACTTAAAACTCACAAAAGTGGTTTCCAGGTCCGGGGAACCATCTTCCGATATAGGCGGCCATCAGCCCCGGATTGATTCCGATCTACAATGGAACAAGAATTCTAAATACGCACACAAACGGCCGCCGCGTTCATGTCCTGACTGTCCCCCGACACACTTACGATGACATAGTCCAGGTTGGGGATCAGGATGTCGGGCAGAGTCTTCTTCATCACCTCCTCCTCTGACATGCCCTTGAATCGGTCCACTTTCCTTTTCACCTTCTTGAACGTGCCGTCGATCTTTTCTTGAGCCCCTTCCGCCGTCTCGCCCTCTTTGGCCACCTTGGCTTTCTTGGCCTTGGGCTCGGCTTTGGGTTTGGGCTCGCGTTTGGGTTTAGGCTCGGGTTTGGGCTTGGGCTCTTTCGCCGGCCGACCCCTCTTCCCTTTGGCAGGAGCTGTGGAAATTAATTAATTAATAGTATTAATAATCTGGGCGGCACGGTGGCTTAGTGGTCAGCACGTTCGCCTCTCTTCCCGGTTCGAATCCCCATCTGGGTGGAGTTTCCATGTCCTCCCCGTGTCCGCGTGGGTTTCCTCCGGGTTCTCCGGTTTCCTCCCACAGTCCAAAAACATGGATCAAGTCAATTGAGTTCTCTAAATTGCCCCATATAGAGTGTGTCTGTGTGAGTGAGTGTGTGCCCAGCGATAAATTGGCGCCCTGTCCTGGGTGTATCTGCCCAGCGCCCGGAACGTTCTCCTCTGGAAGGGCATGGGGAACCCCACCGCGACCCTAATAGAGGATAAAGCGGGAGATAATGAATGGATGAATTAATTAATAATCAGTTTGCTCCGAACCAACTCACTCAGGGTTTTGGGTTCGGCATTTTATCTTTCTATAATATATTCATTCATTCATTATCTCCCGCTTTATCCTCTATTAGGGTCGCGGTGGGGTTCCCCATGCCCATCCAGGGGAGAACATCTCGGGTGCTTGGCAGACAGACCCAGGACAGGGCGCCAATCCATCACTGGGCACACACTCACTCACTCACACAGACACACTCTATATGGGGCAATTTGGAGAACTCAATTGACTTGATCCATGTTTTTGGACTGTGGGAGGAAACCGGAGAACCCGGAGGAAACCCACGCCGACACGGGGAGAACATGGAAACTCCACCCAGATGGGGATTCGAACCGGGAATCCCTAGCGCTGAGAGGAGAACATGCCAACCACTAAGCCACCGTGCCGCTTTCTATAATATATAACACACAAAATGTATAAGAAGAAATGGCAAGTAATGGCATTCTGTAATCACTGACGTGTTGGTTAGAGGACGACAGAAGTTGGCATAATCACTTTACAGTCTAAATGGCGGCAGGCGTGGTTCGTTTGTACCTTTCTTGGGCACAGCGGGCTCCATTTGACCGACCGGCCGTCCAGGGATGGGGATGTCGGGCATTATGCCCTCTTCACCGGCTCCCTCCATGAACTGAGCAGCAGTGCCGTTAGCCATCTGAGAATATTGTGCGTGAAGAGCCTGAAGATGCTGCTGCGCAGACTGGACCCTTAAAAGTGTATTGATGCAAGTCGTAAAAACACAGAGAATACACAATCCCTAACGATGCTCGGGTTGACCAGGAAAAATAATAATGATCTCTCTAAAACGGTTATATATATAAGAATTATATTATAATTATATAATTATAAATAAGAATATACCTGGTCAGTGTTGAAATATAAAGAAACACACACACACAAAAAAGGGATCTGAACCCCCACAGTAGCTGCCATGACCTCTTTTTCGAATCAAGTTTCCATATATATATATATATATATATATATATATATATATATATATATATATATATATATATATATATATATATATCTCAATTCATCACCATTTGGGAAAGGCTTTCCACGGGGTTTTAAAGGGGTGTCTGTGGGGATTTTTGGAATGCTGGAATTTGCTGGATGCTGTGTAAGGGAACCTGGCTCACAATTTTCATTGGACTTAATCTCAGAGATGTTGGATGAGGTGGACGTCAGAACTGTGTGGGGCCAGCAAAGCTCTCCCATGCCAACTACACATTGCGTCGTGCATCACACACACACACACACACACACAAGCTGCAAAATAAAAGCAACCTTTATATAAATATTTAAGCACAAAGTTGGGAGGCAGGGCGGCAGCACGGTGGCTTAGTGGTTTAGCACGTTCTCCTCTCAGCACTAGGGATTCCCGGTTCGAATCCCCATCTGGGTGGAGTTTCCATGTCCTCCCCGTGTCCACGTGGGTTTCCTCCGGGTTCTCCGGTTTCCTCCCACAGTCCAAAAAACATGGATCAAGGTCAATTGAGTTCTCCAAATTGCCCCATGTAGATTTTGTGTGTGTGTGTGAGTGTGTGCCCAGCGATAGATTGGCGTGGATGGGCAGGGGAACCCCAGCGCGACCCTAATAGAGGCTAAAGCGTAAGATAATGGATGGATTTAAGTTGGGAGGCATACACTCACCCAAGTTCCTGCTGTGACAACGGTATTAACTGAAGCAGCATCTCTATACAGTGATCAGCGGAAAGACTTTTGTACCGAAATGAACTAAAATCCAACCTGTATTATTATTATTATTATTAATATTATTAATTAAAAAAAGCATGTTAACCGATTGAAAATCAATAATTGCATGAAATTTGGAGCATAAACGGCGGCACGGTGACTTAGTGGTCAGCCCTAGGGATTCCCGGTTCGAATCCCCATCTGGGTGGAGTTTCCATGTTCTCCCCATGTCCACGTGGGTTTCCTCCGGGTTCTCCGGTTTCCTCCCACAGTCCAAAAACATGGATCAAGTCAATTGAGTTCTCCAAATTGCCCCATATAGAGTGTGTTTGTGTGCGTGAGTGAGTGTGTGCCCAGCGATAGATTGGCGCCCTGTCCTGGGTGTATCTGCCCGGCGCCCGAGACGTTCTCCCCTGGTGAGTGATCAGCGGAAATACTTTGTACCGAAATGAACTAAAATCCAACCTGTATTATTCATTCATTATCTCCCGCTTTATCCTCTATTAGGGTCGCGGTGGGGTTCCCCCATACCCATCCATGGGAGAACGTCTCAGGCGCTGGGCAGATAGACCCAGGACAGGGCGCCAATCCATCGCTGGGCACACACTCACTTACTCACACAGACACACTCTATATGGGGCAATTTGGAGAATTCAATTGACTCAATCCTTGTTTTTGGACTGTGGGAGGAAACCAGAGAACCCGGAGGGAATGGATGGGGATTCGAACCGGGAATCCCTAGTGCTGAGAGGCGAACGTGCTAAACCACTATTATTATTATTATTATTATTATTAAGCATGTTAACCGATTGGAAATCAATAATTGCATGAAATTTGGAGCCATTGGAGCGCAAACCTTACCATTTATTCTATTGGACATTCCCTTTATTATAGGGACATAAAGTCAGACAGGGAGCTTTGAACTTGGGGTTAGTGAAAGCTTCTTTAAAGCCTTTAATAATAAACTGGTTAGTAACATTCAGTGATGCAGCGATCGATGCACAAAGCAACAAAATGCAACTCACATCTGGCGCCATTGAACACAAAGGGAACACACTCACCAGTGCTGCACATAGTCCGACGGAACATGGGGCAAAGATCCGTAACTTCTTTCATCCATCTTTAGTGATAAACCAAAATTCATATTTAATTGATTTGTATTTGTTTTTTTTTTTTTTTAGTTTTTTTAGTTTTTTTGTTTGTTAGATCATAAAGAATGTTTCTAACCAGTCTATTCGCTCAACAATGTGCCTTTTTTACAAAACAAAAACAACCTAAAATGCATACCTTTTACAAACGCACACTTTTATAAGTTTAAGTTTTAATAAGTTTAATTAAAAAGCTTCGAAGGAAACAAAGAATTCCAAACAGCCGAGAGTTTCGGCTTCGTTGCCATTTAACTCGCACACCGCCAGGAGTCGGTTCAAAAAGAGTCGACACTGCGCGAGAGTCGACGTTGTGTACGCAAGACGGCGTAGTGATTCGGTGTCGTTCCAAATTGACTCTAAATAATATAAATATTATTTTAGAATAATATTCGAGAGTGCTAAAAAGTTCTTGTAGGCGTGTTTTAAAATTTTACTAATTAAAAAAAAAAACTTACTAATTTAGCTTACTAATTAAAGAATTAGTAAGTTAAACCAACAAGTCACGTGCATATCTGCAGGATGAACATAATCTCACTGCGTTGTTACCATGGAAACAAATATGACATCACAAGACTCCAGCATGCATCCAGTCACTGAGCTGTAGTTAAAGGTATAATAACATTCATTCATTCATTCATTATCTCCCGCTTCATCCTCTATTAGGGTCGCGGTGGGGTTCCCCATGCCCATCCAGGGGAGAACGTTTCGGGCGCTGAGCAGATACACCCAGGACAGGACGCCAATCCATCGCTGCGCACACACTCACTCACACAAACACACTCTATATGGGGCAATTTGGAGAACTCAATCGACTTGATCCATGTTTTTTGGGCTGTGGGAGAAAACCGGAGAACCCGGAGGAAACCCACGCGGACACGGGGAGAACGTGGAAACTCCACCCAGATGGGGATTCGAACCGGGAATCCCTAGCGCTGAGAGGAGAACATGCCAAACCACTAAGCTAGGGATTCCCGGTTCGAATCCCCATCTGGATGGAGTTTCCATGTCCTCTCCGTGTCCACGTGGGTTTCCTCCGGGTTCTCCGGTTTCCTCCCACAGTCCAAAAACATGCATCAAGTCAATTGAGTTTTCCAAATTGCCCCATATAGAGTGTGTGTGTGTGAGTGAGTGTGTGCCCAGCGATAGATTGGCGCCCTGTCCGCATGGGTTTCCTCCGGGTTCTCCGGTTTCTATTTCTATTGGCTGTTTCTTTGAGCCGGGGAAGCTATTTTCATAATAAAGGTCGGAGAGCACAGGGCGGCGCGGTTGGCTTAGTGCTTTAGCATGTTCTCCTCTCAGCACTAGGGATTCCTAGTTCGAATTCCCATCTGGGTGGAGTTTCCATGTCCTCTCCGTGTCCACGTGGGTTTCCTCCGGGTTCTCCGGTTTCCTCCCACAGTCCAAAAACATGGATCAAGGTCAGTTGAGTTCTCCAAATTGCCCCATATAGAGTGTGTCTGTGTGAGTGAGTGTGTGCCCAGTGATGGATTGGCGCCCTGTCCTGGGTGTATCTACGAGACGTTCTCCCCTGGATGGGCATGGGCATGGAGAACCCCCCCCCCCCCCCGGATTAAGGGAACATAATGGATGTAGTTTAAAATTCCTCCTTTTGAATCAATGACTTGCAGATAAAGCGATTCGACTCCCCTTACGATTCCGAATCGACTCCAGTCACAGTGCCGACTCACACAGCCATTGTCTAGCCAAGGCTGGCTTATCGGATTCATAAGGTTTCAAAGCTGACCGACGTGGATTTTAATTAATGTAATTACACAATGTAATTAAAACAGTTCGACTGAAGGGATTTTCCTTTTCTTTTAAATCGCCGCAAACGTAAAAATGGAGGCAGGTAGCTGGTTAGCTTTAGCTCCGGCGTGTTGGAAACAATCTTAGTCTTATAAAGACTTATCAAGACTTTGGTCTTTTAAAGACGAGTTCACTTCAAAGGGACCGAAGTTCGACTCGATTAATCCGAATAAAACACCGAAGATCAAAGGCGCGCCGTCTTATTCACAACTTATTCACATTCAACCTCGTTCAACGTCATTCTACAAATCAAAATATATCTCTTTAATAAGCACGGCATACGCACCTTTGTGTAAATGTGCGCGGAAGAAAATTAACTCCGTAAAAAATATATTTCCTTTTTTTAAAAAAAATAAAATAAATTCAGATGAAAGCAACAAAAGACCGACGGTACAGACTCGACTCGGTCTGGCACCGGATCATACCAAGCTACGACTTTGGGGGTGGAGTGCACACATAACCCATTCACTTCTTTTCCACTTCAACGCGAAACGACATCGGTTCGCCTTTAAACTGTTAATTAATTCTTTAATTAAATGTAAAATAAGTAGAAATAATCGTTGTTTGTGTACAATGTGTCATTTATTAATCATTCCTCTTCTCCGAAACCCCGATGTGAATGGTATGAGCTCAACTTTGACGTTTAAATGTTCCCTAACTTCATTTCTATTGGCTGTTTGCTTTGAGCCGGGGAAGCTATTTTCATAATAAAGGTCGGCGCGGTTGGCTTAGTGGTTTGGCATGTTCTCCTCTCAGCACTTAAGGGGTTCCCGGTTCGAATCCCCATCTGGGTGGAGTTTCCATGTCCTCCCCGTGTCCGTGTGGGTTTCCTCCGGGTTCTCCGGTTTCCTCCCACAGTCCAAAAAAACATGGATCAAGTCAATTGAGTTCTCCAAATTGCCCCCTAGAGAGTGTGTCTGTGTGAGTGAGTGTGTGCCCAGCGATGGATTGGCGTCCCGTCCTGGGTGCATCTGCCCAGCGCCCGAGACGTTCTCCCTCTGGATGGGCATGGGGAACCTCCCCCCCCGCGACCCTAATAGAGGATAAAGCGGGAGATAATGAATGAATGAATGAAAGGTCGGAGAGCACAGGGCGGTGTGGTGGCTTAGTGGTTTGGCATGTTCTCCTCTCAGCACTTAAGGGGTTCCCGGTTCGAATCCCCATCTGGGTGGAGTTTCCATGTCCTCCCCGTGTCCGCGTGGGTTTCCTCCGGGTTCTCCGGTTTCCTCCCACAGTCCAAAAACTATGGATCAAGTCAACGGAGTTCTCCAAATTGCCCCATATAGAGTGTGTGTGTGTGAGTGAGTGTGTGCCCAGTGATAGATTGGCGCCCTGTCCTGGGTGTATCTGCCCAGCGCCTGAGACGTTCTCCCCTGGATGGGCATGGGGAACCCCCCCCGCGACCCTAATAGAAGATAAAGCGGAAGATAAAGGATGAATGGTCTAAGAGCATGATTTCAAATTACTATAATCTGGTTATGGGCGGCACAGTGGCTTAGTGGTTTAGCATGTTCTCCTCTCAGCGCTGGGGATTCCCACTTCGAATCCCCATCTGGGTGGAGTTTCCATGTTCTCCCCGTGTCTGCGTGGGTTTCCTCCGGGTTCTCCGGTTTCCTCCCACAGACCAAAAACATGGATCAAGGTCAACTGAATTCTCAAAAAAAAAATTGCCCCATATAGAGTGTGTCTGTGTGAGTGTGTGTGTGCCCAGCGATGGATTGGCGCCCTGTCCTGGGTCTATCTGCCCAGCGCCCGAGATGTTCTCCCCTGGATGGGCATGGGGAACCCCACCGCGACCCTAATAGAGGATAAAGCGTGAGATAATGAATGAATGAATGAAAAAAAGCTGTTAGGATGTTCAAATGTGTTATTTATTCATTCAGCTGCCCTTTTCTGACCGTTTACATAAAATGGTCTTTTTTTTTTTCTTTTTTTTTTAAATCACGTCATTGTTTTTCAAAAACACATTCCATCAAGTATAACAAAATAAAATCCCAAATGCACTTACAAAAGTATTAACATGCAGAGCCACGATAAACAAAGTAAAGAGAGAAGGTTGACGGGTTCATTAGCCCCATAATAAAAAAAAAAAAACGAGCGATTCGGATCTGGAGTTCTAACGAATGTGTCCTTGGTTCTTAAAAATTGCCCGTTTTATGGCAGAACTTGTGCAAATTGTCAAACACAAACAGCAGTCGAAGGAACAGTTGGTAAAGAAATATCCACATGCATGGACACCATGTGGAATCCATATAACTGCCCCCCCCCCCCCCCGCCCGGTCCAGTTATCTACATTTGTAATATCTACAGCATATCGGCAAAGTTAAAAAAAAATCAAACGTCATCTCTGTTAACAGCGCGTCAGTGTTCTAATGCTGTGAGTTCATCGGAACTGTATGAAATTCGGCTACGACATTACAACCGCATCGGTTCTGTGATGTTAGAATCTGATTCATGAACATCGACATTAAACTGAAGGTTTATCTGATTGGACTGAAGGTCGTCCAGCTGCTTTATCTGATTCGTTGCACCAGCGTGTTCTGGGTTTGACGTTCACTGAATTAACGTTCTGTGGAAAGGTCCACAGAACGTTAATTACGCCGTGTGTTTCTGTGGAACGTCACTAAAATCACTTTCTGCACGTCAAATCAATTCTGTAGAGCAATAAATAAAGTATGAAGAGAAATTAAGACATGATATAAATCAGACAAACATCCATCCACTATCTCCCGCTTTATCCTCTATTAGGGTCGCGGATGTGGGGTTCCCCATGCCCATCCAGGGGAGAACGTTTCGGGCGCTGGGCAGATACACCCAGGACAATCTATCGCTGGGCACACACTCACTCACACAGACATACTCTATATGGGGCAATTTTGGAGAACTCAATTGACTTGATCCATGTTTTTTGGACCGTGGGAGGAAACCGGAGAACCCGGAGGAAACCCACGCAGACGCGGGGAGAACATACATGGAATCCCCAGCGCTGAAAGGCGAATGCACTAACCACTCAGCCACCATGACGTCCAATCAGACAAAGATTTTATTCATTCAGTCATTATCTCCCGCTTTATCCTCTATTAGGGTCGCGGGGGTGGGGGAGTTCCCCATGCCCATCCAGGGGAGAACATTTCGGGCGCTGGGCAGATAGACCCAGGACATGGGGGGCAATCTATCGCTGGGCACACACTCACTCACTCACACAGACACACTCTATATGGGGCAATTTTGGAGAACTCAATTGACTTGATCCATGTTTTTTGGACCGTGGGAGGAAACCGGAGAACCCGGAGGAAACCCACGCGGACACGGGGAGAACATGGACACTCCACCCAGATGGGGATTCGAACCGGGAATCTAGAGCTGAGAGGCGAACGTGCCAAACCACTAAGCCACCGTGCAGACAAAGATTTAAATTGATAAAACACTGGTTTAACCTTTATAAAAAAACAGAACATGTGCTGCGTCCAAAATCGCTTAACGAAGGTACTAGATTCAGTCTTATTATGTTCTAATTAATCAGTAGGGAATTGGGCATCCGTAGAAGCAAGAATGTAGTATCAGCGCCACCTGGGATGCATCACGTCAACCATATTACAACAAATACACCATCAATGTAAAGAGTCAACCCCCAACCTCTTCTGCCCTCAGTTCCATCAGGGGGTTACACAGTGGGGCAAGTAGGAGGCAAGTTCGGACACAGTCACCGGTCCAATTACTAACTGTCCTTTAGTTCAGCAGAGTCTGTGAGCTCGGTTAAGGACATCAGTGATGTTGTGTCGTCCCGTTGTTCGGGTATGCGTCGTACGGCATCTGCAAATTCCACTGGTCGGTTCCGAAATCTTTCATTGCTGAGGGAAGCTCCATAGAACCTGTAGGACATCAAATAAGCGTGGAACGTTGCATCAATCATAGAGTGATCATTAATTGTAGATACAATAAACCAGATGTTTTATTTAATGTCGTTAATGAAAAACAAGTGGACTGATTATTTTTATAATAATATTTTATAAGAACAAAACTGTCTTAACTGAGGTCTGAACTTAGTGGTTTAGCATGTTCTCCTCTCAGCGCTAGGGATTCCCGGTTCGAATCCCCATCTGGGTGGAGTTTCCACGTCCACCCCGTGTCCGCGTGGGTTTCCTCCGGGTTCTCCGGTTTGCTCCCACAGTCCAAAAACATGGATCAAGTCAATTGAATTCTCCAAAAAATTGCCCCATATAGAGGCAATTGTATCCAAAGCGACTTACAACTTAAAATATTTTGGGGTCAGAGTACAGGGTCAGTCATGGTCCCCCTCCCTCCTTTCTACCCCAGAGCAATGATGGTTAAGGGCCCACATTGGCTAAGTTTCCACCCCCTTAAAATGTACAAATGTAAATATCTTACAAAGTGCTATATATATATATATATAGGCGGGGGTGGCTTAGTGGTTTAGCATGTTCTCCTCTCAGCACTAGGGATTCCCGGTTCGAATCCCCATCTGGGTGGAGTTTCCATGTTCTCCCCGTGTCCGCGTGGGTTTCCTCCGGGTTCTCCGGTTTCCTCCCACAGTCCAAAAACATGGATCAAGTCAATTGAATTCTCAAAAATTGCCCCATATAGAGTGTGTCTGTGTGAGTGAGTGTGTGCCCAGCGATGGATTGGCGCCCTGTCCTGGGTGTATCTGCCCAGCGCCCGAGACGTTCTCCCCTGGATGGGCATGGGGAACCCCACCGCGACCCTAATAGAGGATAAAGTGTGAGATAAATATAGATATATATATATAGAGGCGGCACGGTGGCTTAGTGGTTCGCTAGGGATTCCCGGTTCGAATCCCCATCTGGGTGGAGTGTTCCACGTCCTCCCCGTGTCCGCGTGGGTTTCCTCCGGGTTCTCCGGTTTCCTCCCACAGTCCAAAAAACATGGGTCAAGTCAATTGAATTCTCCAAAATTTGCCCCATATAGAGTGTGTTTGTGTGAGTGAGTGAGTGTGTGCCCAGCGATGGATTGGCGCCCTGTCCTGGGTCTAACTGCCCAGCGCCCGAGACGTTCTCCCCTGGATGGGCATGGGGAACCCCCCCCCCCGCGACCCTACTAGAGGATAAAGTGGGAGATAATGAATGAATGAATGGAATGTCTTGGATGGACTACATTTAGTGTATAATAGATGATGTATAATTCAGTCATGAGCGATCACCTTGTGGATCAGGAGGATAAACGCCGCAGGTCTGTGTGCTTCCACTAGCGCAGCCTTCTTCATAACCAGGGTCATGCTGCTCCTCTTTGATGGACAGCCTTTTAGCATCATCTGTAACCAACCAATCAGCTTCGTCATCTTAATGAGACTTAAGGGAATGTGTTGATGTTACACAGATACAACTGCATTATTAACTAAACACAATGATAATGGAGCAGATACCTACATTCGGTCATTTATTGGACGCTTTTATCCAAAGCGACTTACAAGGTGAGCACAGGGTTCATCACAACATCCCTGGAGCAATGAGGGTTAAGGGTCTCGCTCAAGGACCCCCATTGGTAACTTAAGGGGACCTGGGATTTGAACCCACAACCTTCAGATTGATAACCCAACGCCCTGACCACTGAGCTACCACTCCCACATTCTACCATTTATTGAACGCTTTTATCCAAAGTGACTTACAAGGTGAGCACAGGGTTCATCACAACATCCCTGGAGCAATGAGGGTTAAGGGTCTCGCTCAAAGACCCCCATTGGTAACTTCAGTGGAGCAGGGATTTGAACCCCCAACCTTCAGATTGATAGCCCAACACCCTGACCACTGAGCTACCGCACCCAACACCTTTCTACCATCTATAAGTGCTTCCACTGTGTTGCGCTTGATTTGGCGTTTTGAACAAAGCCAGGCTTCTCAAACCACACAACTAAAGCTAAATGGAAAATAAAAATAAAAATATTAATAAATATAATATTAATAAAAAATACCCCGGGGACGACCCAGGCCACGCTGGAGGGGTTATATCTCTCAGCTGGTCTGGGAACGCCTCGGGGTTCCCCCACTCGAGCTGGTGGAGGTGGCTGGGGCGAGGGAGGTCTGGGTCTCCCCACTTCGGTTGCTGCCCCCGCGACCCGAACCCCGGACAAGTGGAAGATAATGGATGGATGGATTAATAAAAATATTGTGCGAGTGGTAAAAATAATATAAATATTCATTCATTCATTATCTCCCACTTTATCCTCTATTAGGGTCGCGGGGGGGGGGGGGGGGGGGAGGGTTCCCCATGCCCATCCAGGGGAGAACGTCTCGGGTGCTGGGCAGATACACCCAGGACAGGGCGCCAATCCATTGCTGGGCACACACTCACTCACACAGACACACTCTATATGGGGCAATTTGGAGAACTCAATTGACTTGATCCATGTTTTTGGACTGTGGGAGGAAACCGGAGAACCCGGAGGAAACCCACGCGGACACGGGGAGGACATGGAAACTCCACCCAGATGGGGATTCGAACCGGGAATCCCTAGCGCTGAGAGGCGAACGTGCTAAACCACTAAGCCACCGTGCCGCCCTAATATAAATATATGTTCTCCCCGTGTCCGCGTGGGTTTCCTCCGGGTTCTCCGGTTTCCTCCCACAGTCCAAAAACATGGACCAAGTCAGTTGAGTTCTCCAAATTGCCCCATATAGAGTGTGTCTGTGTGAGTGAGTGTGTGTCCAGCGATAGATTGGCGCCCTGTCCTGGGTGTATCTGCCCAGCGCCCGAAACGTTCTCCCCTGGATGGGCATGGGGAACCCCCCCCACCCCGTGACCCTAATAGAGGATAAAGCGGGAGATAATGAATGGATGAATGAATGAATGAAAGTCTCCAGGTTGTTTGACACTAATCACACGATGTCCTCCGTCACCTTTAGCCATGGCCAAATCGAATGTGTACAGCGTCTCCTGGATCTCCTGGTTGCGCAGAACCCCCCGCAGCTGGTCCCGGAGCTCCTTCAGCTTTATGTAGAAATGCACTTTGTCTTGAGCGCGAGGGAACTGAGCGCAGCGCGGACTGGAGGACGGCATCAGGTAGCAGACCTGCGCAGGCGTGGACAGAACACAAGAGGACAGGAGATTCTGAATGACGGCAAAAACCGGAGCTCACCGGTGAAAGTAGAAGTCTAGAAATCCTACTGTCTCTGTCTCGGGAACTTTGTAGGGCTGTAGTCCGAATTCTAAATTCTTGGCTTTAACTCCAAAAATTTCCTTACAGAATATTTCATAGATGCCTGAAAGGGAAATGGGTATTTTAAACTGGGATGGGGGCGGGCGGGCGGGGGGGGCGGGGGGGGAGGGGAGGGTGGGGGTGGGGGTGGGGGAGGGGAGGTCTGTTCTGGGAATCAGGGAATCCGTACTCGGTAAACTTCGTACCTTTTCCGTTGAAGGCTGCGATTCGCGGCTTGTACGTCTGGAGCTTCTCCAGAAGTTGCTTGCCTCCCTCTCTGATCTCTTTGCTGTAAGAGCGAAAACAGAACATATATGTAAATTGGGGGGCGGGGGGGTGGGGAAGGGGCGGGGGGGGTGGGGTGGGGGGGGGCGGTCTTCTTTGTTTTTTGCAGATCTGTAAACACTGATATACAAAACGACCGTCCACCCCAATCAGGTCTCGCATGCAGATGGGCTGAAACATTAATGGTTATTAGGGCTGTCTTCAACTAAGGACTTTCATAGTCGAATCTGATTCGTCAGATTTTCCCTATAGTCGGCTGATAGTCGAATCAGTTAAAATTTCATCACAACATGGCGCTATAAGCGTGTTTTTTTTTTTTATATATATTACTTGTTTTTCTAACAAAAGAAAACCTTTTTTTTTTGTTGTTTTTTTTTTTTTTTTTTCTAGAAATTAGATATTTTATTTGACAAAAGGCTATATATATAACGAAAACAAAGACATTTCATGTAAAAACTAATGCTTAGCAGCAGCCACAGGCGCCCCCATGTGGTCAAAATGATACATTCGACTATGAGGTTCATAGTCGACTACGGTTCTCCGAATCGAATCGTCGAATATTGCAGCTCACCCCTACTGGTTATAAATAACAAGTTATTTATTTACAGAGCGCTTTTTACAACTGAGGGCGGCATGGTGGCTTAGTGGTTTAGCACGTTCTCCTCTCAGCGCTGGGGATTCCCGGTTCGGATCCCAAACAGTTCTCCCCGTGTCCGCGTGGGTTTCCTCCGGGTTCTCCGGTTTCCTCCCACAGTCCAAAAAACATGGATCAAGTCAATTGAGTTCTCCAAATTGGCCCCATATAGAGAGTGTGTACTGTATGTGAGTGAGTGTGTGTGTGTCCAGCGATGGATTGGCGTCCTGTCCTGGGTGTATCTGCCCAGCGCCCGAAACGTTCTCCCCTGGATGGGCATGGGGAACCCCCCCGGCGACTCTAATAGAGGATAAAGCAGAAGATAATGAATAAATAATGAATGTTTATACATTATGGAGGGGGGCTTGGTGGCTTAGTGGTTTAGCACGTTCTCCTCTCAGCGCTATGGATTCCCGGTTCGGATCCCCATCTGGGTGTAGTTTCCATGTTCTCCCCGTGTCCGCGTGGGTTTCCTCCGGGTTCTCCGGTTTCCTCCCACAGTCCAAAAACATGGATCAAGGTCAATTGAGTTTGCCAAATTGCCCCATATAGAGTGTGTCTGTGTGAGTGAGTGAGTGTGTGTCCAGCGATAGATTGGCGCCCTGTCCTGGGTCTATCTGCCCAACGCCCGAAATGTTCTACCCTGGATGGCCATGGGGAACCCCCCGGCGACCCTAATAGAGGATAAAGTGGAAGATAATGGATGGATGGATGGACAAAGCAGCTTTACAGAATGAAAGCCTCAGAGAGCGAGCCGAAGCGACGGCGGCAAGACAAAACTCCCCGTTATGTTGTTATTTAAGGAAGAAACCTTAACCTTGGGAGGACCGAGACTCTCTCAGAGCGGTTCTCTGTGATGTAGCAGGTGACGTCTGAAAGAGCGTTCGGTTTGCTGCACTCACTTTGAGAGGTCTTTGCTGCCGGGTGTGGTCCGTTCAACCATGTTGGTGAAACCAATGCCATATTTTTCGGGAAGACTCTGATCATGCATGTAGTTCAGCTGCTCGTCTGTGAACCCCGATAAAAACAGGCACTTCCCTGTGAGACAGGAGACACGGCATTACACACACACACACACACACACACACACACACACACACACACACACACACACACACACACACACACACACTGTCTAAAGGACTTTCTCTTGAAAAAAAAAAACGATGCATACAAAAATGGTTTCCTGGATTGGGGTAATGCCGTCCTTTGTAAGCTGACATCAGGCCGGGATTAATCCCAATCTGCAAAACAAAAAGGAGTCAGTTTAGGAAACAGGTACAATGGGGCAAGCATCCAAATATCCATCATCTTCCTCTTTATCCTCTATTAGGGTCGCGGTGGGGTTCCCCATGCCCATCCAGGGGAGAATGTCTCGGGCGCTGGGCAGATACACCCAGGACAGGGGGGCAATCTATCGCTGGGCACACACTCACTCACACAGACACACTCTAACTCAACTGACCTTGATCCATGTTTTTGGACTGTGGGAGGAAACCCGAGAACCCGGAGGAAACCCACGCGGACAGGGCGCCAATCTGTCGCTGGGCACACACTCACTCACACACACACACACACACACTCTATATGGGGCAATTTGGAGAACTCAACTGACCTTGATCCATGTTTTTGGACTGTGGGAGGAAACCGGAGAACCCGGAGGAAACCCACGCGGACACGGGGAGGACATGGAAACTCCACCCAGATGGCGATTCGAACCGGGAATCCCTAGCGCTGAGAGGAGAACGTGCCAAACCACTAAGCCACCGTGCCGCCCCACATCCAAATATAAATAAGGAAATAGTTTATTAACACTGAAGGAGCGGCGGCACGGTGGCTTAGTGGTTTAGCATGTTCTCCTCTCAGCGCTAGGGATTCCCGGTTCGAATCCCCATCTGGGTGGAATTTCCACGTCCTCCCCGTGTCCGCGTGGGTTTCCTCCGGGTTCTCCGGTTTCCTCCCACAGTCCAAAAAACATGGATCGAGTCAATGGAGTTCTCCAAATTGCCCCATATAGAGTGTGTCTGTGTGAGTGAGTGTGTGCCCATCGTTAGGTTGGCGTCCTGTCCTGGGTCTATCTGCCCAGCGCCTGAGACGTTCTCCCCTGGATGGGCATGGGGAACCCCCCCCCCCCATAATGAATGAATGAATGCTGAAGGAACTTGTAATGAGACTTACTATGAGAATGTCCAGATTGTAGGTAATGATATCAGGCAGTTTTTTGGCCATGACCTCTTCCACAGACATGCCATTGAATCGGTCCAGCGTCCGTTTAGGTTTTTTCACAGTGTCCGAAGCGTCGGCCTGTCCCTCCGCCCCTGCTTTTGCTTTCGCTGGTCGTCCTCGCTTCTTGCCTTTCTCCGGAGTCGGTGGAAGAGCTGCGAATGAGAACACGCATCAGTCGAAGGCCTATCTGCAACCGCTGTCCTCCACCGTTCAGCTCGGCTTAGCCGTCTGTCTGTGCTTTCTGTAATAACACCTGTCGGCTGAACGGGGGGGTGATAGAGTTCGCTGGTTGGAGCTGGAGGTTCTCTATGTCCTGAGTATTCCTCCATGAATCCATACTCTCCAAAATCCTGTTGGTATTGAAAAGAGTTGGCCATGGGCGCGTACTGAGGGACAGACTCGGCTGGAAACTGCGGCTGCGTGGGGTGGAACCTGGAAACCACAGAGACGTGATTACAAAAAGAAAAAACATTCATTCATTATCTCCAGCTTTATCCTCTATTAGGGTCGCGGGGGAGGGGGGGGTTCCCCATGCCCATCCAGGGGAGAACGTTTCGGGCGCTGGGCAGATACACCCAGGACAAGGGGGCAATCTATCGCTGGGCACACACTCACTCACTCACACAGACACACTCTATATGGGGCAATTTGGAGAACTCAATTGACTTGATCCATGTTTTTGGACTGTGGGAGGAAACCAGAGAACCCGGAGGAAACCCACGCGGACACGGGGAGGACAGGGAAACTCCACCCAGATGGGGATTCGAACCGGGAATAACCTAGCGCTGAGAGGAGAACATGCCAAACCAATAAGCCACCATGCTGCCCAAAAAAAAAACCCATTCATTCATTATCTTCCGCTTTATCCTCTATTAGGGTCGCGGTGGGGTTCCCCATGCCCATCCAGGGGAGAACATATCGGGCGCTGGGCAGATACACCCAGGACAGGGCGCCAATCTATCACTGGACACACACTCACTCACACAGACACACTCTATATGGGGCAATTTGGAGAACTCAATTGACTTGATCCATGCTTTTTGGACTGTGGGAGGAAACCGGAGAACCTGGAGGAAACCCACGCGGACACGGGGAGGACATGGAAACTCCACCCAGATGGGGATTCGAACCCGGGAATCTCTAGCGCTGAGAGGAGAACATGCCAAACCATTAAGCCACCATGCTGCCCAAAAAAAAAAACATTCATTCATTATCTTCCGCTTTATCCTTTATTAGGGTCGCGGGGTGGGGGGGGGGGTTCCCCATGCCCATCCAGGGGAGAACATATCGGGTCGCTGGGCAGATACCCCCAGGACAGGGCGCCAATCCATCGCTGGGCACACACTCACTTACACAGACCCACACACTCTATATGGGGCAATTTGGAGAACTCAATTGACTTGATCCATGCTTTTTGGACTGTGGGAGGAAACCGGAGAACCCGGAGGAAACTCACGCGGACACGGGGAGAACATGGAAACTCCACCGAGATGGGGATTCGAACCGGGAATCCCTAGCGCTGAGAGGAGAACATGCCAAACCACTAAGCCACCGTGCCACCCAAAAAAAAACATTCATTCATTCATTCATTATCTTTCGCTTTATCCTCTATTAGGGTCGCGGGGGTGTGGTTCCCTATGCCCATCCAGGGGAGAACATATCGGGCGCTGGGCAGAGAGACCCAGGACAGGGGGGCAATCTATCGCTGGGCACACACTCACTCACACAGACACACACACTCTATATGGGGCAATTTGGAGAACTCCATCCATACTAAACTTCAACCATGTTTTTGGACTGTGGGAGGAAACAGGAGAACCCGGAGGAAACCCACGCGGACACGGGGAGAACATGGAAACTCCACCCAGATGGGGATTCAAATAACAAATACAGGGAGGTTCTAACAGCAGGGCAACCCCCCCCCAATCAGGAATGTAATGATTACACAGTACACATGATGTAATATGATATTTGTCTGATGGGATTTATTGATGATATAAAAGGTTCATAATCGAGTTTCGTTTGCTCACCACTGCTGATAGGAGTCCATGGCATCACCGTGGAACTCATACTGTCTGTCGTCCATCGGTTCTGGAGCCGTCAGACGAGGACTCTCACCAGCACCTGCACGCAAACGTCCACGATATGAAACAACGTCGAGATGTTAAGAGTTTACAATTCAGCCAGCTGTTAAAATGGCAGGACAGAAGACGATAAAGGTGATTTCTCATTGAATTTGTTTATTGCAGGACGTTAAAAAACGGAATTAAAGCTTCTTCCAATGAATATCACTGACCCCCCCCCTCCCCCCTCCCCCCCCCATACTAACAATGTAAGACTCCAAAAGCATTTTGCAATAAACAAATCCCCATGCCCATCCAGGGGAGAACGTCTCGGGCGCTGGGCAGATACACCCAGGACTGGGCGCCAATCTATCACTTGGCACACACTCTCTAACAGACACACTCTATATGGGGCAATTTGGAGAACTCCATTAACCTTGATCCATGCTTTTTGGACTGTGGGAGGAAACCCGGAGAACCAGGAGGAAACCCACGCGGACACGGGGAGAACATGGAAACTCCACCCAGATGGGGATCCGAACCGGGAATCTCTAGCGCTGAGAGGAGAACATGCCAAACCACTAAGCCACCGTGCCACCCAAGAAAAAACATTCATTCATTCATTCATTATCTCCCGCTTTATCCTCTATTAGGGTCGCGGTGGGGTTCCCCATGCCCATCCAGGGGAGAATGTCTCGGGCGCTGGGCAGATAGACCCAGGACAGGACGCCAATCCATCACTGGGCACACACTCACTCACACAGACACACTCTATATGGGGCAATTTAGAGAACTCAATTGACTTGATCCATGTGTTTTGTACTGTGGGAGGAAACCCGGAGAACCAGGAGGAAACCCACGCGGACACGGGGAGAACATGGAAACTCCACCCAGATGGGGATTCGAACCGGGAATCCCTAGCGCTGAGAGGAGAACATGCCAAACCACTAAGCCACCGTGCCGCCCAAGAAAAAACATTCATTATCTCCCCCTTTATCCTCTATTAGGGTCGCGGGGGGAGGTTCCCAATGTCCATCCAGGGGAGAACGTCTCGGGCGCTGGGCAGATACACCCAGGACAGGGGGGCAATCTATCGCTGGGCACACACTCACTCACTCACACACACACACTCTATATGGGGCAATTTGGAGAACTCAATCGACTTGATCCATGATTTTTGGACTGTGGGAGGAAACCGGAGAACCCGGTTTCGTTGGAGAACCCGGAGGAAACCCATGCGGACACGGGGAGGACATGGAAACTCCACCCAGATGGGGATTCGAACCGGGAATCCCTAGCGCTGAGAGGAGAACATGCCAAACCACCAAGCCACCGTGCCGCCCTTGTTTAGGTACAGTACTTATGAAATAAAACATGTAATAAATAATAAAGCTAATTGGTTTAAACAGATAATTATTATTTATTTATATTTTATAAAGTTAATCGCATCGGAAAACAGAGGAGGTTTTTATTGTAACGTTGCGATGCAAACGTTTAACAAACATCACAAACGAGAGCGTCGTTAAAAACAGACTCACCTGTCAGACAGACGGTCGCTTTAATTAACGCTATTAATTAATAAAGCGATAATTAAGATAAAAGCGCATCGTTCAAAGAACAGCATCGATACAACATCACTGAAACAAAGCCGACGCTTCTGAGATTTCAGAATAAAAGCCCTTGATTCCGCGTCCTGCTGTACGATTGTTCATTCATTCATTCATTCATTCATTATCTCCCGCTTTATCCTCTATTAGGGTCGCGGTGGGGTTCCCCATGCCCATCCAGGGGAGAACGTCTCGGGCGTTGGGCAGATAGACCCAGGACAGGGGGGCAATCCATCGCTGGGCACACACTCAAACACACACACACTCTATATGGGGCAATTTGGAGAACTCAATTGACTTGATCCATGTTTTTTGGACTGTGGGGGGAACCCGGAGAACCCGGAGGAAACCCACGCGGACACGGGGAGGACATGGAAACTCCACCCAGATGGGGATTCGAACCTGGAATCCCTAGAGCTGAGAGGAGAACATGCCAAACCACTAAGCCACCGTGTCGCCAACCTAAATTCTCTTTTAAGATAATTGTACTTTAACTGGTAACGTTGTATTTATAACTATAACTATATATATATATATATATATATAAATTTAATACCTTTAATTCACAAAAAAAAAAAAACACCGAACTTACCCGCTTTGTGTCATATAAATATTTAAAATTAATATTAGAAACTCTTTGGTTAAGATTTATTTGTCGTCATACTTTAATTATTCATTCATTCATTATCTCCCACTTTATCCTCTATTAGGGTCGCGGGGGGGGGGGGGGGTTCCCCATTCCCATCCAGGGGAGAACGTCTCGGGCGCTGGGCAGATAGACCCAGGACAGGGGGCCAATCCATCGCTGGGCACACACTCACTCACACAGACACACTCTATATGGGTCAAATTTGGAGAACTCGATTGACTCGATCCATGTTTTTTGGACTGTGGGAGGAAACCGGAGAACCCGGAGGAAACCCATGCGGACACGGGGAGGACATGGAAACTCCACCCAGATGGGGATTCGAACCGGGAATCCCTAGCTCTGAGAGGAGAACATGCCAAACCACTAAGCCACCGTGCCGCCCATACTTTATACTTTAAAATAATTACATATTTTGTCCGACACATGCAAACAGAGATGAATATTTAATACAATGAAAATCTGCATTATATACGTTATATATATTAAACGTTATATATATATATATATATGTTATATGGCTTTTATTTTGATACAGCAGGCTTGTGTACGGGTTGGATGGCAAGCAACTCTGCTTTCTCGATAAACCAACGCGATTATAACGTTTAACTTTAAATTAAATTAAATTAAAATTAAATTAAAAATAAATTAAATACAGATCGAGTTCTAAAGGTTCGTACATTTCCATCTGCCTTTTCATTTACAGCCAGGTTTTTAAAACTACAATTCAACGACGTCATAATGGTTTATGAGTCACTAGTTAGGTAAGGTTAGTTAATATCACTGTTAGTTAGTTAGTTGGTTAGTGTATTTGTTTGCAGGCGAAAGAAGGAGTTAGTTTAAGCTTTTATATTTAATTCCTTCGCCTCAGTTTGTCTACGAGGACTTTTAAACGAGGAGCGTTCACTGGACTGAGATTAGAGGTCACGGGGGGGGGGAGGGGGTTCCCCATGCCCATCCAGGGGAGAACGTCTCGGGCGCTGGGCAGATACACCCAGGACAGGGCGCCAATCCATCGCTGGGCACACACTCACTCACACAGACACACTCTATATGGGGCAATTTTGAGAATTCAATCGACTTGATCCATGTTTTTGGACTGTGGGAGGAAAGCGGAGAACCCGGAGGAAACCCACGCAGACACGGGGAGGACATGGAAACTCCACCCAGATGGGGATTCGAACCGGGAACCCCTAGCGCTGAGAGGAGAACATGCTAAACCACCATGCCTCCCCTTAAAAACATATCAAATAAAACTATAAACTGTTTTTCATTCATTCATCCATTATCTTCCGCTTTATCCTCTATTAGGGTCGCGGGGGGGGGGGGGGTTCCCCATGCCCATCCAGGGGAGAACGTTTTGGGCGCTGGGCAGATACACCCAGGACAGGGGGGCAATCTATCACTTGGCACTCACTCACACAGACACACTCTATATGGGGCAATTTGGAGAACTCAACTGACCTTGATCCATGTTTTTGGACTGTGGGAGGAAACCTGAGAACCCGGAGGAAACCCACGTGGACACGAGGAGAACGTGGAAACTCCACCCAGATGGGGATTCGAACCGGGAATCCCTAGTGCTGAGAGGAGAACATGCTAAACCACTAAACCACCATGCCGCCCCTTAAAAACATCCATCCATTATCTTCTGCTTTATCCTCTATTAGGGTCGTGGTGGGGTTCCCCATGCCCATCCAGGGGAGAACGTTTCGGGCGCTGAGCAGATAGACCCAGGACAGGACGCCAATCCATCGCTGGGCACACACTCACTCACACAGACACACTCTATATGGGGCAATTTGGAGAACTCAACTGACCTTAATCCATGTTTTTGGACTGTGTGAGGAAACCGGAGAACCCGGAGGAAACCCACGCCGACACGGGGAGAACATGGAAACTCCACCCAGATGGGGATTCGAACCGGGAATCCCCAGTGCTGAGAGGAGAACATGCTAAACCACTAAACCACCATGCCGCCCCTTAAAAACATCCATCCATTATCTCCCGCTTTATCCTCTATTAGGTTCGCGGTGGGGTTCCGGATACCCATCCAGGGGAGAACATTTCGGGCGCTGGGCAGATAGACCCAGGACAGGGCGTCAATCTATCGCTGGGCACACACTCACTCACACACACACTCTATATGGGGCAATTTGGAGAACTCAATTGACTTGATACATGTTTTTTGGACTGTGGGAGGAAACCGGAGAACCCGGAGGAAACCCACGCGGACACGGGGAGAACATGGAAACTCCACCCAGATGGGGATTCGAACCGGGAATCCCCAGCGCTGAGAGGAGAACATGCCAAACCACTAAGCCACCGTTTTAAAGAACAATAATAAGGCAAACAGAGTAGGTGTGAAGGTTTGTGTGCAGTTGAGTTTTATTAACTCTAACTCTGTTTCAGGTTCGGGTTCGAGTCTCTGAGATCACCCCCCCCCCTCTCTCTCTCTCTCTCTCTCTCTCTCTCTCGTCTCGTGAGCAGCATGCCCGCCGGCGTGCCGTGGCCCCGATACCTGAGAATGCTGGCTGCCAGCATGTTGTCCATGTTCGCCGGCGCTCAGCTCGTCCATCGGTATTACAGGCCGGACCTGGTAGGTTCTCTGGAACACGCTGCGAGGTGGAACATCTCTCTGAATGAACTCATCGGGTTCTCTTCTTTGGAACACGCTGTGAGGTGGACGGGAACGCTCACGCTCATCTCTCTGAATGAACTCAACGGGTTCTCTTCTCTTGCAGACCATCCCTGAAATTCCACCGAAGCCCGGGGAGCTGAGGACCGAACTCCTGGGATTAAAAAGCCAGCGGGTGACCTCACAGGAGCACTGACCCCATCGGTTTTCGGTTGGGGCGTGAATATGGATTTAATGTTGTAAATATGTTACACGTGTCTGCAAAGGTATTTGGTCGGTTGTGTAAATTATTAAATAAAAGGATTATTGATATAACTTCACCTGTGTGTGTGTGTGTGTGAGAGAGAAACAGACTTTATGATTTGGAGTACATTTGGCAGATGCTTGTATTAAAAGCGACTTACAACTTGATATTTTTTGGGGTCAGAGTACAGGGTCAGTCATTTTTTGGGGTCAGAGTACAGGGTCAGTTATTTTTTGGGGTCAGAGTACAGGGTCAGTTATTTTTTGGGGTCAGAGTACAGGGTCAGTTATTTTTTGGGGTCAGAGTACAGGGTCAGTCATTTTTTGGGGTCAGAGTACAGGGTCAGTTATTTTTTGGGGTATGAGTACAGGGTCAGTCATGGTCCCCCTCCCTCCCTCCTTTCTACCCCAGAGCAATGATGGTTAAAGGCCCACATTGGCTAAGTTTTCACCCCCTTAAAATGTACAAATGTAAATATCTTACAAAGTGCTATATACATTCACATTCACATTCACATTTGGTCATTTAGCAGACGCTTTTATGCAAAGCGACTTACAAGGTGACGCACAGGGTTAATTTTAACATCCCTGGAGCAATGAGGGTTAAGGGTCTTGCTCAAGGACCCACACTGGTAACTTCAGTGGACCTGGGATTTGAACCCACAACCTTCAGATTGATAGTCCAACACCCTAACCACTGAGCTAACGCGCTATATATATATATAGGCGGGGGTGGCTTAGTGGTTTAGCACGTTCTCCTCTCAGCACTAGGGATTCCCGGTTCGAATCCCCATCTGGGTGGAGTTTCCATGTCCTCCCCGTGTCCGCGTGGGTTTCCTCCGGGTTCTCCGGTTTCCTCCCACAGTCCAAAAACATGGATCAAGGTCAACTGAATTCTCAAAATTTCCCCATATAGAGTGTGTCTGGGGCGGCACGGTGGCTTAGTGGTTTAGCACGTTCTCCTCTCAGCACTAGGGATTCCCGGTTCGAATCCCCATCTGGGTGGAGTTTCCATGTTCTCCCCGTGTCCGCGTGGGTTTCCTCCGGGTTCTCCGGTTTCCTCCCACAGTCCAAAAACATGGATCAAGTTCTCTAAAGATCGAGTTCTCTAAATTGCCCCATATAAAGTGTGTCTGTGTGAGTGAGTGTGTACCCAGCGATGAATTGGCACCCTGTCCTGGGTGTATCTGCCCCTGGATGGGCATGGGGAACACCCCCTCCCCGTGACCCTAATAGAGGATAAAGTGGGAGATAATGAATGAATGAATTAATATATAGGTGGCTTAGTGGTTTGCTAGGGATTCCCGGTTTGAATCCCCATCTGGGTGGACTTTCCATGTTCTCCCCGTGTCTGCGTGGGTTTCCTCCGGGTTCTCCGGTTTCCACCCACAGTCCAAAAACATGGATCAAGTCAATTGAATTCTCAAAAATTGCCCCATATAGAGTGTGTGTGTGTGAGTGAGTGTGTACCCAGTGTGTTTTACCTCGCTGTAAAAAGGACCTGGCAACCCGCGCTGTGAATAAGGCCCTGGCAACCCGCGCTGTAAGTCAGGACCTGGCAACCCGCTCTGCAAATAAATACCTGGTAAACCGCGCTGTATATAAGGACCTGGCAACCCGCGCTGTAAATAAGGACCTGCAAACCTCGCTCTAAATAAAGACCTGGTAACCCGCACTGTAAATAAAAACCTGGCAACCCGAGCTGTAAAAAAAAATACCTGGTAACCCTCGCTGTAAATAAGGACCTGGCAACCCGCACTGTGAACAATGCCCTGGCAACCCGCACTGTAAATAGAGACCTGGCAACCCGCACTGTAAATAGAGACCTGGTAAACCGCGCTGTAACTCAGCACCTGGCAATCCGCGCTGTAAATCAGGACCTGGCAACCCGCTCTGTAAATAAATACCTGGTAAACCGCGCTGTAAATCAGGACCTGGCAACCCGCTCTGTAAATAAATCCCGGTAAACCGCACTGTAAATCAGGACCTGGCAACCCGCTCTGTAATTAAATACCGGTATACCGCGCTGTAAATCAGGACCTGGCAACCCGCGCTGTGACTAAGGCCCTGGCAACACGCGCTGTAAATAAGGACCTGGAAACCCTCCCTGTAACTCAGGACCTGGCAACCCGCGCTGTGAACAAGGCCCTGGCAACCCGCGCAGTAACTCAGCACCTGGCAACCCGCGCTGTCAGGTCCAGTCTCGTCGGTGCGGCTCCACCATGCCGACCTTGTCTTTTCGCCTGTCCCGGTTCCTTGTCGGGGGTTCCCTCTTAAGCCCGCGGGCTCTGTGTTCGGCTCGTCGGTCCGCGGGGCCGCACACATGGCGCCTGCCGGCGGGACACAGCGGCTCTGCGGGCGGCATGAGCACCGCGAGCAGCGCCACCGCCTGGCTGAGGTCGGTGTACCAGCAGACGAAGCGGCAGACTGAAGGTAGAACCGAATCAAAGAACCGAATACAATTATAACCAACAGAATATCAACATCAAAGCGGAGGAGACCCAGATCCAAGTCTGTTTTTATAATGTATTAATGACGTGACGTTTTCTGTCCTTTAATTTCACTTTCTTAGCGCCACCTTGTTTCTACAATCATTATTCTCATCTCTGTTTACTGACAAGTCCATCTGTTTCTCTACATACTGAATCCATCCATAATCTTCCGCTTTAAACTCTATTAGGGTCGCGGTGGGGTTCCCCATGCCCATCCAGGGTAGAACGTTTCGGGCGCTGGGCAGATACACCCAGGACAGGGGGCAATCTATCACTGGACACTCTCTCACACAGACACACTCTATATGGGGCAATTTGGAGAACTCTATTGACTTGATCCATGTTTTTGGACTGTGGGAGGAAACCGGAGAACCCGGAGGAAACCCACGCGGACACGGGGAGGACATGGAAACTCCACCCAGATGGGGATTCGACCCGGGAATCCCTAGCACTGAGAGGAGAACATGCCAAACCACTAAGCCACCGTGCTGTCCTCCATAATGTATAAACATTCATTATTCATTCATTATCTTCCGCTTTATCCTCTATTAGGGTCGCGGTGGGGTTCCCCATGCCCATCCAGGGGAGAACGTCTCGGGCGCTGGGCAGATACACCCAGGACAGGGGGGCAATCTATCGCTGGACACACACTCACTCACACATACACACACTCTATATGGGGCAATTTGGAGAACTCTATTGACTTGATCCATGTTTTTGGACTGTGGGAGGAAACCGGAGAACCCGGAGGAAACCCACGCGGACACGGGGAGGACATGGAAACTCCACCCAGATGGGGATTCGAACCGGGAATACCTAGCGCTGAGAGGCGAACCGTAGTCGACTATGAACCTCATAGTCGAATGTACCATTTTGACCACATGGGGGCGCCCATGGCTGCTGCTAAGCATTAGTTTTTACATGAAATGGCTTTGTTTTCGTTATATATATATATAGCCTTTTGTCAAATAAAATCATCCTAATTTCTAGAAAAAAAAGAAAAACAAACAAAAAAAGTTTTAGAAAAACAAGTAAAATATAAAAAAATATATTTTTTAAAAACCACGCTTATAGCGCCATCTTGTGGTGAAATTTTAACTGATTCGACTATCAGTCGACTATAGGGAAAATCTGACGAATCAGATTCGACTACGAAGATCTGTAGATGAATACAGCCCTAGACTGTAGTATGGAACCCGACGGTGCTGTATGTCTTCTGTCTCAGATTTAATTCCAACGATCTCGAACAAGTCGGTGAATCCGGACACCATTTTTGCCAACAACGAGATGAGCCTGCAGGACATCGAGATCTACGGCTTCGACTACGACTACACGCTGGCCTTCTACTCCAGCCACCTCCACACTCTGATCTTCAGCATCGCCCGAGACATTCTCATCCAGCAGCACCGGGTGAGCGCACCGGGCCCGAGAGCGGCCGTCTGCACGCTCAGCACGTTCTAGAGCAGGGGTGCGCAATACGTCGAAGGGGGTGTCAGGTCGATCGCGATGGAGGGTCGAAAAAAAAAAAAAAAAAAAAAAAAAAAGCGTTTATATCACGTATCAGCACTTTTTAAAAAAATTTTTAAAGCACAGTATCTGAAGCACTTACACACACACACACACACACACAATGTGATTCATTCTAAATCGCGATCTCTGCAAGCGAGTGATCAGTCTGCCCCCCCCCCCTCCCTCGCTGTTCCCAAAACCGGCACGTTGGCCCCGCCTCCGAGCCTCAATCTCAAACTCAAAATGCATTTGCTTGTATTAATGTTCATGTTCTGTTTGGGGGGGGGGGGCGGCACGCTGGCTTAGTATGTTCTCCTCTCAGCGTTAGGGATTCCCGGTTCGAATCCCCATCTGCGTGGAGTTTTCCCAGTGTCCGCGTGGGTTTCCTCCGGGTTCTCCGGTTTCCTCCCACAGTCCAAAAACATGGATCAGGTCAATTGAGTTCTCCAAATTGCCCCATATAGAGTGTGTCTGTGTGAGTGAGTGTGTGCCCAGCGATGGATTGGCGTCCTGTCCTGGGTGTATCTGCCCAGCGCCCGAGACGTTCTCCCCTGGATGGGCATGGGGAACCCCCCCCCCCTCGACCCTAGTAGAGGATAAAGCGGAAGATAATGAATGAATGAATGAATGTTTTTTTCTTGGGCGGCGTGATGGCTTAGTGGTTTAGCATGTTCTCCTCTCAGCACTAGGGATTCCCAGTTCGAATCCCCATCTGCATGGAGTTTCCATGTTCTCCCCGTGTCCGCGTGGGTTTCCTCCGGGTTCTCCGGTTTCCTCCCACAGTCCAAAAACATGGATCAAGCTCAATTGAATTCTCCAAATTGCCCCATATAGAGTGTGTGTGTCTGTGTTAGTGAGTGTGTGCCCAGTGATAGATTGGCGCCCTGTCCTGGGACCCTAATAGAGGATAAAGCAGAAGATAATGGATGGATGGATGTTGTGTTTGGTGAAATGCAGGTTACAGTGATTGTTGTACATTTGTATTTATTTTGTGTGTTTAACTAAAATCAAGTCTTCGTGCTTTTTGCTGGAAATTCTAACAGACTGGACGATACTAACATGATGTGTGTAAACAGGTTTCAATATAAAAGCCTAAAAAAAATAGAGATCGACCCCGGTGGTAGATGTCCAATGGGTCCAATGGAAAAGTAGGTCTCGGGCCAGAAAAGTGTGGGCACCCCTGTTCTACACCTTCTCCTATTTATTTCGTTCAGTATCCTGAAGGCCTGAAGGACTATAACTACATCCCCGATTTCGTGGTGCGGGGGCTGCACTACGACGTTCAGAAGGTGGGTGGCTCGCCGTGTAATCTGTAATCGTCGGCCGAGGGCCTTCGCTCACGCGCCGTCTCCCGTGTTTAGGCGTTACTGATGAAGATCGATGCCTTTCATTACATCCAGCTGGGAACGGTTTACAGGTACGTGGCCTAATTGGTGGGGTCTGCTGGTGTGCAGATCATTCTTTAGATTATATATAAATCTGTGTGTGTGTGTGTGTGTGTGTGTGTAGGGGTCTTCATCCCGTACCTGACAAGGAGGTCATTGCGATGTATGAAGGAAGCCACGTGCCTCTGGAGATCATGAGTGACTTTTATGGCAAGGTTGGTGACGTCTGATGGCGGGCGAGAGGGCCGGGCTTACAGGCTCCATCCATCATCTTCCGCTTTATCCTCTATTAGGGTCGCGGTGGGGTTCCCCATGCCCATCCAGGGGAGAACGTTTCAGGCGCTGGGCAGATAGACCCAGGACAGGTCGCCAATCTATCGCTGGGCACACACTCAGTCACACAGACACACTCCATATGGGGCAATTTGCAGAACTCCATTGACCTTGATCCATGTTTTTGGACTGTGGGAGGAAACCGGAGAACCCGGAGGAAACCCACGCGGACACGGGGAGGACATGGAAACTCCACCCAGATGGGGATTCGAACCGGGAATCCCTAGTGCTGAGAGGAGAACATGCTAAAGCACTAAGACACCGTGCCGCCCCCCCTTACAGGCTCCATTTTAGTTCAATTTAAAGGAGAAGGGTTAAAGGGTGCCCAGCGATGGGTTGGCGTCCTGTCCTGGGTGTATCTGCCCAGCGCCCAAAATGTGCCCTGGATGGGCATGGGGTACCCCCCGCGACCCTAATATAAGATACAGCAGAAGATAATGGATGGGTTAAAGGGGATCTTCTTTGCCTCCAGTGTTTACACACATCAGAATTATTCATTCATTCATTATCTCTATTAGGGTTGCAGGGGGGGGGGGGGTTCCCCATGCCCATCCAGGGGAGAACGTTTCGGGCGCCTGGCAGATACACCCAGGACAGGACGCCAACCCATCGCTGGGCACACACTCACTCACACAGACACACTCTATATGGGGCAATTTGGAGAACTCAATTGACTTGATCCATGTTTTTGGACTGTGGGAGGAAACCGGAGAACCCGGAGGAAACTCCACCCAGATGGGGATTCGAACCGGGAATCCCTAGCGCTGAGAGGAGAACGTGCCAAACCACTAAGCCACCGTGCCGCCCCCACCACATCAGAATTAGTCCAACATATTTAACCCACTCGGCGCCCGGGGAGCAATTGGGTCAGCCAGTAATGGTTGGGACTTCCGAACCACGGAACTTCGCAAGGCTGGTCCCTTAACCACAAGCCTGCGACTGCCCCGGTTTGGGGATGGGGTGCGTACGGTGCACCCATCACCCACACGGGGGCCTCGTCCCTCACTGCACGCTTAACGAAGTCGGCTTGAATACACTCTGAGTGTCCGCTTTGTCCCTTTCCGAAAACCTTACGTCCTTCTAGGGGTGAGCTGCAATATTCGCTGATTCGACGATTCGATTCGGAGAACCATAGTCGACTATGAACCTCATAGTCGAGTGTACCATTTTGACCACATGGGGGCGCCCATGGCTGCTGTTAAGCATTAGTTTTTACATGAAATGTCTTTGTTTTCGTTATATATATAGCCTTTTGTCAAATAAAATCATCCTAATTTTTAGGTTTTTCCTTTGAAGTGGAAAAAACGTCCAGAACGGGGATCCCATTTACGGTGCTCTAGAAAAACAAGTACAATATAAAAAAAAAAATCTTTTTTAAAAACCACGCTTACAGCGCCATCTTGTGGTGAAATTTTAACTGATTCGACTATCAGTCGACTATAGGGAAAATCTGACGAATCAGATTCGACTATGAAAATCCTTAGTTGAAGACACCCCTACGTCCTTCACCTTTCCTAGAGCTCTCACGGACACACTATGAAACAGTTCATGGACATCTTCTCGCTGCCCGAGATGACTCTGCTGTCCTGCGTCAACGACTACTTCATGAAGCACAACATCGACTACGAGCCCGTCCACCTCTACAAAGATGTCAAGGTCAGAGCGCACACACACACACACACACACACACACACACACACACACACACACACTCCAGATAAACGTCCCGATGTCTCTGCATGTCCCCTACGAACTCAAAAACCCTCGCTCTGGCTCGTCCATAACCGCCCACGGCTTGAAACGCAGCCGGATGTTCTGCACGGAAAGCGGTTCCCTAAATTTAGACCGGCATCCCTCCCAGCGCCATCCGCGCCGTCGGAGGCGAAACACGATCCCGCGGAGACGACGGGCGGCGGACCGCGCGTCCTCCGGTCCTGTCGGGTGGCGTTTATATTGCCATTTTAAACCTCACCCTCTCTCATCTTTTAATGAGATGAATGTCCTTTGATCTGTCCACTATGATGAATGTCCTTTGATCTGTCCACTGTGATGAATATCCTTTGATCTGTCCACTGTGATGAATGTCCTTTGATCTGTCCACTGTGATGAATGTCCTTTGATCTGTCCACTGTGATGAATGTCCTTTGATCTGTCCACTGTGATGAATGTCCTTTGATCTGTCCACTGTGATGAATGTCCTTTGATCTGTCCACTGTGATGAATATCCTTTGATCTGTCCACTGTGATGAATGTCCTTTGATCTGTCCACTGTGATGAATATCCTTTGATCTGTCCACTGTGATGTGTCTGAGGTCAGTGAATTTTGGGTTTGCGTTTTGGACCTGGTGTCTTTTCGCAGGAGGCCATCAGAGACGTGCACGTGAAGGGGATCATGTATCGAGCCGTGGAGGCGGACATTGGTAATTAAAGGCTTTTACTTCAGAGCTCTTCGCACCACGTATAGTACAAAATGTTTATACATAGGGCGGCACGGTGGCTTAGTGGTTTGGCACGTTCTCCTCTCAGCGCTAGGGATTCCCGGTTCGAATCCCCATCTGGGTGGAGTTTCCATGTCCTCCCCGTGTCCGTGTGGGTTTCCTCCGGGTTCTCCGCTTTCCTCCCACTGTCGAAAAACATGGATCAAGTCGATTGAGTTCTCCAAATTGCCCCATATAGAGTGTGTCTGTGTGAGTGAGTGTGTGCCCAGCGATGGATTGGCGCCCTGTCCTGGGTGTATCTGCCCAGCGCCCGAAACGTTCTCCCCTGGATGGGCATGGGGAACACCCCCCCCCCCCCCGTGACCCTAATAGAGGATAAAGCAGAAGATAATGAATATTTAATACATTATGGAGGACGGCATGGTGGTTTAGTGGTTTGGCATGTTCTCCTCTCAGCGCTAGGGATTCCCGGTTCGAATCCCCATCTGGGTGGAGTTTCCATGTTCTCCCCGTGTCCGTGTGGGTTTCCTCTCGGTTCTCCGGTTTCCTCCCACCGTCCAAAAAACATGGATCAAGTCGATTGAGTTCTCCAAATTGCCCCATATAGAGCATGTGTGTGAGTGTGTGCCCAGGATAGATTGCCCCCCTGTCCTGGGTGTATCTGAACAGCGCCCAAAACGTTCTCCCCTGGATGGGAATGGGGAAACCCCCCCCCCGCGACCCTAATAGAGGATAAAGCGGAAGATAATGGATGCATAATGAATGTTTATACATTATGGTTAAGACACCTCCTTGTGAGGACCGAGGCTCAGTGGCGGATCCGTCCATCGTGTCTGTGGTCACTCACTCGTGGTGTGAACTGTGACCCTTGTTTAGGGAGGTATATCCGTTACGGGGAGCAGACCCATGCCGTTCTGAAGAAGCTTTCGGCGAATGGAAAGAAAATGTTTCTGATCACCAACAGCCCTCTGGATTTCGTGTGAGTATGAAACGCCGGCGCCCCTCGTCTGTGATGGAACCTGAGCGTTCTCCGTCGAAACGACTGACGCCGGGCGCTCCGGTGGTTTGTGCTGACCCCTAGAGACCGAGGAATGAATTACATCGTGGGGAAGGACTGGAGGGATCTCTTCGACGTGGTCATCGTGCAGGCCGACAAGCCCAGTTTCTTCAACGACCGGAGAAAGTGAGTCGTGGGGCTCTGACATCAGCGCTGAGGGCCCTGCTCGGGGGCCCTCATTGGCAACTTGGGGGGGGGGGGGGGTGGGGGGTTAAATATCCTACTTGCACACTGACATCCCAACACCGAATTGAATTTCATGACGTATAAAGGAAATGGAGGGCGGCACGGTGGCTTAGTGGTTTGGCATGTTCTCCTCTCAGCGATAGAGATTCCCGGTTCGAATCCCAATCTGGGTGGAGTTTCCCCATGTTCTCCCCGTGTCCGCGTGGGTTTCCTCCGGGTTCTCCGGTTACCTCCCACAGTCCAAAAACATGGATCAAGTCAATCGAATTTTCCAAATTGCCCCATATAGAGTGTGTGTGTGAGTGAGTGTGTGTCCAGCGATGGATTGCCCCCCTGTCCTGGGTGTATCTGCCCAGCGCCCGAGACGTTCTCCCCTGGATGGGCATGGGGAACCCCACCGCGACCCTAATAGAGGATAAAGCGGAAGATAATGGATGAATGGACGGCATGGTGGCTTAGTGGTTGGCATGTTCTCCTCCTAGTGCTAGGGATTCCTGGTTCGAATCCCAATCTGGGTGGAGTTTCCATGTTCTCCCCGTGTCCGTGTGGGTTTCCTCCGGGTTCTCCGGTTTCCTCCCACAGTCCAAAAACATGGATCAAGCCAATTGAATTCTCAAAATTGCCCCATATAGAGTGTGTCTGTGTGAGTGAGTGTGTGCCCAGCGATGGATTGGCGCCCTGTCCTGGGTGTATCTGCCCGGCGCCCGAGACGTTCTCCCCTGGATGGGCATGGGGAACCCCCCCCCCCCCGCGACCCTAATAGAGGATAAAGCGTGAGATAATGGATGAATGGACGGCACGGTGGCTTAGTGGTTTAGCATGTTCTCCTCTCAGCACTAGGGATTCCCGGTGCGAATGCCAATCTGGGTGGAGTTTCCCATGTCCTCCCCGTGTCCGCGTGGGTTTCCTCCGGGTTCTCCGGTTTCCTCCCACAGTCCAAAAACATGGTTGAAGGTCAACTGAATTCTCCAAATTGCCCCATATAGAGTGTGCCCAGCGATAGATTGCCCCCCTGTCCTGGGTGTATCTGCCCAGCGCCTGAAACGTTCTCCCTTGGACTGGATGGGCATGGGGAAGCCCACCGCGAGCCTGGTAGAGGATAAAGCGGGAGATGATGGACGGATGGATAATGGAATGAGTTAGAACATGCAGGATGGAGGCGTCGGTCACTGCTGACCTCCCTCTCTGTTTTCCAAAGGCCTTTCAGACGAGTGACCGATAACGGAGTGTTGCTGTGGGACCGAATCCACCGTTTGGAAAAGGGGCAGATTTACAAACAGGTACTCTTTAAATTCCGTCCCCCGAAACCTGTCGTCCATACAGTGCACGTCTCTGCGTTCTGCGGCTCGAAGCGGACCGTTCGCAGAACCGTAAGCTTTTCTTTGTTACCAGGGAAACCTGTACGAGTTCCTGAGGCTGACCGGATGGAGAGGCTCGAAGGTCCTGTATTTCGGAGACCACATCTACAGTGACCTCGCTGTAAGAATCACACACACGTAGACGAAGCCGCACAAACCCACGAGGCTAAATCACTGTGGGATGATTATTAAATATAAACAAAATAAAAACACACTGAGACTTTAACATCTGGGTGGATTCCCGGTTCGAATCCCCATCTGGGTGGAGTTTCCATGTCCTCCCCGTGTCGGCGTGGGTTTCCTCCGGGTTCTCCGCTTTCCTCCCACAGTCCAAAAACATGGATCAAGTCAATTGAGTTCTCCAAATTGCCCCATATAGAGTGTGTATGTGTGAGTGAGTGTGTGTCCAGCGATGGATTGGCGCCCTGTCCTGGGTGTATCTGCCCAGCGCCCGAGATGTTCTCCCCTGGATGGGCATGGGGAACCCCACCACGACCCTAATAGAGGATAAAGCGGGAGATAATGGATGAATGGGCAGCAAGGTGGCTTAGTGGTTTGGCATGTTCTCCTCTCAGCGCTAGGGATTCCCAGTTCGAATCCCAATCCGGGTGGAGTTTCCATGTCCTCCCCGTGTCCGCGTGGGTTTCCTCCGGGTTCTCCGGTTTCCTCCCACAGTCCGAAAACATGGATCAAGGTCAATTGAGTTCTCCGAATTGCCCCATGTAGAGTGTGTCTGTGTGAGTGAGTGTGTGCCTAGTGATAGATTGGCGCCCTGTCCTGGGTGTATCTGCCCAGCGCCCGAGACGTTCTCCTCTCGATGGGCATGAGGGAACCCCCCGCGACCCTAATATAGGATAAAGTGGAAGATAATGGATGGACGGATTTTAACATCTCTCATTACAGAACAGAATAAAATACTTTAAAAAAATGAAAACCGTACAAGTGGAGATTGGTCCTCATACACACCCCTGATGGCCCCCTTACCCACATTGCTCCAGATGTCCAGGGACAGGCGTGTCCCTTCGTTTAGACGCCCGTCTGAGACGACCGGATGTAATATGATGATGTGATAAAGAAGCAAAGCGCTTACGTAAACCATAATCCTGACGAACCACGTGCCGTGGCGCTCATCACGCGCCGTTTGGAATAATCCACCGACCCTCGTGTTTAGGACCTGACGCTGAAACACGGCTGGAGGACGGGAGCCATCATCCCCGAGCTGCGCGAGGAAATCAAGATCATGAACACGGTGGAGTACGTGCACGCCATGACGTGGCTGCAGAACCTCACCAACCTGCTGGAACAAGTGCAGGTGAGACTGATGGGGGGGGGGGGGGGAGTCATGGATTAGTAATTGATATAAAGAAGTTGTAATTAATATAATGTCATATAATATAATTAATATCATATCATTAAGGGTGGCATGGTGGATTAGTGGTTTAGCATGTTCTCCTCTCAGCGCTAGGGATTCCCGGTTCGAATCCCCATCTGGGTGGAGTTTCCATGTTCTCCCCGTGTCTGCGTGGGTTTCCTCCGGGTTCTCCGGTTTCCTCCCACAGTCCAAAAACATGGATCAAGTTAATTGAGTTCTCCAAATTGCCCCATATAGAGTGTGTCCGTGTGAGTGAGTGTGTACCCAGCGATGGATTGGCGCCCTGTCCTGGGTGTATCTGCCCAGCGCCCGAGACGTTCTCCCCTGGATGGGCATGGGGAACCCCACCTAATAGAGGATAAAGCGGGAGATAATGGATTGATGAATAATATCATTAAGGGCAGCCTCACAGCGAGAGAGAGACCTGATTTGATTTCTCAATCCGTGGTTGGGACAGATGGAGGTCCTGTCTGGAATCGCTTACTTATTAAAAAGTAATTAACGCACCTGTCCAATTAACTCCGCCTGGTCAACATGTGCAGCCTTTATAAGCTGTGACAGCTAGAGGGACGACAGGAGCGGGATATTCAGCGATACCATCAGAAAGCATTTAAGTAATGTGATTAACTTCTTTCTGTATTATATTTCCCTAATCTGTGTGTGTGTGTGTGTGTGTGTGTGTGTGTGTGTGTGTGTGTGGGGCAGGTGCACAGAGATGCTGCCTCCCAGGAAGTGATCCAGCAGTGGATCAGAGAGAGAGAGGACATGAGGTAATACAGCAGCTTGTACAGAGTGTATCGACTACACGATGTTTAAAATCGTTTTAAAGCAGACGGTGAATTTCCGAGTGTGTTAAGGACGGCAGTTCTGAGAAATTGGGTTACAGATACATAAACAAGGAGATGCTTCCGAAAAAAAAAAAAAATTTTTTTTTTTTTTTTTTTTTTAAATATTATATATATATATATATATATATATATATATATATATATATATATATATATATATATATATATATATATATGTAGACAGGGTGGCTTAGTGATTGGCCGGTTTTAATTGGGTGGAGTTTCCATGTTCTCCCCGTGTCCGCGTGGGTTTCCTCCGGGTTCTCCGGTTTCCTCCCACAGTCCAAAAACATGGATCAAGTCGATTGAGTTCTCCAAATTGCCCCATATAGAGTGTGTCTGTGTGAGTGAGTGTGTGCCCAGTGATAGATCTGGCCAGCGCCCGAAACGTTCTCCCCTGGATGGGCATGGGAACCCCCCCCTGCGCAACCCTAATAGAGGATAAAGCGGGAGATAATGGATGAATATATATATATATATATATATATATATATATATATAATATATATATATATATAGGTGGCACAGTGGCTTAGTGGTTTAGCATGTTCTCCTCTCAGCGCTAGGGATTCCCGGTTTGAATCCCAATTTGGGTGGAGTTTCCATGTCCTCCCCGTGTCCACGTGGGTTTCCTCCGGGTTCTCCTGTTTCCTCCCACAGTCCAAAAACATGGATCAAGGTCAATTGAGTTCTCCAAATTGCCCCATATAGAGTGTGTCTGCGTGTATGTCCAGTGATAGATTGGCGCCCTGTCCTGGGTGTATCTGCCCAGCGCCCGAGACGTTCTCCCCTGGATGGCATGGGGAACCCCACCGCGACCCTAATAGAGGATAAAGCGGGAGATAATGGATGGATTGATGTATATAAATTTTCTGAAATTGTGTTATTTGTTTGTTACCATTGTTATCATAAAGGACGTTCAGCTGTTTTAATGGACACATGGATTTACGTTTGTTTACGTCATTGTTTACATGATGATGATGATGATGATGATGATGATGCAGGTCCGTTTTCTGTCGCAGGTCGCAGGCGAAAAACATGTTCAACTCCCAGTTCGGAAGCCTGTTCCGCACCTACCACAACCCCACGTACTTCTCCCGCCGCCTCTCGCGCTTCGCCGACATCTACATGGCCTCGCTAAGCTGTCTGCTGAACTACGACCTTCAGCACACCTTCTACCCGCGCCGCACCCCTCTGCAGCACGAGGCCACCCTGTGGCCAGAGCAGCCCAGTGCAGGCGTTACGAACGGGAGCTCTTAAAGGGCCGGCACGCGGGCTCAAGAGAACGCCGGCCGTACTGTTACGGGTTTGAAGTGAACGTGTTTGAGCGATGATGCTGAGTAAGCATCACAGGGACGCAGCTTTAGGGCTTTAACTGCAGTATTCCATAGAAGAGTATTTTAAAGTTTAAACACCGACGCGGGTGTTTAACACTGATGAACTGAATCTGGATTTGTTTTTTTTTTTAGGGATTCCACTTAACATTTGGTTTGCTTCGTTGAAACGTGTGAATGTCGCTGAGACTCTGAGGTTTGAGTTGGTTGAGTTCAACATCCTCAACTCCTCGTCTTTTCTAAACACATCTCGGTTCTTCTGAACAGGTTCGGGTGTTGGGTTATCAATCTGAAGCCTTGGGTCCTTCAGGCAGGGCCTTTTACCCCCCTGTCTGACCCTGTGAGCGGGTTAGGATACTCGTAAGTTGCTATGGATGAAATTATTCACAGAATGAAAAAAAAAAAAACCAAAAAAACGATGGAACACTACCTCCCTCCATCGCCCTCGTCCAGCAAACTCATTTTAAACGCATAATAAACAGTAGCGGCACGGTGGCTTAGTGGTTTAGCATGTTCTCCTTTCAGCACTGGGGATTCCCGGCTCGAATCCCCATCTGGGTGGAGTTTCCATGTCCTCCCCGTGTCCGCGTGGGTTTCCTCCGGGTTCTCCGGTTTCCTCCCACAGTCCAAAAACATGGATCAAGTCAATTGAGTTCTCCAAATTGCCCCATATAGAGTGTGTCTGTGTGAGTGAGTGTGTGCCCAGTGATAGATTGATGCCCTGTCCTGAGTCTATCTGTCCAGCACCCGAGATGTTCTCCCCTGGATGGGCATGGGGAAGAACCCCCCCCCCCCCCCCCCCCGACACTAATATAGGATAAAGCGGGAGATAATGAATGAATGAATGAATGAATAAACAGTAGCCTGTAATATTCAGCTTTAAATGCTTGTTATTCCATCCATCCATTATCTTCCGCTTGTCCCGGGTTCGGGTCGCGGGGGCAGCAAGCGAAGTAGGGAGACCCAGACCTCCCTCGCCCCAGCCACCTCCTCCAGCTAGAACCCCAAGGCGTTCCCCAACCAGCTGAGAGATATAACCGCTCCAGCGTGTCCTGGGTCGTCCCCGGGGTCTCCTCCCAGCCGGATTTGCCTGGAAAACCTCCCTAAGGAGGCGCCCAGGAGGCATCCTTACTAGATGCCCCAACCACCTCAACTGGCTCCTTTCGACGTGGAGGAGTAGCGGCTCCACTCCGAGTCTCTCCTAGATGACCGAGCTTCTCACCCCGTCTCTGAGGGACACCCCGGACACCCCACGGAGAGAACCCATTGTATTCACAATCTCGTTCTTTCGGTCATTACCCAAAGCTCATGACCAGAGGTGAGGGTCGGAACGTAGAGCGACTGGTAAATCGAGAGCCTTGCCTTGTGGCTCAGCTCCTTCTTTACCACAATGGACCGGTATAGGGTCCGCATCACTGCCGACCCCGCCCCCATCCGTCTGTCAATCTCACGTTCCATCGTACCATCACTCGTGAACAAGACCCCGAGATACTTCAAAGAGATCCTCCACTTGAGGCCAGATCTGATCCCTGACCCAGAGAGGACGCTCTACCATTTTCCGACTGAGAAATGCTTGAATGCTTGTAGGGCTGTATTCATCGAAAGATTTTCGTAGTCGAATCTGATTCGTCAGATTTTCCCTATAGTCGACTGATAGTCGAATCAGTTAAAATTTCACCACAAGATGGCGCTATAAGCATAGTTTTTAAAAAAAGATTTTTTTTAAATATATATTTTACTTGTTTTTCTAACAAAAGAAAACCTTCTTTTTGTTGTTTTTCTTTTTTTTTTCTAGAAATTAGGATGATTTTATTTGACAAAAGGCTATATATATATATATAAAACGAAAACAAAGACATTTCATGTAAAAACTAATGCTTAGCAGCAGCCATGGGCGCCCCCATGTGGTCAAAATGGTACATTCGACTATGAGGTTCATAGTCGACTACGGTTCTCCGAATCGAATCGTCGAATCAGCGAATATTGCAGCTCACCCCTAAATGCTTGTTGCTCTCATACTTCCATCTTGCCCAACATCTTTTATGGCTTCTCGACTCTCTGGCAGCGATGGCTCTGTCCCACCGTCGGCATTGTACTCGCCCCGCTCTGTGCGGAACCCGCCAGCGTGTTCCAAATCCTGGGCAGACGTAACGTGTTAGATCAATTTAGAACTCGAAGTACGTAAATAAGATGGTTTTACTGAAGTTCGTGAAGCTGAAGCTTATTATTATTATTATTATTTTTTAAATGTGATGTTTAGAAGTGACTCTTTTATAAAAGCATAGTGTTCGGGTATTTTTGTAGTCAGAGTTCAGAGCCCCAGACGGCCCACCAGAGGGGCCCGGACCCCCTGTACCGCCCTGTAAAACAGTGGGAAATCTACGACCGCCGGCTTACAGGTTACCAAACAGAAGGTACCGGTCTGAATGCAGTATGTGTTGTTTAAGCAGTAAAGCAGTTTGAAGTCAAGTGTAAAGGTCAGCCGCTCATTAAACATCATGTTCTTTAACGTCGGGCATCATCGTGCTCATTTGGTTTTGTGGTTGAGTCTTAATTACACCTTTAATTACACGCTGCATATTCAGACATACCAGTCCTTTGTACATACAGCTTTTGCACGCTGCGCGGAAGACGCCGGCTTTTTATTAATCTGCCTAATAACATCGGTCTGATCGACCCCACTAAAGTACCCCGAAGGGCAAAGTGTGCACATCACTATTTAATCATAAAGCCTAATTGCCAAAGTGAAAGGTGCATTTCTTGTTTAAAGATTTATTTTAGGTCACAGGAGTTGCAGAGTATTTCAGGAGAACGGGGTCGGGATGTAATTTTAGCAGAAGAAAGGCCTTGCTGGGGTTGAATTTTTGTCAGTTTGCCCTTTAAAAGCACGCTCAGTCCTTTACAAGGAGAACCTGCAGCACTGAAGCTCATGGTGACGACGTGAGAGATTACAGTTTCTGACTATTCATTAATTTAATTGATGCGCATATTGTGCAAGTGGCTTGTTTCACACTTTCGGCCATAATAACAATAACATTATAACGTTTGTGCTTTTTAAAGTTGTATCCGGGGCTATGGGGGTTCCCCATGCCCATCCAGGGGAGAACGTTTCGGGCGCTGGGCAGATACACCCAGGACAGGGGGGCAATCTATCGCTGGGCACACACTCACTCACATAAACACTCTATATGGGGCAATTTGGAGAATTCAATTGACTTGATCCATGTTTTTGGACTGTGGGAGGAAACCGGAGAACCTGGAGGAAACCCACGCGGACACGGGGAGGACATGGAAACTCCACCCAGATGGGGATTCGATCCGGGAATCCCTAGTGCTGAGAGGAGAACATGCTAAACCACTAAGCCACCGTGCCCATATGTAAATTAAACATGTAAATTCGTTTCTCTGTCTTTAAGCCTTATTTCTGGGTTATAAAGTTCATTCATTCATTCATTCATTATCTCCCGCTTTATCCTCTATTAGGGTCACGGGGGGGGTTCCCCATGACCATCCAGGGGAGAACGTTTTGGGCGCTGGGCAGATACACCCAGGACAGGGCGCCAATCCATCGCTGGGCACACACTCACTCACACACACACTCTATATGGGGCAATTTGGAGAACTCAATTGACTTGATCCATGTTTTTGGACTGTGTGAGGAAACCGGAGAACCCGGAGGAAACCCACGCAGACACGGGGAGGACATGGAAACTCCACCCAGATGGGGATTCGAACCGGGAATCCCTAGCGCTGAGAGGAGAACATGCCAACCACTAAGCCACCGTGCCGCCGGTTATAAAGGTAGTAATGCATAAAAACTCCTGTAGGTAAGACGTGCAGTTTCCCGGTAAAGTAAAGTCAGGTAAATCCCATGAAGGTCCTCGGATTAAACCATAGATTATGATAATCCCCACATGGAGGAGTGTAATCTGTGATGATCATACAGGATAAAAAAATAAAACAAGCTCAGTTTTCTAACATTATTCATAACCGTCAGGATCACAGCTGCATCATAACTAATATTTCCCAAAACCCCGCTGAGACCGACTCGATCTAATCAAATCCACCGTCTCTGTGTAATTGGCTTCGCTCGAGGATGGATTAGAACATCGGGACACCGATGAATTGACTTCACAAAAACAAGAATTCCCCAAAGATCAGGGTCCTGGCAGGGTGTTAATTGAAAAAATGGCCCCGTGACATAAGCAGGACAGTCGTCATGGAGTTCAAGGCTGAGACGTGGCAGTCCTCGTCTGCAGGCGTACAAAAGACTCGGCTTCGGCAGGGACAGGACTCGGGAGTCTTTTTCTGTTTTCAAGGGGAAAGCAAACGCCAACGGGATCTCGACCGTTTAGCATCAGCAACCGAGAGGAGGGACTCTGATGTCGAAATGCGAATATACGAATACGTATAGAGAGAATCTCCGTTCGAGGTACGTGATTAGAAGAAAATATATATAATACGACTTTAACTTGTATAATAATTTAGAGCAAAAGATGTTTAAACACTTGCAAAACGGTAATATATTATTATCGATGGAGTTTTGTACACTTTGGTGGGATTGCTGACCGTTGGGCACGCTTTACAGAAGGTCCAAAGAATCCAAAAACTGATCATCACCATCATCATAACTCACTGGAGTTTTGTTTTAGAATTTAATTGACGACCGGCTCATAAAAAATAAAAAAAAAGTTGCTCCTCATCCTCAATCCTGCCAGGTTGCCATAGTGACAGCCTAGCGGCACTTCCATCGTCAACGAAGATCAAAGGGATTATTAATTAAACTTAAGTGTGATCATCAAAGTTCATAACTAGTCTCAGGTGATCTGAAGAACTTGTTATTTTTTGAGGAACAGAACCTTTGGTTCCTGTTGGATCTTCGGTTCTGCCACCCTGACAGGTTGCTACCGTCATGGCTCTGAAGCACTCATCATCTCTGAGGATCAAAGGGACTGTTCGCCAAACTTTGATGCGATGACTGAACTATGTTAATGTAACCAGAGTTAATCTAGAGCACTCACGTTCTGATGGACGGAACCTCTGGTTCCTGTTGGGTCTCATGGTTCTCATGGAACCTTTATGAACGTCCATCCTCGGAATTAATCCCCGGACTTCAGTGAACAATTCATTTATCTTCTGTTGATCTGACGAATCCTTTTGACCTAAAATGAATATATAATATACAATTTGCATATTATAATTGAGGTACACATGTTGACACTGCCCAGGTCCCTGGTGGAGGATGGGGCGCGCACTGAGCCGGGGTCCTCACAAGGCTTCGTCTGATAAAATCAAGGACGTTTGGTTCCCGTCACTGCTATTCATCGGACAATAGTGCAATTTAAATAAATAAACCTAACGGGAATGTGGGTACGCGGTGCCATCGCTCGAGCCGCGGCGTGGAAATGAACGCCAACGCCACATGGCGTGACGACCTGCTCGTGGCCTCTCTGGTCACCAGCTGCACGGTGTTAACGGTGACCTTTTTCGTGGGCATCGTTGCCAATTTGTTCGTGCTGTACGCCGTGTACCGCCAAAGGTCGCTCCGGACCTGGACCAACGCGCTGCTGGTCAATCTCGCCCTGATCGACCTCCTGCGCTGCGCCACCGACTGTCCCATGCTCCTGATGGTCATCGTCATCGGACACGAGGGCAGAGACGTGTGGGACTGGCTGTGTGAGGTCCAGGCGATGTCCTTCACCCTCATCTGCTGCGTGCAGCTCTTCACGCTGGCCTGCATCAGCGGCGAACGGTACCAGGCCGTGGCCAATCCGTTCAAGGCCAGCGTGCGGCGGGCGCGGGTCCTGGCTTGCCTCTCGCTCACGTGGGCCGCGTCGCTCGCCGTTTCGGGAGTCTGCGTGGCGTTTACCAAGGACTCGCCCGTTTACGTGAAGTGCGCGGGCTTGGGCTTCGACGCGCTGCGGAGCTACGACTCCTTCGGGCTGTACATCCTGCTCCCCGTCTGGGTCACCTGTCTGGTTCTCATCGTTGGCTTCTATTCCCGGATATTTATTCTGGTCAGGACGCACAACCGGAAGATATTCGATAAAGGCGTGCCGCCTCCGGCCGGCAAAAAAGTCCAGAAAGAGAGCACGGATATCGCAGAACCGACCAAAACAGAACCGGCCAAAGATATCGAGACGAGGCTGGAGATCGCCGAGTCGGCAGCTGGAGGCAAGTCAAGGAACGAGGCTCCCATGGTGCAATCAATGACGAGTCAAGCCACCGCTGAGGGGGTACGTGACCAGTCCCAACAACCCGCTGCAGAGGTCCCACCCAAAGATATCGAGACGAGGCTGGAGATCGCCGAGTCGGCAGCTGGAGGCAAGTCAAGGAACGAGGCTCCCATGGTGCAATCAATGACGAGTCAAGCCACCGCTGAGGGGGTACGTGACCAGTCCCAACAACCCGCTGCAGAGGTCCCACCCAAAGATATCGAGACGAGGCTGGAGATCGCCGAGTCGGCAGCTGGAGCCAAGTCAGGGAACGAGGCTCCCATGGTGCAATCAATGACGAGTCAAGCCACCGCTGAGGGGGTGGGTGATCAGTCCCAACAACCCGCTGCAGAGGTCCCACCCAAAGATATCGAGACGAGGCTGGAGATCGCCGAGTCGGCAGCTGGAGCCAAGTCAGGGAACGAGGCTCCCATGGTGCAATCAATGACGAGTCAAGCCACCGCTGAGGGGGTGGGCGACCAGTCCCAACAACCCGCTGCAGAGGTCCCACCCGAACCGAAAGTTCCCGAAAATGCAAGCCAGGCGCCCGAAAGTGCCGAGAACTGTGCCGCTCCGGCCGACCAATCCGCGGAGGTGGCGGGGGCAGTATGCATGATGCCGTCGTTCGCCGGCCGGGACAAAGGAAACAAAAAGAAAGAAGGCCGGTTGGCCAAGCGCTCTGGATACATCATCCTGACCTTCCTGGTCTTCTGGATTCCCCTGATCGGGACGGTCATCCAGGACGCCTTTCTGGATGTAAAGCAGACGCCAAATGTAAGTGCTGCTGGTCGTTTGGGTAACGAATTATTTAATTGGTGTTTGCCAGTTGCCATTAACGTCCTTTCCTTTCTAACGTTCATAACTTCAGATGCAGGTCATTCAGGAGATGGAGGTCCTCGCGGTCTCCATAGCCTGCCTCACGTCGCTCACCAACCCCATCATTTACGCCGCGGTGAACCCTCAGTTCCGCACAGAGTTCTTCCAGCTGAAGGCCAAGTTTACAGCATTTTGTTTCAAATATTTCAAGTAAGCGTTCGGGGTTTCCAGAATTCAAATTTAGGAAATTCAATAAAATCTCATTTGTACCATCAGCTATTAAAAAAACGAATAATGGGAGGAGCCTACTACAGCACACCCTGTACGGGGACCATTGGTTTTTGGTTATATACACATGAGGTAGCAGATGCTGGTACACCGAGCGACCTACAGGTATCCCAACTTGAGAGATGAGGTCATGATACAGAACCCGCGGAACAATGAGGGGTTGAGGAATTTTGGTAACTTCAGTGAACCTGGGATTTGAGCCCAGAACCTTCGGATGCATAACACATGTTCAGTGAACGTTAAAACAAGGACGAGAACCTTGTGACTCAGGATACAGCATCCCTGGAGCAACCAGGGTTGGGGGGCCTTGCTCAAGAACCCACAACATAGAAAAGTAATACTGAGGATGAAACATGTATTTGATTGAAGTCCTAGGCTTTATTATTTTGGTAAAAAGCATAAATAAATTAATTGTTAATAAGCCGTGCAGCTCGGTTCTACCTGTAGGTGTCGAATAATAAATACTGTCTGGTAGCCTGTTTGTTGTAATGCCTTGGAATCGTGTGTTTTGGTTCTCAGTTGTGATTTAAATGACAGAAGTCGTGATGTCTAATCCAAAATAAACTATTTGCAATTGTTTCTAACAACCGACTGGTGAAGGGGCAAAGAAATAGAGGGCAAGAAGGATGAGGTAGACCACCACCAGAGCCGTACCTTGAGGGGGAAATAAAGAAATAAATAAGAAGAGCTTTAAATGTCAGTCCCAAATCCGAGACATTCACATGTTTGACCGTAGGGTTCGTATTTTGGGATAACAACTAACATCCATCCGTCCCATACAGCATGTCCTTAAAGCTTGCTCCTTACCCTGAAAGTAGTCGGACTTTCCATCCATGAAGATGTAGTTGACGACGATGACGCTGAAGATGCTGGCCCACAGATGAAGGTCACAGAAGATCAGCACGAATCCAACGTTCTGATGAAATAAGACACAAGTTCAGAGGTAACGCCTTTAGAACCGAGGATTTAAAACACACGACGCTCTGGTACCGATCCCAAATTGTGGCACGGGCATCTGGATTAAAAAAACAAACAAAAAAAAAAAAAACAGGAACTCATGAACCAACCTAAGGTTTTGAAGGTTCAAATCGGCAAAAGGGGTGGCACGGTGGCTTAGTGGTTAGCACGTTCTCCTCTCAGCACTAGGGATTCCCGGTTCGAATCTAGCTGGGTGGAGTTTCCATGTTCTCCCCATGTCTGCGTGAGTTTCCTCCGGGTTCTCCGGTTTCCTCCCACAGTCCAAAAACATGGATCAAGTCAATTGAATTCTCAAAAATTGTCCCATATAGAGTGTGTCTGTGTGAGTGAGTGTGTGCCCAGCGATGGATTGGCGCCCTGTCCTGGGTCTATCTGCCCAGCGCCCGAGACGTTCTCCCCTGGATGGGCATGGGGAACCCCACCGCGACCCTAATAGAGGATAAAGCGGGAGATAATGAATGAATGAAATCGGCAGAAGGAAGCTGAGGGTGGAACCGTCAGGAAGGAGAGGAGAGGAAGGCCAAAGAGGAGGATTATGGATGTGGTGAGGGAGGACATGAAGGTGTTTGGGGTGAATACCCAGGACAGGGCACAAAGAAGAATAATGCTCCACTGTGGCGCCCTCTAATGGAAACAGACTAAAAACTAACCTAGGTTTTTTTGTGAATGCTATGTTTTTTGAATATTTGTCTCATGTGTGTGCCCAGTGATGGATTGGCGCCCTGTCCTGGGTGTATCTGCCCAGCGCCCGAAACGTTCTCCCCTGGATGGGCATGGGGAACCCCACCACGACCCTAATAGAGGATAAAGCGGGAGATGATGAATGAATGAATGAATGTCTCGTGGTTTTCTGTTTCCCCCCCCCCCCCCCACACACACACACACACGTCTGTCTGAATTATTAACTCACATAGAAGGTGTTGAACAGAATCAGTATGGGGATCTGGATCATGCAGACCTGAACTGCAATGCAGCTCCCAACCTCGAAACTGCAAAAGAAGACGAGTGTGTTATCCGTCCTCGGCCATCAGCATCACCCATCACTGCACGAGCCGGACCTAACCTCAGGCTGATCTTATTCTGAAGCGCGAACTGGATTCCGTTCACTATCTCGGGTATTTCAGGAACCATGGCCAACAGCGTCACGCCAATGAAGTACTGAGACGAGACGAGCGCAGGGGGAGCGGGTGAAGGTTTTTAGTGCTTATAACTATATATGGAGCTGTGCAAAAGTCACAGTGACAGAATGATGGAGGACCACATGCCTGAGAGATCCCCGGGTGAGAGAGGATGGGCTGGATGTGTTCGGTAATGAGGTCAGCGCAGGCGGACATCAGCACCGTGGCGATGATGAGGATGAGGAGCGCTCTCCACCGAGACCAGTGCACCACCGCACCCAGGTTACTTCCTGCTACACACACACACACACACACATACACATACACATATATATATATATATATATATATATATATATATATATATATATATATATATATATATATATATATATATATATATATATTCATTCATTATCTCCCGCTTTATCCTCTATTAGGGTCGTGTGTGTGTGGGGAAGGGGGGGGTTCCCCATGCCCATCCAGGGGAGAACGTTTCGGGCGCAGGGCAGATAGACCCAGGACAGGGCGCCAATCCATCGCTGGACACACACTCACACACACTCTATATGGGGCAATTTGGAGAATTCAATTGACTTGATCCATGTTTTTGGACTGTGGGAGGAAACCGGAGAACCCGGAGGAAACCCACGCGAACACGGGGAGGACATGGAAACTCCAGCCAGATGGGGATTCGAACCGGGAATCCCTAGCGCTGAGAGGAGAACATGCTAAACCACTAAGCCACCGTGCCGCTTATTTTATATATATATATATATATATATATATATATATATATATATATATATATATATATATATATATATAAAAATATGTGTATAGTACAAACTTCATATCAACTCCCATTCATTTAGCAAAGACTAAACCATCAGTTCTCCCAGTTGTCCGCGTGGGTTTCCTCCGGGTTCTCCGCTTTCCTCCCACAGTCCAAAAACATGGATCACGTCAATTGAGTTCTCCAAATTGCCCCATATAGAGTGTGCCTGTGAGTGAGTGTGTGCCCAGCGATAGATTGGTGCCCCGTCCTGGGTCTATCTGCCCAGCGCCCGAGACGTTCTCCCCTGGATGGGCATGGGGAACCCCCCCCCGCGACCCTAATAGAGGATAAAGCGGGAGATAATGAATGAATAAACCACAACCTAATAATAACTATAACCATAATTATTACAACAATTATAACCATAAGCATGATTTTACTTATCTTACCCCCACAATAACATAAGGTCCTCACATGGGACAGGATTTTGGCTCCCACAATGTTTTATAAACCCGTACATGAGCTTTCCATACAAACCACAGATGCACACGGAGAGATAATGTATAATTCACGACGACTGAAGCAGTATTTCATCCGATCGCTGCTCCATCAGTGATTCCTCTCTGTTCAAACTCACCACTGGCTTCACCGACGTGAAAATCGTAGATGTGCGAGTGGGTCTTCAGCGTGAACAGCAGACCGATGATGTAGGACACCGGCAGCAGAACAGACACCGTGTGAACCAGAGGTCTAAAACGTGAGAGAACAACAATAATAATGTATTCCAGTGATGTGTTACAGTACATTAGGCCTTGACTGAGGATGGGAACTCACTCTATGTGTGTGTAGAAGAGTGTGTAGTTGTTTTCACTCTGCAGAAACACAGAGCGTGTTTATTAGAAAGTTCGGTTTCAGATTTATAGACTCATCGAGATTCAGCTCAACTCCATCGCTCACCAGATCATAGTGACAGCTCCGGCAGGTGAAGGTGCCGTTCCTGTCGGAGGTCCCGGAGGAGTTGGTGCAGTCTTCACACACCAGGTTCCCATAGGCTTTAGAAAAAAGTGTGGGGGCAAACACTCCTGCGGCACCAATCAAACAAAAAGTTTCGTTCATTTCCAATCCACTTGTGCTGATTAGGATCATGGGGGGTTACTTGAGCACACCCAACATCCATCCATCCATTATCTTCCGCTTTATCCTATAATAGGGTCGCGGGGTGGGGGGGGTTCCCCATGCCCATCCGGGGAGAACGTTTTGGGCGCTGGGCTGATAGACCCAGGACAGGACGCCAATCCATCGCTGGGCACACACTCACTCACACAGACACACTCTATATGGGGCAATTTGGAGAACTCAATTGACATGATCAATGTTTTTGGACTGTGGGAAGAAACCGGAGAACCCGGAGGAAACCCACGCGGACATGGAAACTCCACCCAGATGGGGATTCGAACCGGGAATCCCTAGCGCTGAGAGGCAAACGTGCTAAACCACTAAGCCACCGTGCCGCCCCCTATCCCAACATTCATTCATTCATTGTCTCCCGCTTTATCCTCTGTTAGGGTCGCGGTGGGGTTCCCCATGCCCATCCAGGGGAGAACGTCTCGGGCGCTGGGCAGATACACCCAGGACAGGACACCAATCCATTGCTGGGCACACACTCACTAACTCACTCACTCAAACACACTCTATATGGGGCAATTTGGAGAACTCAATTGACGTGATCCATGTTTTTGGACTGTGGGAGGAAACCGGAGAACCCGGAGGAAACCCATGCGGACACGGGGAGAACATGGAAACTCCACCCAGATGGGGATTCGAACCGGGAATCCCTAGCGCTGAGAGACAGACGTGCTGACCACTGAGCCACCGTGCCGCCTCCTATCCCAACATTTACAGCATAAAATGCAAGGCCATCACAGGTGTAAATTTTTTAATTTAGAGTGATGAATATGCTAGGGGTGAGCTGCAATATTCGCCGATTCGATTCGGAGAACCGGAGTCGACTATGAACCTCATAGTCGAATGTACCATTTTGACCACATGGGGGCGCCCATGGCTGCTGCTAAGCATTAGTTTTTACATGAAATGTCTTTGTTTTCGTTATATATATAGCCTTTTGTCAAATAAAATCATCCTTATTTCTGTTAATATATTTTTTTTAATGATGTGTGCGTTTTAACAATAGGCTACACATTAATAAAGCTCCCCCTGCAGTTAGTTGCACATTCCAAATGAGCAGAGCTGAACACGCCACAGGGCCGTTGATGGCCATGATGGCTATGGCTACTAAAAAAAGCTTCCAAAGTACGGGAGTTTATTGAAAAAGATAAAAACGAACCCAAGAAAGTAAAGTGCAAGACTTTAGGTTTTTCCTTTGAAGTGGAAAAAAGTCCAGAACGGGAATCCCATTTACGGTGCTCTAGAAAAACAAGTAAAATATTTTTTTTTTAAATCTTTTTTAAAAACCACACTTATAGCGCCATCTTGTGGTGAAATTTTAACTGATTCGACTATCAGTCGACTATAGGGAAAATCTGACGAATCAGATTCGACTATGAAAATCCTTAGAATATGCATTAATAACGGTGTGATCGCCGAAACTCAGAACGGGACATAATCCTCACCGCCAATGGAAATAAAGAGCAACGAGGAGCTGACCCCCGCCGATCGGCTGTTAAATCTCTGCTCGCTGTGTTTCAGGCCCCCGATGATCATACAGATCCCCTGCAGGATGACGCACAGTGCACAGAGAGAGTTTACCCAACAACCGATACAGTTATACATCCGATCTGTGAAATAAATTCAGCATTAAGCATGTTTTGGGGTTCATTTCCTCCTGGGACCAGCAGAGGGCGCACACAGTGTCACGACAAATAATCCATCCATCCATTATCTTCTGCTTTATCCTATATATTAGGGTTGCAGGGGGTTTCGGGCGCGGGGCAGATACACCCAGGACAGGGCGCCAATCTATCACACACAAACACACTCTATAAGGGGCAATTTGAAGAATTCAATTGACCTTGATCCATGTTTTTGGACTGCGGGAGGAAAGCGGAGAACCCGGAGGAAACCCATGCAGACACGGGGAGAACATGGAGACTCCACCCATATGGGGAATCCCTAGCGCTGAGAGGAGAACGTGCCAACCACTAAGCCACCGTGCCGCCCATACGACAAATAATGTAAATTTAAATTTTGTTAAATTTGTGAAACAAATAATAAAATAGCGGCGGCACGGTGGCTTAGTGGTTTAGCACGTTCTCCTCTCAGCACTAGGGATTCCCGGTTCGAATCCCCATCTGGGTGGAGTTTCCATGTCCTCCCCGTGTCTGCGTGGGTTTCCTCCCACAGTCCAAAAACATGGATCAAGTCAATTGAATTCTCAAAATTGCCCCATATAGAGTGTGTCTGTGTGAGTGAGTGTGCCCAGCGATGGATTGGCGCCCCGTCCTGGGTGTATCTGCCCAGCGCCCGAGACGTTCTCCCCTGGATGGGCATGGGGAACCCCCCCCCCCCCCCCCGCGACCCTAATAGAGGATAAAGCGGAAGATAATGAATGAATGAATGAATGAATAAAAAATAATAAAATACTGTACTATCATGAACATTTAGTAAATTTATGCGATCGTGATGTAATTAATTAATTATGTGCCATTATGCAGGTGAAGAGCATAACACACACATGCACACATGACTGCGGGGGGGGGGGGGGTGTGGTTGTCCTCGGCCACTCACCGGAATGAACAGAATGCATCCCAGCAGTGTACCCGTCAGCGCGGCCTTCACCATCTCCTGCAGACACACATTGGCCTGACGGTGACCCCTCAGCAAGGCTGTGATGTAGAAGGTCAGCTCAGTGATGGAGCCAAAGGTCGCGTTGACAACGGCGCCGACGGCGAAATTACTCTGAGCGGATATACTGCGAGAACGGGACGCGGCGAGACACGGTCAACCGACATCGGATACATCGGATCACATACGTCGGCACATGAACGGGTGTGCTTACCTGGCCACGCCCATTCCTATATAATAGGAGAGCGGTGTGATGGAACCGATGGCCAGGGCAAATTTAACCTCGGCGCTGGTATACTGGTTACTCCGATCCATGTAGCCAATCGCCAGCGAGACGACGACCAAAGGGACGAGATCTACGGCAGGAGCAGCTGAGGGAAATGATGCTCTGATGCTCTGATGTTATAGCTGAGTTTGTTTCGTATTTAGTAGAGCTGTGCGATACCAAGAATTCTGGTATCGATCCGATACCAAGTAAATACAGGGCCAATATCGCGATATTCGGTACCGATACCGATACTTTTTAATATTTAAGCTTCATTGATCCAAAAGACCTAGAATAGAATTTCGCCAAACATTGTAGGTGACAACAAAATAATGTCTCCCAATCGACATCGCTGTTTAGAAACAATGGAACAGAAATAAAACAAAGTTTGCTTTAACGTGAGAAAAAAATATATATATTTTTGAGGTAAGAAACGACAATACAAATATAAAGTAAAAATGCTCCCCTCACTCGACAGTTTTTTCTTTCTTTGTTTCTTTTTTCAAATAGAATTTTTTGTGGTTTTGGGTGTGCTGTGTGCTTTTTCATGAGCTTAAATAAGTTTGTCGTGTTTCCGGTGAACCTAATAGACTTTTTGCAAACTGAACAGGTTGCTGATGTCGCATTTTCGGCTGTAAAATACAGACGAACGGCGCTTCTCTTTCTTTCAGACATCTTTTTTTTATCTCCCACTCCGAGTCTCTCTCTGTACTGTGACGTGTCGACTCAGGCTGAGCCCACGTGGCCACTGTCTTGAATAGGGGTGAGCTGCAATATTCGCTGATTCGACGATTCGATTCGGAGAACCGTAGTCGACTATGAACCTCATAGTCGACTGTACCATTTTGACCACATGGGGGCGCCCATGGCTGCTGCTAAGCATTAGTTTTTACATGAAATGTCTTTGTTTTCGTTATATATATATATATATATATATATATATATAGCCTTTTGTCAAATAAAATCATCCTAATTTCTGTTAATATTTTTTTTAAATGATGTGTGCGCTTTAACCCATTTACGGTGCTCTAGAAAAACTAAAAAAATCTTTAAATTTAAAAATCTTTTTTAAAAACCACGCTTATAGCGCCATCTTGTGGTGAAATTTCAACTGATTCGACTATCAGTCGACTATAGGGAAAATCTGACGAATCAGATTCGACTATGAAAATCCTTAGTTGAAGACAGCCCTAGTCTTGAATATCGATCTTTTTACGCAAGTATTGTTCAATACCAATACCAGCGTTGGTATCGATATTATCGATATTTGTATCGATCCGCACAGCTCTAGTATTTAGAGTATTGTTAAGACTCATTTTCCAAAAAGATACTGACGGCAAAAACGTTGATTCCATCGACGGTGTACTTGTAGTAGTACAGATTCACTGCGTGGTAGCAGCACAGGAGGGCCTGGCCCTCGTTCTGAGGACGAGGACAAATAATTAAATACTATTTTCAAATGTATATAATTGCTATATTACATTCATTCATTCATCATATCCCACTTTATCCTCTATTAGGGTCGCGGTGGGGGGGGAGGTTCCCCATGCCCATCCAGGGGAGAACATCTCGGGCGCTGGGCAGATAGACCCAGGACAGGGCGCCAATCCATCGCTGGGCACACTCACTCACACACAAACACACTCTATATGGGGCAATTTGGAGAACTCAATTGACTTGATCCATGTTTTTGGACTGTGGGAGGAAACCGGAGAACCCTGACGAAACCCACGTGGACACGGGGAGAACATGGAAACTCCACCCAGATGGGGATTCGAACCGGGAATCCCTAGCGCTGAGAGGAGAACATGCTAAACCACTAAGCCACCGTGCCGCGCAATATTACATATTTATATTATTTCCATAGGGCAGCACGGTGGCTTAGTGGTTTAGCATGTTCTCTTCTCAGCACTAGGGATTCCCGGTTCGAATCCCCATCTGGGTGGAGTTTCCACGTTCTCCCCGTGTCCACGTGGGTTTCCTCCAGGTTCTCCGGTTTTCTCCCACAGTCCAAAAACATGGATCAAGTCAATTGAGTTCTCCAAATTGCCCCATATAGAGTGTGTCTGTGTGAGTGAGTGTGTGTCCACTGATGGATTGGCGCCCTGTCTTGGGTGTATCTGCCCAGCACCTGAGACGTTCTCCCCTGGATGGGCATGGGGAACCCCCCCCCCCCCTGAATTATTTCTATAATATTATTTCCAAAACACTCATTATCTCCCACTTAATCCTATGTTTGGGTCGTGGGTGGGTTCCCCATGCCCATTTAGTGGAGAACGTTCCAGGTAATGGGCAGATTCACCTTGGACATTGGCACCCGTCCATCACTGGACACACACACACTATATAAGGGCAATTCAGAACAGCCAATTCACCTAAAGTCCATGTTTCTGGAATCCGCAGTGCTGAGAGGAGAACCTGCCAACCACGACGCCACCTTGTCGCCCCAATTTTAAATGCTATCTTTAATTAACTATTAAATTAAAGAGTTCCAGTCCTACTTTCTCCTCGTTCACACGATAACGAGATTAATTAGAGCCTCACCCCGGTGACCTCACCGACTCCAACTTGGTCCGGGTGCATCAGCAGGACGGTGCTCAGCATCTGAACGTTCATCTTGGCCACAGGGATGGTGATGACCAAGAGCCAGCAGAGGAGAAACAACACGCTGTGCACCACAACCAGGAGAGGGTATCCCAGCAGGAGCCACGTGTAAACACTGGGAAGCTTCTGAAAGAGAACCCAGGCCCGCAGGCCGTATGAACAAGACCTGCAGGAGAGGAGAACGCTGCAGAGTCAGCTTAAAAGCAACCTACCCAGTAGCTCTGCTCTGGAGGTCCGGATGGATCCACCACGTTCCCCTCCACAGCGCCGGGTATCAGGTGGGACGACGGCTGCTCCTCGTCTTCTCCAAGTAAAGCATCACAGTGGGGATTCCCTCTGAATCCACTCGTCTAAAAGGAAAATATGGACCTCGTTAACATGCCGATTCATCAGGAACCCAATGACGCTGGTTTATTTTAATTTAGTTTATTTCTACTGACGAATTTAAAGGGAAACTTTGGTCATTTCTTTTTCAACCTGGGCTGCAATTTCTCATCCTTTTGGGTCCAGATTTGACCTTTAGTCACAAATGATGATACTATATGGTTACTATATTTACAGGCTGTTCCTTCTGTCTGAGACCCAGCAGCAGCACGGGTCACTTTAGTTGATTATTGATGGGAAGCTGTCTCCTAATGCCGAGTTCTATTTTGTTAGACAATTTTAATCGACAGGGCAAATTGTTCAACATGATTCCCATTGTACAGCATTTCTATGGTTCTTGATGTTTGTGCATTAACCGAATACCAGATAACTTTCATTTTGTTGTCCATAGTAAAAAAATATATAGATATTAAGGGTGAAAATAAGATTCAAATTTAACACCAAAGTTTCCCTTTAACCCTTTAATGTCCTCACCAAGAAAAAAGCAAAGGATTTATTTTATTATATATATTTTTATGTTTAGGGCATTAATAAAAACAATTGGTGTTTTTTTTTTTTTTTCTTAAATAGACCCCACAGTTTTCAAAATATACACCTCTACCAAACGGATGAGCAGGACATTAAAGGGTTAAGGCAGTCCCCTAAATCTGATGGTTAACAGTATACAACCTTCTGTATGGCTTTTCCAAAGGGCCACAGAAAATACCAAGACAGTCTGAAACACAGTTTCCCTGCGATAAACAAAACGAAGGTTGAATACATTAATATTCATGCGTATGAGCAAGCAGGCGTTTCCACGACCCTGATGGGTGGGCGAGTTACCGTGAGGGATTCCAATGACCGTGAGGAATATAAGAACCCCGATGAGAACGTACAGCGCAGAGAGCCACCATCCGACGAAAACCACGTACAGAACATTGCCGCAGGTGAACAAAGAGCCTGACGAAGCCAAAAAAACAATTAATACAAACTACATAATACAAAAAAATAAACGCCTTTAATTTGTATAATAATAAATGATTAAAGGGACAAATCTGGCTAAATCAATCGTTAATTCATTCGTTTATTCATTATCTTCCGCTTTATCCTCTATTAGGGTCGCGGTGGGGGGGGGTTCCCCATGCCCATCCAGGGGAGAACGTCTCGGGCGCTGGGCAGATACACCCAGGACAGGGCGCCAATCCATCGCTGGGCATCATTGTTAATACAGAATATTAAATTAAACTGAATTAATTACCTAATTAGGCGGCACGGTGGCTTAGTGGTCAGCACGTTGGCCTCTCAGCGCTAGGGATTCCCGGTTCGAATCCCCATATGGGTGGAGTTTCCATGTTCTGCCCGTGGCCGCGTGGCTTTCCTCCGGGTTCTCCGGTTTGCTCCCACAGTCCAAAAACATGGATCAAGTCAATTGAATTCTCCAAATTGCCCCATTTAGAGTGTGTGTGTGTGAGTGAGTGTGTACCCAGTGATGGATTGGCGCCCTGTCCTGGGTCTCTCTGCCCAGCGCCCGAGACGTTCTCCCCTGGATGGGCATGGGGAACCCCACTGCGACCCTAATAGAGGATAAAGCGGGAGATAATGAATAAATGAATTAATTAATTACCTAATTAGGCAGCACGGTGGCTTAGTGGTTTAGCATGTTCTCCTCTCAGCACTAGGGATTCCTGGTTCGAATCCCCATCTGGGTGGAGTTTCCACGTTCTCCCCGTGTCCGCGTGGGTTTCCTCCGGGTTCTCCGGTTTCCTCCCACAGTCCAAAAACATGGATCAAGTCAAAGAGTTCTCCAAATTGCCCCATATAGAGTGTGTCTGTGTGAGTGAGTGTGTGCCCAGCGATGGATTGGCGCCCTGTCCTGGGTCTATCTGCCCAGCGCCCGAAACGTTCTCCCCTGGATGGGCATGGGGAACCCCACCGCGACCCTAATAGAGGATAAAGCGGGAGATAATGAATGAATGAATTAATTAATTACCTAATTAACTGAACCGAAGTGAGTTGTAGTGTGTGTGTAGATCTGACCTGTGTTTGGTTTAATGACATTGAGTTCTGAGTAAAGTTCCTTCACGATCTCGGATCGGTCCTCGAAAGGTCGCTCAGTCACATGACTCTTCCACTTCCGAAATCCGAACTTAATATGAAAAAAAAAAACAAAAAAAAAAAACCCATCACATGCTCATGATTCCTGAATATTAACAGCTGAAATGATTAATGTCCAATGTAACTTAAAATACCTTGTAATTATTGGCGAGTTTCTGCGCCTCCACTGGGTTCTCAGCGCGTATGGTGGCCCTACAAGAACCGTCATCCCAAAGCTCCGCTGTATGTGTACTGTGCGCTACGAACGAAGAAGAAACGCCGAGGTATCATAACAAAAAACCGCAGAACAACCACAGTGCGGATTAATTTATTTAAATGTCAAGAGATGAATCGAATCGAATGAATAAAGTCACATGATGTCAATGACGCCAAGCTTACCTCTGTGTCTGTGGGAACCATGAGGACTGCAGGACAAATACGGCGTGTCATTCTGATCGCAGCGAGAACATGGAACGTGACCTCTTCCTTCAGAATTGGCTCGGAGTCTGGTCTGGTCCCACGGAAGATCTGAGGTCAGAGGACGAATGAATTGAGGGCACTGTGTTACACAAAGGAACCGTGGGTTCCCACTGGCATCGGACAATGAAAGCCGTAAAAGGTTCTATCCTGGAAAGTTCATCTTCTTTCAACGGTTCATGACCAAAACGGCTTTAAAAGACCCTGATATCATGCTTTTTTTCTTTTTATTAGTGAGAGGAGAGATGGGAAATGGTCCTGTGTTTACACATAACGTTCCACAGTTCCATGAAAATCACTAAGAACCATCTGTTTTAAAAGATCACTGGCGTAAACAGCTTTCATGTGTGATGATGGTCTGTGCTGTAGACAGAAAGTCACACGGGCAACTGGGAACAGACTCCAGCTTTCAGAACTATTTAAAAAGGCAGTCTTTTGACCTTCTGACACGGCAGACTATTATTTTTTACTAATTAATAATTTGAGAACTCTACATTTAAGGTATTTTATCAGTAATGTTCTTAATAAGGGTGGCACGGTGGCTTAGTGGTTTGGGATGTTCTCCTCTCAGCACTAGGGATTCCCTCTTCGAATCCCCATCCGGGTGGAGTTTCCATGTACTCCCCGTGTCCGCGTGGGTGTCCTCCGGGTTCTCCGGTTTCCTCCCACGGTCCAAAAACATGGATCAAGTTAATTGAATTCTCCAAATTGCCCCATATAGTGTGTCTGTGTGAGTGAGTGTGTGCCCAGCGATGGATTGCCCCCCTGTCCTGGGTGTATCTGCCCAGCGCCCGAAACGTTCTCCCCTGGATGGGCATGGGGAACCCCACCGCGACCCTAATAGAGGATAAAGCGGGAGATAATGGATGAATGAATGTTCTTAATAAATGTAAAGGTTTGTAAGCAGATGTTGTGTGCTGTACTCATTACAGAACGTTAACAGCATCTGCTGAACGTAGAAAACGTATAAATCAGGAACAACGTAATGTTTTATTCGCCATCATAAGAAAGTATTAGTACTGTAGGTCAGCTACACGACATCTGATCAGATAAATGTAAATAAATCTACTGCTGCAACCTAGGGCGGCACGGTGGCTTAGTGGTTTAGCATGTTCTCCTCTCAGCGCTGGGGATTCCCGCTTTGAATCCCCATCCGGGTGGAGTTTCCATGTTCTCCCCGTGTCCGCGTGGGTGTCCTCCGGGTTCTCCGGTTTCCTCCCACGGTCCAAAAACATGGATCAAGTCAACTGAGTTCTCCAAATTGCCCCATATAGAGTGTGTCTGTGTGAGTGAGTGTGTGCCCAGTGATAGATTGGCGTCCTGTCCTGGGTCTATCTGCCCAGCGCCCAAAACGTTCTCCCCTGGATGGGCATGGGGAACCCCACCGCGACCCTAATAGAGGATAAAGCGGGAGATAATGAATGAATGAATTATCTTAATGAATGTAAAGGTTTGTAAGAAGCATAATGCCTCAGTGCTGATGTTGTGTGCACAGTCCAAAAACATGGATCAAGTCAATTGAGTTCTCCAAATTGCCCCATATAGAGTGTGTCTGTGTGAGTGTGTGTATGTGTCCAGTGATAGATTGCCCCCCTGTCCTGATTAGATAGATTGCCCCCCACGACCCTAATGGAGGTTAAAGCAGAAGATAATGGAGGAATGGATGTTACAACCTTACAACGTTTTTTTTCCCCTTTACCTGTGAATAGAATTCGTACTAAACTCATGACGTCACAATGCTGACGTCCCGTACGATTTGTACACCTGTTGTTATTATTATCAGCCTTGACGTTTATAACGAGTTATAACGCATCATTACAATTAAATTAAAGGAGACTTAACGAGTCAGACAGAAGACAGCGCTGTCAGGGCAGTTTTAATTAGAATCGTGCAGTCTTAATTAAATTAGAACTACAGCAGAGTGAGGTTCGGGACGCGGTGACTATAAATAACAACGAATAAAAAAGCTTCAGCAAACCCCACATGTGTAACTTACCTCGGCCTCCGTGGCTGTCGCTGCTTCTTTCTCTCCGTTCGGCGGAGTCCGCGTCCATTTTCAGCTCCTGCGGTTTTAAAACATTAACATTAACAAACCTCATGTGATTCCAGCGCCGGCCGGCCGTCGCCTTCGCTAGGCATTGTGGGGAATTGAGTTTTTAGACGCGTGCGCGAACAGGCGGCAAGTTGACCAGCACGCAGTGTTCAAATACAATATTCATTCATTCATTCATTCATCCATTCATTCATTCATCCATTCATTCATTCATTATCTCCCGCTTTATCCTCTATTAGGGTCGGGGACCGGAGTCAAGTGATCCGTGGTTTAGCGATTCACGGTGAAGTCATCCGCACTTTAAATATAAGTGCTCCTATATACTCAGTATTACGGTAGTTCACAGAACGCTGTAAATTAGACTTGTTTAAAGGACTTTAACCCTTATATTTAGGGTGTATATATATATTTAACCCTTGTATATATATATATATATATATATATATATATATATATATAGTATATATATATATATAGATAAATAAACTGATACTATATATATATATATATATATATATATATATATATATATATATATATATATATATATATATATGGGTTGTGTGTGTGTGTGTGTGTGTGTGTGTGTGTGTATTTATATATTATCAGTTATACATATATATATATATATATATATATAGATATATATATATATATATATATATATATATAGTTATATATATATGGTATATATATGGTATATATGTGGTATAAACTGATTTTGAAGGACAATTTCTCAAAAATTACCCATAATGCCTAAACCATTTCACGACCACATAATAGGTAGGGGTCTTCTCCTTCACTACTGTCAGTTTCCATTATCTCCCGCTTTATCCTCTATTAGTGTCGCGGTGGGGTTCCCCATCCCCATGTCCAGTGGAGAACATCTAGGGTGCTGGGCAGATAGACCCAGGACAGGGCGCCAATCCATCGCTGGGCACACACTCACTCACACACACACACTCTATATGGGGCAATTTGGAGAATTCAATTGACTTGATCCATGTTTTTGGACCGTGGGAGGAAACCCACGCGGACACGGGGAGAACATGGAAACTCCACCCAGATGGGTATTCGAACCGGGAATCCCCAGCGCTGAGAGGAGAACGTGCTAAACCACTAAGCCACCGTGCCGCCCAAATACAATATAAAGGGCTAAAATATGGAGACACCAACACATTAGACCCTCAGCAGCTTTAACTCGGTTCTCCCTCTGCAGTTAGAACAGAATTCTGAAATATATCTGCAGATATAATTTTTTCTGTAAAGTCGGACACTGATGTTGGACAACAGGACCTGGCTTGTAATCATCCATCCATTATCTCCCCCCTTTATCCTCTATTAGGGTCGCGGTGGGGTTCCCCATGCCCATCCAGGGGAGAACGTCTCGGGCGCTGGGCAGATACACCCAGGACAGGACGCCAATCCATCGCTGGGCACACACTCACTCACACACTCTATATGGGGCAATTTGGAGAACTCAATTGACTTGATCCATGTTTTTGGACTGTGGGAAGAAACCGGAGAACCCGGAAGAAACCCACACGGACACGGGGAGAACATGGAAACTCCACCCAGATGGGGATTCGAACCGGGAATCCCTAGCGCTGAGAGGAGAACTTGCTAAACCACTGAGCCACCGTGCTGCTCAGGTCGTTTTTTTAAAGGTTTAAATTGGAACTGGCGGCACGGTGGCTTAGTGGTCAGCACGTTCTCCTCTCAGCGCTAGGTATTCCCGGTTCGAATCCCCATCTGGGTGGAGTTTCCATGTTCTCCCCGTGTCCGCGTGGGTTTCCTCCGGGTTCTCCGGTTTCCTCCCACAGTCCAAAAACATGGATCAAGTTATTTGAGTTCTCTAAATTGCCCCATATAGAGTGTGTTTGAGTGTGTGGGTGTGTGCCCAGTGATGGATTGGCGTCCTGTCCTGGGTCTATCTGCCCAGCGCCCGAGATGTTCTCCCCTGGATGGGCATGGGGAACCCCACCGCGACCCTAATAGAGGATAAAGCGGGAGATAATGAATGAATGAATAAATTGGAACTCGTCATGTTTCGTTACATGCAGAAATATTTATCAGCCTTGTACACGCCGAGCAGGGAGCAACTTGGGTTGGGTGCCTTGCCCCAGGGGAACGTCAGCTGACCGGGCATCGAACCAAGGACCTTTAAGTCACAAGACTGTTTTATTACCCACCAACGAACGAGCAAAAATAAACACACCTTTAAAAATAAAACTCTTTATTTCATTTATTAAGTCAAACAGAGTTGTTCAAATTCATATAACGCAATTCTCAATTAGGTTGACGACCAGCAGGGGTCAGAACCAAACACCTGCAGGACTCTTGTCTGGAGCGGTGTTGTAGCAGATGCAGCCCATGCAGAAGAGATGCATTAGTTCAACACGTTCACGTCGTTGGCAGACATGGCCGTGGCTCCTCGAGATCCAGTTCGATAAAACAGCCGTGGAAGCAACTTTTACCCAAAGACCTGCGTGACGTGTGAACACTTTCGAGAACATGCAAAATCAAACCAAACGTTTAAAGCGCCAAGGGATCCAGAAGCCTCCTGCACAGAGCTAACAGGAGAGATTCAGGTAGAACACAAAAAATAAAAAATAAAAAAAATACGGATGGAGTTTCCATGTTCTCCCCGTGTCCGCGTGGGTGTCCTCCGGGTTCTCCGGTTCCCTCCCACAGTCCAAAAACATGGATCAAGTCAATTGAGTTCTCAAAATTGCCCCATATAGAGTGTGTCTGTGTGAGTGAGTGTGTGTCCAGCGATAGATTGGCGCCCTGTCCTGGGTCTATCTGCCCAGCGCCCGAAACGTTCTCCCTGGATGGGCATGAGGAACGAATCCCCATCTGGGTGTTGTTTCCATGTTCTCCCCATGTCCACGTGGGTTTCCTCCGGGCTCTCCGTTTTACTCCCACAGCCCAAAAACATGGATCAAGTCAATTGAATTCTCCAAATTGCCCCATATAGAGTGTCTGTGTAAGTGAGTGTGTGTCCAGCGATAGATTGGCGCCCTGTCCTGGGTTTATCTGCCCAGCGCCCGAGCCGTTCTCCCCTGGATCAGCATGGAGAACCCCCCCTCCCGCGACCCTAATAGAGGATAAATCGGAAGATAATGAATGAATGAATTATCTTAATAAATATAAAGGTTTGTAAGAAGCATAATGCCTCAGTGCTGATGTTGTGTGCACAGTCCAAAAACATGGATCAAGTCAATTGAGTTCTCCAAATTGCCCCATATAGAGTGTGTCTGTGAGTGTGTGTATGTGTCCACTGATAGATTGGCGCCCTGTCCTGGGTGTATCTGCCCAGCGCCCGAGACGTTCTCCCCTGGATGGGCATGGGGAACCCCCCCCCCGCGACCCTAATAGAGGATAAAGCGGGAAATGATGACTGAATGAATGTAATATAGCAATTATATACATTTGAAAAATGTATTTAAGTATTTAATTACTCAGAAATATTTCTGCTCAAACGCCATTCCAAAAAAACAACAGCGTTTGCATCCAGTACGCTTTGCCTTTCTTCTTTAAATTTGCAGGACCGCCCTCAGAGAGGAATACAGGCACTGAAGAAACGAGGGCCTTTAAAATATCACGGGCGCTTCACTGTCCTGTTGAATTTTTTTTTTTACACGCATCATTAAGCCCTCCTGCACATCGAACCCTGTGAAGTGCACTGACCGGTCGTTTGAAACGAAGCTGTTTAAAGCTAGGTGAGGAGCCGGGCCACCTGAGCTCTGATCTCTCCATCCGGATGGGACAGGAGCAGCGGGAGTCTGCGGTGTAGCTGAGAGCAGGAGTCCAGCAGCACGCAGTACAGAGAGTCGGACCGTCTCCGCAGAGCAGCGGCCACTTGTCCGGACGGTCTCCAGGCACGTAGGTTGCCCACGAAGGTCAACAGACGGAGGAGCACTTCGGTGCTCGTGCAGACGTCGCAGAGGAGCACCAGAGACGCGGGGGCCTGTAGAACCAAAGTTAGATCGAATGATCCATGGCATGTCATTCATCCATTATCTCACGCTTTATCCTCTATTAGGGTTGCGGGGGGGGGGGGGGGGGGGGGGGGGGTTCCCCATGCCCGTCCAGGGGAGAACGTCTCGGGCTCTGGGCAGGACGCCAATCCATCGCTGGGCACACACTCACTCACACAGACACACTCTATATGGGGCAATTTTGAGAATCCAATTGGCTTGATCCATGTTTTTGGACTGTGGGAGGAAATCGGAGAACCCGGAGGAAACCCACGTGGACACGGGGAGGACATGGAAACTCCACCCAGATGGGGATTCGAACCGGGAATCCCTAGAGCTGAGAGAAGAACGTGCTGACCACTAAGCCACCGTGCCGCCCCATGGCATGTCATTCATTCATTTATTATCTCCCGCTTTATCCTCTATTAGGGTCGCGGTGGGGTTCCCCATGCACATCCAGGGGAGAACGTTTCAGGCGCTGGGCAGAAACACCCAGGACAGGGCGCCAATCCATCGCTGGGCACACACTCACTCACACACACACTCTATATGGGGCAATTTAGAGAACTCAATTGACTTGATCCATGTTTTTGGACTGTGGGAGGAAACCGGAGAACTCGGAGGAAACCCACGCGGACACAGGGAGGACATGGAAACTCCACCCAGATGGGGATTCGAACCGGGAATCCCTAGCGCTGAGAGGAGAACGTGCTAAACCACTAAGCCACCGTGCCGCCCCATGGCATGTCATCATGCTGATATTGTCTTGCGACACTAAGGTTGGACGAACGATTTTTTAAATTCCTCCACAAGAGGGCGGCATTGAGGCTCAGTGCTCTTCCCACACAGAAAGTCCTGCACTGAACTGATTTCAGTTAGAATTTTTGCATGTTCTCCCAGGTTCTACTGTTACCCAGTATTTTAGACTTAGGAAGACCGGGATAGACTCAAATACTCTCAGCCACCATACCGAGGATAAAAAAATGACTGATAAACGTAGTTCACATGAAAACTACCTAAAAACTACAGACTGGTCCAATGAGAAATATATCTAAGACATTAGTGTTAATTAAGGACACGTACACCGATACATGAGCTGTCCGTCTACAATCGGACGGTCAGACATTTAAAACACGGGCTCTAAGTATCTCTGCATTAGTCATGAGGGACCACAGATCATACAAATCCATTTATCATAGCAAAGGCCTAATAATAATAATACTAGGGCTGCAACAACAAATCGATAAAATCGATAAAACTCGATTATCCAAAGTATCGATAATGAATTTCCATTATGGATTCGTTGGGTCGCGCGATTTCCGCGTTACTCGCAATGTCGTAACCACCTACGTCACCTGCAGCGCTTCAACAACGCTGGAAAATAATAGAAGGTTGAACAGAACGAGGCGGAGTCTGCAAAACAAGTTGATAAATCGCACAAATGAAACACAGCCAATGCTGAAAAAAAGCTCCGGTTTAATTCCAAACTGCGGGAGCTTCACCGTCACACAAATAAAGAACGTGGAACATGCAGCTCTGCGAACATGAGCGCGGCACCACGGTGATGATCCACCACCTGAAACTAAACGTGCTGGAACCACCGATGAGGATGAAGCTCAACAGCAGATAAATCACTACAACATCCCGAGATTCTTTAGTTTCAAGTGAATCAACGTTATAGGAATACGTCTGTATGTCACGTCCTGTCCCGGGCGTCCCGGTTAATTTTTTAAAGTGAGGACATGGTATTTTTTTTGTTAACTGGCTAATTTGTTAATTAATTTTTTCAATAGTTTTAGTTCATTAACAGACACTATTAACAGACACTGAAGGCAACTGAGCATCATGTGTCATTTGGAGTTGACTTTTGTTGTTAAGTGAGGGATGTTTAGATGATACACACTTTCTTTCATTGTGCTTTTCATTCATTACAATGAAAAGGAAATGTTAACTTAAACATTTTGAATAAAATTACTATATACAACGCTATACTATAGAATAATTTTACTGAAAAACATCCATCTTTGGATAAAAGCGTCTGCTAAACGATTCAATGTAAATGTAAAGACATGGGAAATTTTTTTTTTAATTTATCCGATTCATCGATTCATCGAAAAAAATAATCGATTTCGAAATTAATCGATTATCAAAATAATCGTTAGTTGCAGCCCTGGATAATACAGAACTCTTCATACACCATAATGAGAGTTCACAGGGAAATGACCTCTAAACTAAGCTGTTAATCCACGTTCGCATGTGACCCTGAGAAAATAGGTCTATTTTTAGTAGGTGGGTTAAATCTGTAATCATAGCTCAGGACACCATGCAGTCGCTATGATTACTAACAACTAACGTGGAGAGGTCTGTGTGAGAGGGAAAAAATAATAATGCAATAAAGCTTCAATACGTCACCTGGGCTTGTACTATGTCGTCCATCATGTCAGGGTTAGATGATAGATTTACTAGAACCTTTAAAACCTGGATCTGCAGGTAAAGATCAACACAGAAGGTCATTTATTACCTTCGTACAAAATGAAACTCTGCCGAAGGACTCTGTTTGCAAAGCCTATGATCGTACAGCAGTGCTTCTCAAATAGTGGGGTGCGCCCCCAATAAGATATCACAGAGCAATTGATATTAAGTGTACTGAACAAAGCCTCAAGAGACGACATGGAGAAATATTTAACAGAAAACTAAAACGAGGAAACAATGTCGAAGCTTATGTAGCGTTTGGTTTCATTGTAACGAAGGTGGGAGACGAAGAAAGACCGGTGTGTCTTCTGTGTCTTAAAATGTTGGCAGTGGACAGCGTGAAGCCAAATAAATGAAGGCGTCACTTAAAGACATTACACCCCGATCACGCTGATAACCGCTTGAGTTCATTCATTCATTCATTATCTCCCGCTTTATCCTCTATTAGGGTCGCGGTGGGGGGGGTTCCCCATGCCCATCCAGGGGAGAACGTCTCAGGCACTGGGCAGATAGACCCAGGACAGGGCGCCAATCCATCGCTGGGCACACACTCAGTCACTCACACACACTCTATATGGGGCAATTTAGAGAACTCAATTGACTTGATCCATGTTTTTGGACTGTGGGAGGAAACCGGAGAACCCGGAGGAAACCCACGCGGACACGGGGAGAACATGGAAACTCCACCCAGATGGGGATTCGAACCGGGAATCCCTAGCACTGAGAGGAGAACGTGCTGACCCACTAAGCCACCGTGCCGCCAATATCGCTTGAGTTTTTTAATCGTAAACGTGACGCGCAGAGCAGCAATCATCCCGCTTTATGAAAACTACTTCAGAAAAGCTGAGCTGCAAAACGGACGCGTTGGAGACATGAGTTCTGTCATCATTATTTTAATTTAAAAAAATGTTGCTGATGAATTTCTATTTATTATTATTTATTGATTTTATTTAATGTCATTTTTCAGTATCAAATTCCAGTCGGTTGAAAAATGTTTCTCGTTGAAATAAGGACTTCATTCGTTTCTGATACAAAACTACAAAACAAAGGTAATAAAATGATTCTTCGTTCTATATTGATCTATTTTTTGTTTTCTTTATTGTTATAAAAGAGGTGTACTTATAACAAATTTATAGACAAATCATAATACAGTGGTCGTAGTGGACGGGGGGGATGTGAGTGTGCGTGTGTGTGTGTGTGGGGGGGGGGGGCGCAAAATGTTTTCTTTTTCCTAGAGGGGGCTTAACAGAAAATAATTGAGAATCACCGTCGTACAGACAGGAGAGACATGCCAGTCAAACCTGAGCCCTACCTGAAGCACGTCCTTGCTCACAACGAGTAAAGACAAGAGGAGGGTGATGGAGCTCTTCAGAAGATGCTGATGGTTATCGGTTATCGTCAGGTTGGTCAGAAGCCGCAGCGCCGCCAGCTGCAGATCGGAGTCGACGGGCGACATCTCGGTCAACTCCAGCACGGATGGAACGTAGATCTGAAGAAAAAGAAAACTGCAGGAGTCTACAGAGGGACATCTGCCCGTCATCGGAGAGACGTTTTGGGAACACACCTTCAGCTGGTCTTGATTATGAACGTTCATACTCAGGTTGTTCAAGGCATTCAACGTCTGCACCCGTACATCGGCGTCGGGGTCAGACAGGAAGCCGGCGATCACGTGAAGGCCTCCAAATTCACGAAGAAGGTTCTGCAAGAAGTTAGAGGTTTAAAATGGTTTTGGCGTGAAGTGGGATGAACCTACAAACATCTGATTTAACTCAAAACCAGACCTGGTTCACGGTAAACGCAGCAGCGTTTCCTAACGTGATGAGGACATCTCGCTTCTCCGCCGGGTGAAGGCTACTCTGCAGGAGGGAGAGGAGCATGCTCAGGTGACGTGGCTCCAAACTGGCAGGTGATTTGGAAAGAATCTCTCCTGGAAAAGTGAAACACATGTTTCATGGCAATGTCGTTTGCCCTGATGCACTTTGCATGTCAACAAATGATGAAAGGCCACGCTCATTAAACAGGCGACGAACACACGTGACTAAAATCCTCAGAAACAATAAAACTAAAGGCTTTAATTTATTTCTAGTAGAAATAGACACAGACACAATAGACATTCCTTGAACGTCAGCAAAGAAAAAGAGTATTTTGTAACGTTTAGAAAAAGGGTGTAATATATTATATTACATGTGACATTTATAAATATGGGACCGAATGACCAGCTCTTCTGTTAGAACTAAACGTGTTTAAAACAGATACAATACATTTCTGAATAAACGGAATAATCAGTGCTAAACAGAAACGAAATGTAGAATTCAATTCCATTCACAATAACTACATATATATATATATATATATATATATATATATAGGCGGCACGGTGGCTTAGTGGTTTAGCACGTTCGCCTCTCAGCGCTAGGGATTCCCGGTTCGAATCCCAATCTGGGTGCAGTTTCCATGTTCTCCCCGTGTCCGCGTGGGTTTCCTCCGGGTTCTCCGGTTTCCTCCCACAGTCCAAAAACATGGATCAAGTCAATTGAGTTCTCCAGATTGCCCCATATAGAGTGTGTCTGTGTGAGTGAGTGTGTGCCCAGCGATGGATTGGCATCCTGTCCTGGGTCTATCTGCCCAGCGCCCGAAACGTTCTCCCCTGGATGGGCATGGGGAACCCCACCGCAACCCTAATAGAGGATAAAGCGGGAGATAATGAATGAATATATATATATATATATATATATATATATATATATATATATATATATATATAGTTATATATAGTTATATATAGTTTCCATGTTCTCCCCGTGTCCGTGTGGGTTTCCTCCGGGTTCTCCGTTTTCCTCCCACAGTCCAAAAACATGGATCAAGTCAATTGAATTCTCCAAATTGCCCCATATAGAGTGTGTCAGTATGAGTGAGTGTGTGCCCAGCGATGGATTGGCGCCCTGTCCTGGGTCTATCTGCCCAGCGCCCGAGACGTTCTCCCCTGGATGGGCATGGGGAACCCCACCGCGACCCTAATAGAGGATAAAGCGGGAGATAATGAATGAATGAATATATATACACACACACACACACACACACAAATATACATATATGTATGTATATGTGTGCATGTATGTATGTGTGTACATACAGACACACACACACACATTATATATATATATTTGCTGAATGTAAATGAGGTTTTAATGCCACAAGAGTCACTTAAACAGAGAATTTCTATATTTATAGCTGTTGTAACCTGTGTCTGGTGGCACAGGTCACGTGTCTGAGCTGTAAATCGTGTCTGTAGCTCGTCTGTTGTTCTTACTTGGTGTGATTTCAGAGCTCTGCTCTTCTGATCCGCTGATGACATTAAATCCAGAAACTTTGGCCATCAGACCCCCGGGCTCCGTCACACCGCGGGGCTCCATCAGACCCCCGGGCTCCGTCACACCCCCGGGCTCCGTCACACCGCGGGGCTCCGTCAGACCCCCGGGCTCCGGACCCGCGTCCTGTCTGCGGCTGCGCAGTAACAGCTTGTACAAGCCGTACGAGGCTCCGGCTCCGGCTAAAATCCCCAGCAACGCCTTCATGTTCCTCGCCCGCGGCAGCAGCCTCAGGTCCTCCCCCATCCTCCAGCACCGCCCGAGCCCTCAGCGACGCTCCATCTGCCTCAGGCTTCCTTCAGAAAGAGCCGCAGCGGGAACCGCCATGGTGCTAAACTAACACACTGTAGCCACACCAGCTACCAAACGCGGGGCTATGTTCCCATCAGCCGTGTTCGTTAGACCGCAGTGTTCTAGATAGGGCGCGGAGGGCACCGCCTTAAAACACACGTAGTGCACTAGAGAAGGGAGGAGGGGACAGTGGAAAACTCAGCCCGTCTGCTGCCACCTATCGACGGGATTGGTCCCGTGTTGGCATAAATCTGCATAAATTATGCAAATGATACTTTATTACACGGACACGTGATAAAAACGAAGAAAAGAACAATTGTTTTAAATGTATATTTGTAAAAGCGGTTTACAGTGTATACAGTTTATATATATATATATAGGGGTGGCACGGTGGCTTAGTGTTTAGCATGTTCTCCTCTCAGCACTAGGGATTCCCGGTTCGAATCCCCATCTAGGTGGAGTTTCCATGTCCTCCCCGTGTCCACGTGGGTTTCCTCCGGGTTCTCCGGTTTCCTCCCACAGTCCAAAAACATGGATCAAGTCAATTGAGTTCCCCAAATTGCCCCATATAGTGTGTGTCTGTGCGAGTGTGTGAGTGAGTGTGTGCCCAGTGATGGATTGGCGCCTCGTCCTGGGTCAATCTGCCCAGCGCCCAAAACGTTCTCCCCTGGATGGGCATGGGGAACCCCCCCGCGACCCTAATAGAGGATAAAGCGGGAGATAGTGAATGAATGAATATATATATATATGGGCGGCACGGTGGCTTAGTGTTTAGCATGTTCTCCTCTCAGCACTAGGGATTCCCGGTTCGAATCCCCATCTAGGTGGAGTTTCCATGTTCTCCCCGTGTCCACATGGGGTTCCTCCTGGTTCTCTGGTTTCCTCCCACAGTCCAAAAACATGGATCAAGTCAATTGAGTTCCCCAAATTGCCCCATATAGAGTGTGTCTGTGTGAGTGAATGTGTGTCCCAGCGATGGATTGGCGCCCTGTCCTGGGTCTATCTGCCCAGCGCCCAAAACATTCTCCCCTGGATGGGCATGGGGAACCCCCCCCCCGCGACCCCAATAGAGGATAAAGCGGGAGATAATGAATGAATGAATATATATGTGTATAGGGGGAAATATTTTAAATAATTAAACTTTTCTTATACGTTGCTACTTATGTTTATGTAAAAAAAATAACATTATTTTTTAAAAATACAACTAGACATTTCATTTATTAGCATGTATGTTGTTAGGACATACAGAACAGGAGGGAAAGAAATAATCCTCAATACAATACAATGCAAGTCATCTTTCATTTCCCTAGTTTTAGTGTCTCCAACCAGCTCTGAGTTTTTAGGTTCACAGCTCCTCGCACAGCAGTGGCTTTAATCCAGCAATCCTCCTGAGTGCCATCATTCAGCTGGCCTAAACACACACACACACACACACACACACACACACACACACACACACACACAGGAACACAAACAGGAACACAAAAATGTCACACAAAGCACAGCGACCATGAAAAAAAAATAGACTCCCATAGACACAATTTATTCATTCATTCATTATCTGCTGCTTTATCCTCTATTAGGGTCGTGGGGGGGGGGGGTTCCCCATGCCCATCCAGTGGAGAACGTCTCGGGCGCTGGGCAGATACACCCAGGACAGGGCGCCAATCCATCGCTGGGCACACACTCACTCACACAGACACACTCTATATGGGGCAATTTGGAGATCTCAATTAACTTGATCCAAGTTTTTGGACTGTGGGAGGAAACCGGAGAACCCGGAGGAAACCCACGCGGACACGGGGAGAACATGGAAACTCCACCCAGATGGGGATTCGAACCGGGAATCCCTAGCGCTGAGAGGAGAACGTGCTAAACCACTAAGCCACCGTGCCGCCTAGACACAATTTAATGTAAAATAAATAAAGTAAATTAAAACCAAATAGTATTTCAAATTTAAAAACATTATTGACAAACTTTACATTTGCTGACAGGTATATATATGTATAAAGAGGATAATTAAAGTATGTACTGAGAATTAGACGGTTTTTAATTGCAGAACTATTAGAGATTTAAATTATAAGTAAAGCTGATAAAATAGACACTAAATCTGGAAATAATGGGACATATCTCATTAAGTGTCTGACAAAGCATGTGCATCATGATATAAACCTGGGACTCGCTGTATTTATACAAAACCAAGCAGCCAGCAGATTATAAGAATTGAAATTCTGAGAATGATGGAAACAAAAACTCACCAGTGATTACAGCTTTCCCCTCATTCCATTGGCATGTTGTCTTCTGAGCCATTTCAGAGTCAATATCCACTGCAGCCCCACATAACTGCACCCAGGCCTTTAATGTGGAAGGCAGACGGACACTTACAGAACCTGCACAGACATGTTTTGTCATAAAAAAAAGTCATTTTAAAAAGACATAACAGCCCTAAGAAGAAATTATACACAAATCTAATCTAAGGACAGCTCTATAATGACATGATCATGTTTTTAAAGCTGCAAAATGCTATATATATATTCATTCATTCATTGTATTCCACTTTGTCCTATATATTAGGGTCGCGGTGGGGTTCCCCATGCCCATCCAGGGGAGAACGTTTCGGGCGCTGGGCAGACACAACCAGGACAGGACGCCAACCTATCGCTGGGCACACACTCTATATGGGGCAATTTGGAGAATTCAATTGACTTGATCCATGTTTTTGGACTGTGGGAGGAAACCGGAGAACCCGGAGGAAACCCACGCGGACACGGGGAGAACATGGAAACTCCACCCAGATGGGGATTCGAACCGGGAATCCCCAGCGCTGAGAGGAGAACATGCTAAACCACTAAGCCACCGTGCCGCCTAATGATATATATGATATATTCATTCATTATCTTCCGCTTTAGCCTCTATTAGGGTCGCGGGGGGGGTTCCCCATGCCTATCCAGGGGAGAACGTCTCGGGCGCTGGGCAGACACACCCAGGACAGGACGCCAATCTATCGCTGGACACACACTCACACAGACACGCACACATACACACTCTATATGGGGCAATTTGGAGAACTCAATTGACTTGATCCATGTTTTTGGACTGTGGGAGGAAAGCGGAGAACCTGGAGGAAACCCACACGGACACGGGGAGAACATGGAAACTCCACCCAGATGGGGATTCGAACCGGGAATCCTTAGTGCTGAGAAGAGAACATGCTAAACCACTAAGCCACCGTGGCGCCCAATGATATATATATATATATTAAGCAAATATAAAACTTATAATATACCCTGCTGTGAAAGAAGCTGAGCCGTTCCCGTCTGGCTCACATAAGCATCGATGTTCCCAGCATTGGTACGCGCTGTCAGGCCGTGGCTTGAACTGTCTGAGAGATCAGAAGAAGGCTCACAACAACAAACAAGTAAACAACAGACAGATCTTTACAAGAAACTGGCTTACCAATAATGATATCGCCCGTGTCGCTCTGCATCTGAGTTTCACCTGTTTAGCAAAGAAAAATACAATTCACACATCATTTAAAGCCCAATTATCAATAGTTACTTATATAAAAATACTACTGCACTACAGACATTAATGTTACTTTTAAACTTATTTTAATCATCACAGAGCAAAGTAAAGCAAAGAAAAGGCAAGATTTGTGTAACATCATTATTATATATATATATATTCATTCATTCATTCGTTATCTCCCGCTTTGTCCTCTATTAGGGGGAGGGGGGGGGGGGTTCCCCATGCCCATCCAGGGGAGAACGTCTCGGGCGCTGGACAGATAGACCCAGGACAGGGCGCCAATCCAGCGCTGGGCACACACTCACTCACACAGACACACTCTATATGGGGCAATTTGGAGAACTCCATTAACTTGATCCATGTTTTTGGACTGTGGGAGGAAACCGGAGAACCCGGAGGAAACCCACGCGGACACGGGGAGAACATGGAAACTCCACCCAGATTGGAGAACTCAATTGACTTGATCCATGTTTTTGGACTGTGGGAGGAAACCGGAGAACCCGGAGGAAACCCACGCGGACACGGGGAGAACATGGAAACTCCACCCAGATTGGAGAACTCAATTGACTTGATCCATGTTTTTGGACTGTGGGAGGAAACCGGAGAACCCGGAGGAAACCCACGCGGACACGGGGAGAACATGGAAACTCCACCCAGATTGGAGAACTCAATTGACTTGATCCATGTTTTTGGACTGTGGGAGGAAACCGGAGAACCCGGAGGAAACCCACGCGCACACGGGGAGAACATGGAAACTCCATCCAGATTGGAGAACTCAATTGACTTGATCCATGTTTTTGGACTGTGGGAGGAAACCGGAGAACCCGGAGGAAACCCACACAGACGCGGGGAGAACATGGAAACTCCACCCAGATGGGGATTCGAACCGGGAATCCCTAGCGCTGAGAGGAGAACATGCTAAACCACTAAGCCATATATATATATATATATATATAAAAAGGTATTTATTTCTTTTCTTTCCTCGTTTCTCACCATGTGCATGTCCAATGTGGATTTTTCCAGACACGGACGTTAGAACACTGGACTCGGCATAAATGGCCTTCACTTTGAGTGAACCACGGTCTGTGGAAACATTCATGGACGTCCCCTGGATCTTTTTGATATCAACATTCTAAAAATCGTCAAAAAAAAATAATAATTTTGTCATTCGAACGCTGACACTGAATTGTAGGCAGAGGACGCGTAATGATTCTGTCCGTCATTCCTTACACCGTCTCCTGCAGTGACGATGTCAACGTCCCCATGGATGGTACCCACTCCCGTGATGTTTCCTCCGCTGGAACAGACCTGCACTTTGTGACTCTGTAAACCCACAAGACCACGTTACTGTGAAAACACGCCAACATGTCGGGCAGCGTCTCATTTACATGATATTGTGTTGGAATGAGGTAAACAAATCATTTTTAAGGTGGAAAAACAATGCCTGTAAACCAGTGCTTCTCAATTATTTTCTGTTAAGCCCCCCCTAGGAAGAAGAAAACTTTTTTGCGCCCCCCCCCCCCCCCACACACACACACACACATACACACGCACGCACACTCCCCCCCCCCCCCCCCCGTACATGACAAAATGGGGTGAAAAATTATTTTTACACGCCCACTGTAGTATGATGTGTCTATAAATTTGTTCTAAGTGCATCTCTTTTATAACAATGTCTCCTTATTAACAATAAAGAAAAGAAAAAAGAAAGAAATATAGATCGACTTAGAACAGAATAATTTGATTAACTTTGTTTTTTAGTTTGTAACAGAAACGAATGACATCCTTATTTAAACGTGAAACATTTTTGAACCGACCGGCATTTGATACTGAAAAAATAAATGAAATAAAATCAATAAATAATAATAAATTCAAATTCATCAGCAACATTCATTCAGGAGCTCAATTTATTATTAACACTTTAACCTACAAAACTAAAATGAATACAACAATTTGTGCTGTTTTTTAAAAAATTATCAAAAAGTGTCTACAACGCGTCCGTTTTGCAGCGCTCAGCTTTTCTGAAGTAGCTTTCATAAAGCGTTCTGATTGCTGACGATACGCGTCACGTTTACGATTAAAAACTCAAACGGCTTATCAGCGTGATTGGAATTTAATGTCTTTAATTGATCGGGGTGGAATGTCTTTAAGTGACGCCTTTATTTATTTGGCTTTACGCTGTCCGCTGCCAACATTTAAAGACACAGCAGACACGCCGGTCTTTCTTCATCTCCCACCTTCATTACAGTGAAACCAAGCGCTACATACACTTTCCTCGTTTTAACTTTCGGTTGACTTTTGTTTCTCGTTATCTTCGTCTCTCTCCGCCTTTCTCTCCTCGTCTCTGTTAAATATTTGTCCACGTTGTCTCTTGAGGGTTTGATCAGTACACTTAATATCGCTTGCTCTGTGATATCTTGTTATGCGCCCCCCCAGGCACCGCACTGCGCCCCCCCATTTGATGACTGCGCCCCACTATTTGAGAAGCACTGCTATAAACAGAAAATCTAAAGCATCACGGACAAAGAGGTTAAAACTGTTGATCAGGATCAGTTACCTTAACAGAATGAAGGACACAGGGACCTCTTTCTGTCCAAACCTGACAGATATCACTCTCCATATTGTGGATCCTCACGCTGCCTTCACCGCGAGTAACAACGTGTAGATCTAAAAAATGAAACAGTGAACTTAAAGAATACGACTCATTCTATAACTAACACATATTCATTCATTCATTCATTCATTATCTTCCGCTTTATCCTCTATTAGGGTCGCGGGGGGTGGGGGGGGTTCCCCATGCCCATCCAGGGGAGAACATTTCGGGCGCTGGGCAGATACACCCAGAACAGGGCGCCAATCTATCGCTGGACAGACCCTAATATAGGATAAGGGATTCCCGGTTCGAATCCCCATCTGGGTGGAGTTTCCATGTTCTCCCCGTGTCCGTGTGGGTTTCCTCCGGCTTCTCCGGTTTCCTCCCACAGTCCAAAAAACATGGATCAAGGTCAATTGAGTTCCCCAAATTGCCCCATATAGAGCGTATGTGTGAGTGAGTGTGTGCCCAGCAATAGATTGGCGCCCTGTCCTGGGTCTATCTGCCCAGCGCCCAAAACGTTCTCCCCTGGATGGGCATGGGGAACCCCCCCCCCCACCGCGACCCTAATAGAGGATAAAGCGGAAGATAATGAATGAATGGGCGGCACGGTGGCTTAGTGGTTTAGCATGTTCTCCTCTCAGCGCTAGGGATTCCCGGTTCGAATCCCCGTCTGGGTGGAGTTTCCATGTCACCCCCGTGTCCGTGTGGGTTTCCTCCGGGTTCTCCGGTTTCCTCCCACAGTCCAAAAAACATAGATCAAGTCAATTGGGTTCTCCAAATTGCCCCATATAGAGCGTATGTGTGTGAGTGAGTGTGTGCCCAGCGATAGATTGGCACTCTGTTCTGGGTGTATCTGCCCAGCGCCCGAAACGTTCTCCCCTGGATGGGCATGGGGAACCCCCCCTTCCCCCCATGACCCTAATATAGGATAAAAGCGGAAGATAATGGATGAATGGGCGTCACGGTGGCTTAGTGGTTTAGCATGTTCTCCTCTCAGCGCTAGGGATTCCCGGTTCAAATCCCCATCTGGATGGAGTTTCCACGTTCTCCCCGTGTCCGCGTGGGTTTCCTCCGGGTTCTCCGGTTTCCTCCCACAGTCCAAAAAACATGGATCAAGGTCAATTGAGTTCTCCAAATTGCCCCATATAGAGCGTATGTGTGAGTAAGTGTGTGCCCAGAGATAGATTGGCGTCCTGTCCTGGGTGTGTCTGCCCAGCGCCCGAAACGTTCTCCACTGGATGGGCATGGGGAACCCCACCGCGACCCTAATAGAGGATAAAGCGGGTGATAATGGATGAATGAATGAATGAATTTCACACTTTGGGAACATGCGCTGGACTCCTGAACAGGGTTGCCCCCCTACCCCTGGAAGCAACGAGGCTCTGGGATTTGAACCCATAACCTTCAGTTTCACCTGATAATAAAGGTCAGTGTGATGAATGACGTAAACCTAACCCACGCACCACTCTTAACCGGAGTGGTCAGCTGAAGGCAGACGCTGTGTGTGACCTGGTCAGCTCGCAGGGTCAGCTCCTCTCTCTCGTCATCGTAATGAAGGAGGACCGTCTCCAGCGCTGCAGCATCCTCAGCATCAGCACCAACCACCACCAACGCCCGCTCCGCCGCCGGGTGGGAGTGCGGGTCGAGCGCCCGGATCGTGACGTCACAGCGCACATGGCATCTCACTTTAGTGAAGGGGCTGACGGTGACGTCCCACCGACGTGACGCCTGAAAACCGTCCGAAAAGTCACGCGCGACGTGGAAACGCGCAGGGCGTCGCGAGCGCAGCGGGGCTTTAATACGACCGACGGCGCGGAGCAGACGGAAGCGCATGTTGAATCAACACTGCTAAATTTAAATAACAACACGGCGAAGTCCGGAACGCGTCGTTAAGTGTGACGTTTGTTTACACCTCGGGGTCATCGGGCGCGCGATGCTGACGACTGCGGCGCGCAAAGCACTCCGGGAAATGTAGTGACGCTCGCTCAGGTCCTGAAGATACAAGATGCTGTGCATCAGGACCACCATTCAACCATTCATTCATTATCTCCCGCTTTATCCTCTATTAGGGTCGCGGTGGGGTTCCCCATGCCCATCCAGGGGAGAACGTCTCGGGCGCTGGGCAGATAGACCCAGGACAGGGCGCCAATCCATCGCTGGGCATACACTCACTCACACAGACACACTCTATATGGGGCAATTTGGAGAACTCAATTGATTTGAGGAAACCGGAGAACCCGGAGGAAACCCACGCGGACACGGGGAGAACGTGGAAACTCCACATTCGAACCGGGAATCCCTAGTGCTGAGAGGAGAACGTGCTAAACCACTACGCCACCGTGCCCTCTTGATATATATAATATACTATAATATAATATTCATTCATTCATTCATTATCTTCTGCTTTATCCTCTATTAGGGTTGCGGGGGGGGGGGGGGGGGGTTCCCCATGCCCATCCAGGGGAGAACGTCTCGGGCGCTGGGCAGATACACCCAGGACAGGGCGCCAATCCATCACTGGACACACACTCACTCACACAGACACACTCTATATGGGGCATTCATTCATTCATTCATTATCTCCCGCTTTATCCTCTATTAGGGTCGCGGTGGGGTTCCCCATGCCCATCCAGGGGAGAACGTCTCGGGCGCTGGGCAGATACACCCAGGACAGGGCGCCAATCCATCGCTGGGTACACACTCACACACTCAAACACACTCTATATGGGGCAATTTTTGAGAACTCAATTAACTTGATCCATGTTTTTGGACTGTGGGAGGAAACCGGAGAACCCGGAGGAAACCCACGCGGACACGGGGAGAACGTGGAAACTCCACCCAGATGGGGATTCGAACCGGGAATCCCTAGCGCTGAGAGGAGAACGTGCCAAACCACTAAGCCACCGTGCCGCCTACCATTCAAGCAAGGGTTTTAATTAAATCCTTTCTTCCATTTTTCATTCATTCATTCATTCATTATCTCCCGCTTTGTCCTCTATTAGGGTCGCGGTGGGGTTCCCCATGCCCATCCAGGGAAGAACGTCTCGGGCGCTGGGCAGATACACCCAGGACAGGGCGCCAATCCATCACTGGACACACACTCACTCACACACACACTCTATATGGGGCAATTTTTGAGAATTCAATTGACTTGATCCATGTTTTTTGGACTGTGGGAGGAAACCGGAGAACCCGGAGGAAACCCACGCGGACACGGGGAGGACGTGGAAACTCCACCCAGATGGGGATTCGAACCGGGAATCCCTAGCGCTGAGAGGAGAACATGCCAAACCACTAAGCCACTGTGCCACCCGTGAATTAATGTCAGGCAAAAATCATCCCTTAATGAAATTTAATTTAAATAAATAAACGAATAATTATTGGTTAAATGTTTTTTAAGTGATGGGTGATGCGTTCTGTGACATTACTTTTACCTTTTGACATTTTTAAATGAGATTTTCTGCAGTTAAATGACACTGAAATGACCATGAGGCACATTTTGGTGAATATATTTTAATTATTTTTGTTTATTCATTAATTCACATTTGATCGATTGATCTCCTGACATCGGTAATTCCTCTCGTTACAACAAAACACGGGCAAACAATCAACAAGGATCATCCAACGTTCCCAGAGTTAGGTAAAAAAAAATTATTTAATTATCTCCTAACTGTTTAATTGCAGTGGATTTTGGAACAAAATCTCATTTAAATAGACATCATCACATTAACATTAATAGTAGGCCATCTTGCATATCTTTCATCTTAATTAGTAAAAAAAACAATGTTAGTCTGAAAAACCTCAAAGCTTTAAAGTTCCTCTTTTTGTTGATGTAGTTCCTGAATAACTCAGACCAGCCCTTTCAAAAGGACTCGTCTATTATAAGGCACTTGTTTATAACTTGTGTACACAGAACCATTGATTAGACATTAAAAATGTCTCATTAATTACATTCTTGAGCTAAAACATCAATCTGTAATCCATTAAAAAAAAAAAAAAAACTTTTCCTGAATGAGAAAGCTGTTGCATTTACAGTGCAATGTGTTTGGAATAAATATTTGTGAAAAAATATTTGGTTTATTCATGCTGCCATACAAAACGAATCATTTCACTTTTTTAAAAAAAATGCAAATTTCACCGTTCTGAAAAAGAATAAATATCAAAGCAAAAATATTTCTGTCGCCAAAATGATATCAGTACAAATATAGTGACTTTGGAAAAACCCCAATGGAACCCATATTTTGAGCCTAGTGCGCAGTAACCTGGATGTACATCCTTTTATCAGACAGTGAATGAGTGTTAATGTCCTTATAGAGTGAAAAGGTTGTGAGTAGTTTAGCGGGTGGTTTAACTGTGTAACTGCGTGTGGAGTTTGACTCACTGGAGTGTCTTATCTACTTGTAACCAGAACACCACACAACCAATGTGCAGAAAATCATCCATAACCCCAACAATTTCTGCTCTGTAATGGTGCTGTCCATTAAAGATCAGCCTAAATGAAAAATAATGGCTGTATAAGCTGACAAGTTTGTAATTGAAGAACTGCAAAGTGTAGCTATATGGTAAGTAAAATATATATATATATATATATATATATATATATATATATATATATATATATATATATATATATATATATATATATATAGTGTTGTATTTGTTTAAATGAATAAATACAAAACTTTTTTCTGTAAAATAAAAATAAGAAAACAGGGTTGTTGCCAGATAATCAAATGAAACCTGCCAAAATATTCAGGGTGATTTGTAGGAAAATGCATCAGCCCCTCGGTAGGTTTTTGCCTTAAAGATGCATATTGTTTTATGCAGTTTCTGATTATATAGGGGTCTAGTGATTATCAGTACTCACGCTCATCCATAGTGCAGCTTTACTTCTCATGCAAAACAAACTATAATAAATAGAAGCAATTAAATAACAGTCTCTTAAGAGGCTGATTAACACTAACTATTTATACTTTGGAAAGTTAAGGTGAAGACAAACTATTTGATATTAAACCATGAAGCTTCGGAACCTTCAGTCTTCAGCCCATGATCACTTCACAAAATTCAACGTGCAGAAAATCATCCATAACCCCAATAATTTCTGCTCTGTAATGGTGCTGTCCATTAAAGATCAGCCTAAAGGAAAAATAATGGCTGTATAAGCTGACAAGTTTGTAATTGAAGAACTACAAAGTGTAGCTTTATGGTAAGTAAAATAGACAGTACAGAAGCAGGATGTGTATCTGAAACCAACCAGTTAAGAGTGTGTGTGTGTGTATATATATATATATATATATATATATATATATATATATATATATATATATATATATATATATATATAAACAGGGTTGTTGCCAGATAATCAAATAAAACATGCCAAAATATTCAGGGTGATTTGTAGGAAAATGCATCAGCCCCTTGGTAGGTTTTTGCCTTAAAGATGCATATTGTTTTATGCAGTGTCTGGTTATATAGGGGTCTAGTGATTATCAGTACTCACGCTCATCCATAGTGCAGCTTTACTTCTCATGCAAAACAAACTATAATAAATAGAAGCAATTAAATAACAGTCTCTTAAGAGGCTGATTAACACTAACTATTTATACTTTGGAAAGTTAAGGTGAAGACAAACTATTTGATATTAAACCATGAAGCTTCGGGACCTTCAGTCTTCAGCCCATGATCACTTCACAAAATTCTTGTCGTAACTGCAAGTCTAGTGCTGGTGATGTGGCATTGTGGTCACTCATGTGGTCACTCATTTTACACGAAAAAAAAATCCTATTTTTTGCTCCTTTGCTTATCAACCAAACATTCCTTATTATTATCATAGCCATCCAGGTGGGTTTCACATTCTGTAAGAGCTAAAACTGCAAGTGGCTGCTGGTTTGTGGTGAAAAATGAGACATCCTGCTTTTACGACCTGACCAGCTTGAAGCCCTGTCCAGTGTCAAGGACGGCTGGAGGAAACCACCTGAGCTTGAGCCGGCGTAAAAAGCGCATGCACACGCTACAGGTCCAGAACAAATTCAAAGAAACGCTCCAGTGCGCGAGCTGCACCACGGGGTACGTCCAGCTTGGGAAGTGCGACCTCCAGTGTTTAGCTACGTCGTTTCCTGTCGGCAGGTGCAGCTTGTAGTCGGCCCAGTTCCTCGAGATGCCATAAGCAGCCGTGACCGCGTGGCGGCTTTCCGACCAGCCGAAGCTGCCGTCGGGGTCGCAGTTGAATTCGACCCACTGCGTGATGAAGTCTCCCACCTGCGGCGTATTCTGGAGTTCCACATCTGCGGAGGTCGACAGCGTCGCTCCTTGTACGGCAACGTAAACATCCCTCGTATTCCGCACCTCCTTCACCCAAGGCACAGAGTTCTCCGTGTCCAGCACCACGACAAGCCTGGAGTAGTAGCCTCCATTCTTTTCTCTCCACAGCTGCACAATCTCATCCAGACGCAGCGCATCTCCACCTTCACAGAAGATCGTGTTATATATATTCATTCATTCATTCATTCATTCATTCATTATCTTCTGCTTTATCCTCTATTAGGGTCGCAGTGGGCGGCACGGTGGCTTAGTGGTTTAGCACGTTCTCCTCTCAGCGCTAGGGATTCCCGGTTCGAATTCCTATCTGGGTGGAGTTTCCATGTTCTCCCCATGTCTGCGTGGGTTTCCTCTGGGTTCTCCGGTTTCCTCCCACAGTCCAAAAAACATGGATCAAGTCAATTGAATTCTCAAAATTGCCCCATATAGAGTGTGTATGTGTGAGTGAGTGTGTGCCCAGCGATGGATTGGCGCCCTGTCCTGGGTCTATCTGCCCAGCGCCCGAAACGTTCTCCCCTGGATGTGCATGGGGAACCCCACTGCGACCCTTTCATTCATTATCTCCCGCTTTACCCTCTATTAGGGTCGTGGTGGGGTTCCCCATGCCCATCCAGGGGAGAACGTCTCGGGCGCTGGGCAGATACACCCAGGACAGGGCGCCAATCCATCGCTGGGCACACACTCACTCACACAGACATGGGGAACCCCACCACGACCCTAATAGTGGGTAAAGCGGGATATAATGAATAAAAAGGTCGCAGTGGGGTTCCCCATGCCCATCCAGGGGAGAACGTTTCGGGCGCTGGGCAGATACACACAGGACAGGACGCCAATCCATCGCTGGGCACACAGTCACTCACACAGACACGCGATCATACACACTCTATATTGGGCAATTTGGTGATTGCCAATTGATTTGACTCAATCGACTTGATCCATGTTTTTGGACTGTGGGAGGAAACCGGAGAACCCGGAGGAAACCCACGCGGACACGGGGAGAACATGGAAACTCCACCCAGATGGGGATTCGAACCGGGAATCCCTAGCGCTGAGAGGAGAACGTGCTAACCACTAAGCCGCCTGTTATATATATATATATATTTTTTTTTTTTTACTGACCCCACTCCCACCTTATGTAGGCATGTAAATGAACTAACCTATGAGAGCCCACTCTCCTGTGCGATGTGTATGGCCACTGTAGAAGAGCACATACGTATCGTAACGTGGCCCGTCGTGAGTGTGTGCTTCCAGGAAAGCGTGGAGCTTCGAGTTCAGCGTGTCGCGTGTAAAGCCGCTGCTGGAGTAATCACAGCCGAAGGTGTCTATAATGTGGTGGCTAAAGAAACGCTGTACACAGTTCAGCATGCCCGTACAGCGCCGATTCAGTTCCTGAACCTGCTCTGGAGGCAGCAGCATGGGCCCATCCACACTGCAACATGCAGAGAGACTTATTAATATCAACAAACTATTACACTCATAAACCATGGTTGTAGTGTAAAACACACCATACCTGCAGTAATTGGTGGGGATAATGACGGCATAGCCCACACAGGTCCCTCCAAGGCAGTTCCCCAACTCGTAGAAAAGACCGTAAGCCAAAGACTCGAGAGGAAGCACCAGCAAAAACATTCCAATAAACAGGCTGTTGGATTCCTGTAAAGGTAAAGGTCATTGAAAACACAGTTCACAGCCACAACGTTGACACGGTCGGACTTTACTTTAACTTACAAGTGACAGATATGTACACAATATTAATCTGAAATCAAAGAAACCCACCTGCCATGAAAGAGCCCCAAGTATGACGGTGGACCCAAGGCTGAAGAGCACCAAGCGCTTTGAGACCAGGCAGAAGTGGCGCATGCCTTTGGAGGCCATCACTCTGTCCAGCGCGCCGGCCTCAAGCCTCTGCACCCCAAAAACTCTCTGGCAGTCGCTCAGTTTATTGTGAAAAGCCCAAAGCGTAACCAGAAAGACCACATGGCAGATGATCCAAAAAAGACTGGAGGCCGAAAACCCGGGGACCACCAGGTACCACTGGTCCAGCTCGCCCATCTTGAAAGCGGCGAGGACGAGGAAGGCCGTTTCCAGGGCGAGCAGGGGTAAGAGCGTGAGCCGTCTCCACAGGCCTCGTCTCCTCAGAAACGGGAGCCAGCGCTCCGTCACGGAGAGGCCGCCGAAGTACATGTCCAACAGTGGCTCGCACACAAAACGGCTGAGGAAGCAGACCAGCGCGTAGGGGTTGGTTAAAACTCCAAGGGAGGGGAAGAACCAAAGCGACGCGATGGCGGCGAAGCAGACCAGATTGGGCACGGCAAAGAAACTCTTCATTCGCAAATCCACGACGAGAGTGGCGACCGCCAGCGCCAGCACGACGAGGCTCATGAAGGCATCCACCACCTGAGTCATGCTCGCGATGGCGAACCCCGTGAGCTCCAAGGCCTCGGCGGAGGTCAGCAGCGCAGGGCGGTGTCTGGAGCGGCCGCATATCCTCTCCACCAGCGCCCACAGCATTCTCAACGCCGCGCCGGCGACCAGCAGGTAGACGCCGACCTGCTCCTTCAAGTCGGCGCCGAAAATCGGAGCGTGGAGGAAACACAGGAGGCCGAGAAGGAAGCCCAACCACAAGTGGAAGAGTCCCAAACTGAAGCGCTCCATCCCGAAGTAGTAGTAGAAGATGCTGGCCATTCCCAGGACAAACAAGCCGAGTATGAAAACAACCAGCAGCGTGGGCTCCGCCGACTTCTCCCATGACGCATACAGACCCAGGGATATGGCTGCGATTAAGTTGAGAGTGGACAGGTAGCCCAGCCAGCGGATGGACGACGTCAGGCTCACTCCATTCCGAACGTCGTCCAGTTTGTTCATGGCCACGTACAGCGAATGGCTGAAGGAATATCGCATCAGCCTGCACATCGTGGATCCTAAATGCAGGTCGTGGACGTGATGAATGAGATCCACTAATGCTCTACATTCTGTGTTTACATACAATTCAAGTTAATTAAGTTAAGTACGAAAGGGCAGATGCAGAAACCATTTAGGACATATATATATATTAACATATATTAATATGAATAAACAAACAAGTGGAACGCGTTGTATGAGATGTAAACAGAAGGTTTCGTTAATATCGTTAATTAAGGGTTTATCTACTTCATACCGAAAGAGAACTAGTGTCCTTCTAGGGACCTTTATGAAGCACCCTTCTGCAAAAATTTACCCATCAAGTGTAGACAAGTCCATTTGCAAAAATGGATCCAAAACGATGCCAATGCCATCCATGCAAACAAAGCTTTTATAAGCGAACACTCTGAATCGAAAGACCGAACGTCAAATTTAAAAGAACTGCATAAAGGTTTTGATCTGTGATCATTCAGAATCACTTTGTTTTTGAGTGTTAAGTACAAAAGGCAGATGCAGAAACCCATTTAGGACCTTTTCCAGATTTGGGCACTGATTTAAAGAACCAGTGCAACAGCTCAGGGTCATATCCCACATCTAATCTGACTTTATAAACATATATGAATAAAGAAATAAGTGGAACTTATGAACGAGTTGTATGAGATGTAAACAGAAAGTTTCTTTAATACCACAATGGCAGCCGTACTTCAGACTGTTTGTAGACGTTTTTTTACTAAAGTACCATTAAACCCTGACGGTCCTCGGTGGTCTGATCTCGACTGAATTCGATCTCTAAACCAGTTTGATTGTTTGGATTCGATCTCTAAACCAGTTTGATTATTTAGATTCGATCTCTAAACCAGTTTGATTATTTAGATTCGATCTCTAAACCAGTTTGATTATTTATATTCAATCTCTAAACCAGTTTGATTGTTTAGAATCGATCTTTAAACCAGTTTGTTTGTTTGGATTCGATCTCTAAACCAGTTTGATTATTTAGAATCGATCTCTAAACCAGTTTGTTTGTTTGTAATCGATCTCTAAACCAGTTTGTTTGTTTGTAATCGATCTTTAAACCAGTTTGTTTATTTAGATTTGATCTCCAAACCAGTTTGTTTGTAATCGATCTCTAAACCAGTTTGATTATTTAGATTCAATCTCTAAACCAGTTTGTTTGTAATCGATCTTTAAACCAGTTTGATTATTTAGATTCAATCTCTAAACCAGTTTGATTATTTAGATTCGATCTCTAAACCAGTTTGATTGTTTAGAATCGATCTTTAAACCAGTTTGTTTGTTTGGATTCGATCTCTAAACCAGTTTGATTATTTAGATTTGATCTCCAAACCAGTTTGTTTGTAATCGATCTCTAAACCAGTTTGATTATTTAGATTCGATCTCTAAACCAGTTTGATTATTTAGATTCGATCTCTAAACCAGTTTGATTGTTTAGAATCGATCTTTAAACCAGTTTGTTTGTTTGTAATCGATCTCTAAACCAGTTTGTTTGTTTAGATTCGATCTCTAAACCAGTTTGTTTGTTAGTAATCGATCTCTAAACCAGTTTGATTATTTAGATTCGATCTCTAAACCAGTTTGTTTGTTTGTAATCGATCTTTAAACCAGTTTGATTATTTAGATTTGATCTCTAAACCAGTTTGTTTGTTTGTAATCGATCTCTAAACCAGTTTAATTGTTTGTAATCGATCTCTAAACCAGTTTAATTATTTAGAATCGATCATTAAACCAGTTTGTTTGTTTGTAATCGATCTCTAAACCAGTTTAATTGTTTGTAATCGATCTTTAAACCAGTTTGTTTGTTTAAATTCGTTTGTTTTCTAATTTAAATGAAAAACTTCAGCGGTTCAGACTGCGGGAAGCTAACAGGCTACAGCTACGCAGCCCGTGATGGAGTCTGAATGGAAGTCGCTCACATTCGGCGGGGAACCGACCTGAGACCCGCGGCTGGTTCCCCGGGAGAACCACGCGCTCGGACCGCGCGCTGGACTTCACAGCACTAACTCACTGCGGCACTTTGAAAACTTTTCTCCGGCTCCGCCATTTATCCGGCTTTGTGGACGGCTACGGCAGCTGGATTGGGACAATCGTCGAATAGCGTTATGGAAGTTTGGTGCTTGGAAGTTCATTTGTTCATCGCTTTTTTAAACGATCGATATCGTTCACGACAGGCGGCTTAGTGGTTTAGCACGTTCTCCTCTCAGCACTAGGGGTTCCCGGTTCGAATCCCCATCTGGGTGGAGTTTCAATGTTCTCCCCGTGTCCGCGTGGGTTTCCTCCGGGTTCTCCGGTTTCCTCCCACAGTCCAAAAACATGGATCAAGTCAATTGGTTATTCATTCATTCATTCATTATCTCCCGCTTTATCCTCTATTAGGGTCGCGGTGGGGTTCCCCATGCCCATCCAGGGGAGAACGTCTCGGGCGCTGGGCAGATAGACCCAGGACAGGACGCCAATCCATCGCTGGGCACACACTCACTCACACAGACACACTCTATATGGGGCAATTTGGAGAATTCAATTGACTTGATCCATGTTTTTGGACTGTGGGAGGAAACCGGAGAACCCGGAGGAAACCCACGCGGACACGGGGAGAACATGGAAACTCCACCCAGATGGGGATTCGAACCGGGAATCCCTAGTGCTGAGAGGAGAACATGCCAAACCACTAAGCCACCGTGCCGCCTAAAATGCATTCGTGTATCTTTATTAAACATACTGAAACCTTAAAATAAGATAAATAATTCATTCATTATCATCTGCTTTATCCTCTATTAGGGTCGCGGGGGGGGGTTCCCCATGCCCATCCAAGGGAGAACGTTTCGAGCGCTGGGCAGATACACCCAGGACAGGGTGCCAATCCATCGCTGGGCACACACTCACTCACTCAGACAGACACACTCTATATGGGGCAATTTGGAGAATTCAATTGACTTGATCCATATTTTTGGACTGTGGGAGGAAAGCGGAGAACCCGGAGGAGACCCACGCGGACACGGGGAGAACATGGAAACTCCACCTAGATGGGGATTCGAACTGGGAATCCCTAGCGCTGAGAGGAGAACATGCTAAGCCACCGTTCCACCGTAAGATAAATAATATTTTACATAATATTGCTTAATCGGTGTTCTTTTCAGCAAATGTGTGTGTGTGTGTGTGTGTGTGCCCTAATTCTGAAATCATTCCTTAATTCCTGATCAGTGTTTAACCCTCTTGACCCACCTCCAACAACAAAACGCAAAATGCACAGACATTTAATAATAAACCACCACGAATATGCAAGTTTGAATTTTTTTTTTTATTATTATTAGCCTTTTGCATTTACAAGAACAACTCACGTTTTACACACGCTTCAAAATCCAACACTGAAACTGAAAAATATTTAAGCATAGAGTGTATTCAGGACATAGGAAGACTAAGCAGCACAATACACACCCCTGAATTAAAGTTTAATAAAGACTGAAGGTGTTTAATCTTAAACCAAGCACACACACACACACACACACACAAGTGAAGGTGTATAATAATATTGCTAATATAATTAAAGTGACAGTAATCCATAATTATCATCTCTTAAGAACCATCTGTTTCTTTACGCGTCTTGGTTTGGGTATCTTGACATGTTTTCCAGTTTGGAATTTTCACCCCTCAAAAAAAAAAAAGTTTTTTTAATGTGTGCATGTCTAAAGAACTATAAAAATTCAGTCGGCATAAAAAGGCACATTAAGGGTTTATCTACTTCATACCGAAAGAGAATTAGTGTCCTTCCAGGGACCTTTATGAAGCACCGATCTGCAAAGATTTACCCATCAAGTGTAGAAAAGTCCATTGTCAAAAATGGATCCAAAACGATGCCGTGATGCCATCCATGCAAACAAATATATACTTTTATAAGCGAACACTCTGCATCGAAAGCGAAATTGAAACGAACCGCACAAAGGTTTTGATCTGTGATCATTCAGAATCACTTTGGCATTTTAAAACCACGTTTTGTGCTGCAATATGTTGGCAGGTAGCTACTTACTAAAGTCTACCGAAGAGTTAAACGAGTGCAAGTGCTGCAGTTCAAAGGAACTGCGTGTTTCACAGTGAAATGCACATGGCACATACAAAGAAGAAATGTGAAAGGAAACCTCACTGAGGTTAATCATCCACACACCTATTCTTACTTTAACTTCAGTGTAGGAAAGCAAATACAGCCTTATGCAAAAGTTTAGGCCCCGATGCACATCGTCCGTTCTATGCACAAATACGATGACGCATCCTTTAGATATCCTCTATTTTAGGTTATATCGAAGTTAATTTCAGTCAAATATCGTATTAAAACACCGACACTGCTGTGGTGCGCCAAACCATTAGGCTGAACTTAAGTATAAGACTGTATAAAGGAGCCAAAAGAAACCTTAATAGTTATGATCAGTAGTACATAAAGCCGCTTAAGACACTGGTATAAGAGAATACAGAATCACCTGCTGCAGTAGAAAGCTTCTGATAGTTAGTTATCATGCGAAAAGCTTTTTAAAATCTAAAGAACTGACCTCAGCCGGTCAGGAACATAAATCAAGTTATATATTCAAATACAGAGCGGAAATCACATGAACCAGTGTTACACAGTACCCGTCCTGGAGTCCGAATGCCCCTCATATTGAGTGCTTTTATGAATACTCTTCTCTAAACAGGTATTTGTGTAGAAAGAAAAAAAAACCCCGACATCTGTTTGTGTGCATCATAAAAGAAGAAGGATGAAAGATTTATCTGCAAATAAAGTAAAATAGCAAGCTTTACTGTAAAGTCATTTTATACAGTTTACAATAAGATTTAAAAAAAATTGTGTGATGGCATATCAAAGGTTTATTTTGATGTTTTATTTATTTATTTTTATTTTTTAATTATTGGGATAATAGATTCATTCATTCATTATCTCCCGCTTTTCTCCTCTATTAGGGTCGCGGTGGGGTTCCCCATGCCCATCCAGGGGAGAACGTCTCGGGCGCTGGGCGGATAGACCCAGGACAGGGCGCCAATCCATCGCTGGGCACACACTCACTCACACACTCTATATGGGGCAATTTGGAGAATTCAATTGACTTGATCCATGTTTTCGGACTGTGGGAGGAAACCGGAGGAAACCCACGCGGACACGGGGAGAACGTGGAAACTCCACCCAGATGGGGATTCGAACCAGGAATCCCCAGCGCTGAGAGGAGAACGTGCTAAACCACTAAGCCACCGTGCCGCCCCGGGGGATAACAGATCGATTTTCATTTTTATACCCATGAAAGGTTTCGACCACAAGCATTCCTGCAGGCTGCTTTGGATAAAAACGACTGCAATATTGATGACTGCCTTTAACTGAAGCATGACAAAATCGACCTGTTCATTTAAATTTTGTTGCTACGGTGATCTGCGTCGGCCGGTGCGGTCATTTAAAACGCTTTACCCGACTCACCGTTAAAATAAAATACTTCGAATACTTAGTTCGAACAGAAAAGCACTTAATGTGCAGGGCAGCGGGGCTTCAGGACCAGGTTTAAATACGAGCTTAACGGCAGGCTTTCTTAGACGCCGTTCTTAATTACAACGAGCAGGAAGCGAAACCGTACCATGTTAATAAACAAGAGTAAAACGAGCACTCTCGATACACACCAACTATAAACAGATAAAATGCTACATATATTACTGAAAAATTGTGCAAATTTCAGCAAATTCTACAAGTTAGTATACAGAAGAACAATTACGCCGTCTCACGGGTCAGACACGATCTTGTGTCTGGAACACACTTGATGTTATCTCCGAAATAAGACCGACTGTAGGCTGTAGATATACAAGTAAACAACTTGGAGCTTAATGGGCAGATTAAGTGTAATTTGGGATCGTGTTACTTGAAATTATTTGGACAGAGACTTGGTTCACGTCTCTGTTATGGTTTTTCAGAGGCGCTCATATAAAACTATTACATTAATCTGACATGTCGACAAAACAGAACAATTTTAGCGGGTGGTAACTGGTGAATGTTCACTTTTCACTTTCATTCATTCATTCATTCATTATCTCCCGCTTTATATCCTCTATTAGGGTTGCGGTGGGGTTCCCCATGCCCATCCAGGGGAGAACGTCTCGGGCGCTGGGCAGATAGACCTAGGACAGGACGACAATCCATCGCTGGGTACACACTCACACACTCAAAATGGGGCAATTTAGAGAACTCAATTAACTTGATCCATGTTTTTGGACTGTGGGAGGAAAGCGGAGAACCTGGAGGAAACCCACGCAGACACGGGGAGAACATGGAAACTCCACCCAGATGGGGATTCGAACCGGGAATCCCTAGCGCTGAGAGGCCAACGTGTTGAACCACTTTTCGCTTTATTAACCCCTAAATTATTCCTGCAGACCAACAGTTGTAAAAGCTCGTTTTGTTTTTTTCAGGCCTTTCATTGGACCCATGTGAAGTTAATGACTTGTAGCACGGGTGTCACAAAAAAGGTTGAAGGTACGTCTTCTTATCACACACACACACACACACACTGCGAAGAATAATCACTTCATATGCATTTATGATATGGTGATGATTATGGCAGGTGTAGCCGGTTTAAAAATAAATATTTTAAACCAGTTCCAAGATGCACCATGGGCTCCATTTAGTCCCTCACTGGAATATATAGAATACATGTTTATAATGCACCAACCTTTATATTTTATTCAAGAAGTAGTCACCACCATTCGCTGCCATTTTTAAACAGGTGCTCTAAATACACGGTCACATCTGACTGTGGTTCGATCACGGAGAGATCGAACGGGGATAAAGAGGTTCTACAGGATATTCTCCAGACTATTGTACAAGTAAGCACTGGCAAGAGTCTTTGAGAGGTTTTGGACGACAAAGGGAGTGTTGAGATGATTTAATCAACCGGTTTCAATTACTAGGCTGATCGGCTTCAGCAACCACCCAATGCACACGAGGTCTCAAACCGTTTCGCCGTCTGTAATGCAAGGGAAAAGCATAACAACTGCTCAGTAATTGATTTTGGCAACTGAGGAGTTTTGTAATGCTGTCCTAATATATTCATGGTACAGGCCACGGCGGGTTCTCGCTAAAAACATCACCATCAATGTGCAAACTGCAAAAAATTCCCCCTAAACAGAGGGGAGGGACATTATGACGTCATACTACATGAAGATGTGTAGTGTCATCCAAAGCCAGCACTGCATTTTACTGCTGGACAGCTTACATTTGGGCTTATGTGCACCGACCCCACCCAGCCATCAGGATCTGCACTGCCTGGTGGATCACCGCCGTCAACAACAGCTCCTGGGATGGCACTTTAACTTATTATAACTATTAAACTATCAGTACAGAAGCAAGCAACCGGGTAGATGTTATTTTAGCTCACCATCACCTCTCCGTCTAGATTTTATTATCTTATTATTATTATTTTTTTTTTGACATACTGCCCAACCTTTGAAAACGTCGCCATTGTGGTAAAAACGAAGGGCAAGGGTGCAGGGCAAACCGTGACAAAGCCTTGGCTTCAGCTGTATAGAAGAATAGGATCCTCCAGCTCATGGAAAGGCGTGGTACCATTTAGGCTGTCTCCTGAGTCGGAGTCGTAGGAGCCGTCGGGCAGCTCCGAGAAGCTGCGGGCCAGCCGCTCGTCCTCCGAGTCCGAGCGCGCTGACTGGCACAGGTCCGTGAATGCCTGGTCGTCGTCGAGCGTCCCGAAATCCTGTGGGATGTACAGCATCTCTGGGTAGTTCTGACTCACCAGGTCGCTGCTGGTGGTGGCCGAAACCTTGCGGAAGGCGAGCATGTGCATGTGGGAAAACTTGACATACTTGTAACGCCTGAAGCCCAGCGACTCGATGGCCACGCGCCAGCTGCGCATCATGAGCGCGTGGCGGCCCTGGTGCGAAGAATCGGGCGTGATGATCAGGAGGAGGCCGTGGAGCGCCAGCAGCTCGTGGGCTTTCTTGCAACACAGCCAGCGCTGGTACGGCGAGGGGAAGTAGGAGAGCAGGAGGGAGAACACCACCACGTGGAAGAGCTGCGCCGGCAGAGCCTCGATCGGGTCCCGCAACTGGTGCATGAACGTGCAGAGGGCATCTCCCTCCAGCTGTAGGGGCTTTTGGAGCTGCAGGTTCAGGAAGTCGCACTTGTACACAGTCTAATAAGGGAAAGAATTTTTTTTTTATTAAATTAAAAAATAAATAAAAAAAACCCCCTGAAATCTCCGGCACATCAAAGTCAAGCAACTGGACGCAACTTCATAACTTCGCTTTTGCACTCGACTTCAAACGAGACGGCCAATGATTTTATTATAAATACATTTATAAACACTGCGCTTCTGTTATATATGAATCGTATGACAAAGCTGAAGCTCAAAGTTCATTTTAAAATAACCTTTTATGATGCATATTGTAAATAAGGCTGGTGTTTGAACTCTTGACAATAATTTATTACAGATACAAAGTGTCATTTCAACTCGACTTTAGAAACAACAAATCAGAGTCATTACTGCGAAACAACCCCCCAAAAAAATAAAAAATGACCCCGCTCAAGGAGGACGAGTCCCCCACTGACTCTTGGTCCTCCCAAGGTTTCTTCCTTGAATAGCAACATAAAAGGGAGTTTTTTCTTGCCACTGTCGCTTCGGCTCGCTCTTTGGCGGTTTAAAGGCTTTTCATTCTGTAAAGCTGCTTTGTGACGATGTACTGTTGTAAAAAGCGCTATCGAAATAAATAACTTGAACTTGAAATACAGAATGACTCCCAGAGTGCAGTACTGAATGCTGTTTATTAAACACTCACATGTGAAAATGTTATTGTTTCTACTACAGTGTGGCAGAACCGACCAATCAATAAACCAGAATTGTTTATTAAACACTATTATATTGTTTGCCTATTATTAATAGCCCGGTTTTTATACCCAGTCTGAGCGTTATGATCCTAAGGCATTTAAATGAGCCGAATCTTCGACCTTACTAACCTCAACTGCAGGCACAATGTCTATTCCCACCGTCAGGAACTCATCAAACTTCAGGAAGGGGTTAAAGCAGCTACCCACATCCAGCAGACGCAACTTGCTGAACTGGAAACTTGAGCTGAAAGTGAGGCAGCAAAAAAACATTTTAAAAATCAACACGCGCATTCTTCATTCTTAAAGCTGTTGCTTTAATCTGAGGGTTCCTGTGTGACATCGCTCATTTTGGGGAACACGGTGGGAGGGCGGGTTAAAAAGAAAGATTTCAAAAGCGTTCCTATGACGCGGCCAGTGCAACATGAAGCGAACTGTCAAACGTACAAAACCCCAGGGTCACGTACCCGGGAGAGGAGTCGGGCTGAGCGGGTGCCTCGTTCGAGGCGGCAGCAAAGCCAGCCGACTTCTCGTCCTTTTTGAGCGCTTTTCTCATTCCTCCATCCATGAAGTAGTCCTGACAAACACTACGGCAAAAAGAATCAAGCATGAGAAAAAAAAAATTATAATAATTACCCAAACGGACTTGGAGTTCACATCCTGACATTTCATTCTTTAAATGATGCACCATTGAAATGTCCTCGTACCTGCGGCACCACTCGATGCGTCCCTCTCCATCGCATTTTTTAGCCCAGTGGTTGTCAGCCAGGCTCTTCATGGCGAGGGCATATTCGTTTAAAGTTTGCTCGTCCTCGCAGTGCTCACGCCATATCGTATCAAAGTCTCCCACTGTGTGCAAGCAAACAGGACACGGACGCGTGAGCCGTATAGTGACAATTAAAAGTCTTTTAAAATAACAGACAAACAGCTCCTTGGTTATTAAGCATGTGATTAGTCTCATCAGCTAAAGATGAAGAATTTCTAAAATATAAAATAAAACAATCCCTGTGGGTTTTCCCCAAAAAACGTCAATCCATGTAATGAATGATGATTAAAAGAAGCCTGTAAACATCGAAAAGAGGCAGCGCCTGTAGATTCTGACGCATCGTTACTATTATTTACTGAGGTTCCCGTACAAAAACACACATTTTATAGTAGATATACTAGAAAAGTAATTGTCTCCGGTTAATAAGAGCAACACATTTACGTACTCTTAACGCAGCGTTCAGCCGACAGCGCGAACATTTGGCATTCGTGTCGATAAACGAGCTTTCAAACAACAAGCCACTCTGTTCCATTAAAAAACAAACCTCTTCCCGTCGACGTAACTCGGGGCACATGAGCATAAACAAGCGGCGAGGTGGACGATCCCATGACGGAGCGAAAGTCACCGGCGTAATCAGATCCGACAGAAATGAGACAAAACCATGAAGCGGTGGAACAAACTGGCGTTTTGTTTTTTTTTTTGTTTTTTTTTTTCCTTTTCAGAAAGAACATCACTTCAGAATGCTCAGAAGACTAGATCATGCCTTCCTTATTACCCAACCGGCTCATTCTGAATAGGCCACTGTGCACAGATTTATTAAGATCGACCAACAAGCATGAGCGGGCCGATTTCGAGGAGCTTTAAGGGATTTGGAAAAGCTCGCTGCTGCCATTAAACGTGGAGTTACAGGGTACGGCGCTGACATAAATCATTACAGGAGGACAGACTGTACGGCGGGAGGCAGCCCCCTTTTCGCAATGATCGCACCAGTCGGCCGGGTGCTGTTTTTGGAACGGGTCAGCCACACATGGGATGGAACAAAGGCTACCTTCATGCTGCAAGATAAGGTGCTCCAGGGTTGTTCAGCATATTTTTATATGCTCTATATCAGACTGTAAACGAAGCAGAACTGGTTCCTGGAATAAGCCGCAGTTACAAAACAAAAACAGCCATTCACCCCGAGCTTTGCTCCTGACGGCTGACAGAACTTATTTCACTGAAGGCAAATCATACATGGGCCGATGAACACAACACAGGCTTTAAGCTAAAACCCTATTCTATTTATTTTTTTATTTTTATTTTTTTTTTAACTTGACTAAAGAGACATTGAGGAAAAAGTTCATTTGCATGAATTGCTTGTTATTTAGTGAACAGCGTGCCGCCACATAAATTAGGTTTCTTCGCTTCAAGGAATAATGACATGGCAGTGAGATAAGGCCGTAATGTCGTGTTACGACACAACACAATCATATTTGTTGAGTGGTGTCAACACGTGGGAAATAAACTGCAGAATGCGAAACGGACGTGGCCACATGAGACGATACCGAGAGACAAGTCAGGAAAAATGGGTGAAGCGAGCATTTAAAGATCCAATTTAATTACTAAAGTGCATCGTGAATACAGAACAGAGCCAGAACCATGATTACAAGAAATTACAAACCGCTGGGTGTCGAGGGGGCGGCACGGTGGCTTAGTGGTTTAGCACGTTCTCCTCTCAGCACTAGGGATTCCCGGTTCGAATCCCCATCTGGGTGGAGTTTCCATGTTCTCCCTGTGTCCACGTGGGTTACTTCCGGGTTCTCCGGTTTCCTCCCACAGTCCAAAAACATGGATTGAGTCAAATGAATTCTCCAAATTGCCCCATATAGTGTGTGTCTGTGTGAGTGAGTGAGTGAGTGTGTGCCCAGCGATGGATTGGCGCCCCGTCCTGGGTCTATCCGCCCAGCGACCGAGACGTTCTCCCCTGGATGGGCATGGGGAACCCCCACCGCGACCCTAATAGAGGATAAAGAGGGAGATAATGAATGGGTGTCGAGGGGTCGATTTAATATCGTACATTACTTCAAATGATAAAATATTCATTCATTATCTCCCGCTTTATCCTCTATTAGGGTCGCGGGGGGTTCCCCATGCCCATCCAGGGGAGAACGTTTCAGGCGCTGGGCAGATAGACCCAGGACAGGGCCCCAATCCAAATCCAGAGGAAACCGGAGAACCTAGTTAACCCACGCGGACACGGGGAGAACATGGAAACTCCACCCAGATGGGGGATTCGAACCGGGAATCCCTAGTGCTGAGAGGAGAACATGCCAAAACCACTAAGCTGCCCTTGCATTACTTCAAATGATAAAATCCTCTTTATTTATTAACCCCCCCCCCTTCATTATCTAAATATTGAAACATGAAACAGAGTGAGGCGAGAAAACGGGTTGTGGACAGAGAGGGGAGACGTCCTGACATGTCCACACGTCACAGCTACGAGGGTTTTAATTAGTTAAGATTCTACTTACTAAAAAAAAAAAAAAAAAAATATTTTGAAAAGGTAGCGGTTTAAGGTTTGTCACTTTAACGACCCTAAGGATATTTAATTGTGACCCAACTTTGGGATTTCAACAACAAATCGTATATTAAAAGTGATTTGATGCCGACGCAGAAGACGAAACGACGAAGTGAAAACGAGTCAGCAGAGAGAACGCAAAACGGGAAGTCCGTTCGAACGACAGACGACTCGACACGACAAAATTTTACCGTTTTGTTTAAGTAGTTCGGCAGATCAAAGGCCGTTTGGATGCCGACCGAACTATATACCAAAGAGACGTGTTCTAACGTTCTGCACCCCCAACGGCCACGGTGAGGGATCGGATGGTAAAACGGCGTCCACTCGATTCCATCGACTTCGGATCACTCGAGTAGTGACGTCAGCGGGTCCGGAGCCCGGACCACGTGACTAACTTTGGGATTTCAACAACAAATCGTATATTAAAAGTGATTTAATGCCGACGCAGAAGACGGAACGACGAAGTGAAAACGAGTCAGCAGAAAGAACGCAAAACGGGATGTCGACGTGCCAAACGACAGACGACTCGACAAAAAATTTTTTATCGTTTTTTAAAATAGTTCGGATGCCGACCGAACTATATACCAAAGAGACGTGTTCTAACGTTCTACACCCCCCCGCCTGTAACCACAACGGCCACGGTGAGGGATCGGATGGTAAACGGCGTCCACTCGATTCGATCAACTTCGGATCACTCGAGTAGTGACGTCAGCGGGTCCGGAGCCCGGACTAACTTTGGGATTTCAACAACAAATCGTATATAAAAATTGATTTGATGCCGACGCAGAAGACGGAACGACGAAGTGAAAACGAGTCAGCAGAAAGAACGCAACACGGGAAGTCGACGTGCCAAACGACAGACGACTCGACACGACAAAATTTTTTACCGTTTTTTTAAAGTAGTTCGGCAGATCAAAGGCCGTTTGGATGCCGACCGAACTATATACCAAAGAGACGTGTTCTAACGTTCTAACGATCTAACGTTCTAACGATCTAACGTTCTGCACCCCCGCAACGGCCACGGTGAGGGGTCGGATGGTAAACGGCGTCCACTCGATTCGATCAACTTGGGATCACTCGAGTTGTGACGTCAGCGGGTCCGGAGCCCGGACCGCTCGGCAGCTAACGCCGCTAGCCGTCCAGCTCGAACCCTTCAGCGGCTTTACCTTCAATGAATTTCCGCCGCAGCTTGCGGTGGACGCTCTTCACCAGCCCCGACAGCTTCTCCTGCTGCTCCCGCTCGCGGAGCGGCTCTGTCCGTGCGGCGCTGCCGCCTGCGGGCTTTAAATCCATAGCGCTGCCGCTGCTGCTGCCACCGCCGCCGCCGCTGCTCTGCTGCCGCTCTGCTGCCGGCCGGCGCTCCGCCTGCCTGTGACGTCACACCGCGCTGCCGGGCCGGGCCTCCTCTAACGCGCGTGCGCTCTCTCTCTCTCAGCGTGCTTTTAATAATCTGTGATCGTATTTAGTGTTCTATTCTTTTTTCATTCATTCCTTATCTCCCGCTTTATCCTCTATTAGGGTCGCGGTGGGGGGGGGGGGGGGGGGGGTGTTCCCCATGCCCATCCAGGGGAGAACGTTTCGGGCGCTGGGCAGATACACCCAGGACAGGGGGGCAATCTATCGTTGGGCACACACTCACTCAGACACACTCTATATGGGGCAATTTGGGGAACTCGATTGACTTGATCCATGTTTTTGGACTGTGGGAGGAAAGCGGAGAACCCGGAGGAAACCCACGTGGACACGGGGAGGACATGGAAACTCCACCCAGATGGGGATTCGAACCGGGAATCCCTAGCGCTGAGAGGAGAACGTGCTAAACCACTGTGCCGCCCAGAATTTTTTATTATTATTCATTCATTATCCTATATTAGGATAATGTATTAGGGTCGCGGTGGGCTTCCCCATGCCCATCCAGGGGAGAACGTCTCGGGCGCTGGGCAGATACACCCAGGACAGGGTGCCAATCCATTGCTGGGCACACACTCACTCACACAGACACACTCTATATGGGGCAATTTGGAGAATTCAATTGACTTGATCCATGTTTTTGGACTGTGGGAGGAAAGCGGAGAACCCGGAGGAAACCCACGCGGACACGGGGAGAACATGGAAACTCCACCCAGATGGGGATTCGAACCGGGATTTCCCTAGCGCTGAGAGGAGAACGTGCTAAACCACTAAGCCACCGTGCCGCCTTAGTATTCTATTCTAGAATTTTTAAGTTCAGAAAAAAAACTAATAAAATTGACAATTAAAATAAAAAATAAAAACAAGGCAGGGCGTGACTTATAAAGTGACTGCAGAATAAAGCACTTTTTTTTTTTTACATATAGACATTCAATTTAGAAATCAAGCATCCTAGGGTCAATGGGGGGGGGGGTTGCCCATGCCCATGCCCATGCCCATGCCCATCCAGGGGAGAATGTTTCAGGCGCTGGGCAGATACACCCAGGACACTCACTCACACAGACACGCTCTATATGGGGCAATTTTGGAGAATTCAATCGACCTTGATCCATGTTCTCGGACTGTGGGAGGAAACCAGAGAACCCGGAGGAAACCCACATGGACAACATGGAAACTCCACCCAGATTGGGATTCGAAGCGGGAATCCCCAGCGCTCAGAGAGAGAGGCGAACGTGCCGACCACTGAGCCACCGGTGCCGCCCTCAAGCACACATAGCCCTCAAGTCTTAAATATTCTAATCATATTTGCTACCATTATTTCTGTATGATACTTAAATACCATATTGTTACCTAAATATAATTAAATGCATTACTCGTTTTAATTTAGAGAGTTAAAACGGGAAACTTACTCAGCATATTAATGGCCTCTAGATAGATTTTGCACGAGCCGCACAATATCCAACCATATTTTAATAATAGTACATCTCGGGGGAATGTCTCCTGTTGCTGCACCGCTGGTGGAACGTTTATTATTAACTCGGATACTGCGGGATAAACATTTCTTCTGAGTGAGATTTCTGTTTATTTTCAGGAGATTTACGGCTTATCGCTCATTTTCTGGATTTGAGAAGCACGTTGAGCCGAATAGTCTCATCATATTATATTTCCTTGTTGTGTGTCATCATTAAGAAATGAATGAAGAATGAACGTACTTTTTAATGAGCAATGCAACTGAAATGTTAAAATACCATTTATTTCATCACAATCAACAGGCTTCCCTTTAGAGATCATTAAATGGTCCTTTGAAAACTATACTACATTATGATGTTTATTCAATGTGGCTCTGATTTATTGTTTTCGAAGCAGCGAGTATTTCGAACTTACTAAACTACAAAAACCAACAAACCATTTCTCATATAAGAATGTGAAGTGTTCTCGTGTTGTTGATAAACTGCTGAAATGCAAGTAACATGTTTAGATTGGAACCAGCAGGAATGGATGGTACTCTAGTAGATGGCCAACAGCTAATTTCACCAGTGTTAATTGATCAGGGGCGGCAAGGTGGCTTAGTGGTTTAGCATGTTCTCCTCTCAGCGCTAGGGATTCCCGGTTCGAATCCCTATCTGGGTGGAGTTTCCATGTTCTCCCCGTGTCCGCGTGGGTTTCCTCCGGGTTCTCCGCTTTCCTCCCACAGTCCAAAAACATGGATCAAGGTCAATTGAGTTCTCCAAATTCCCCCATGTAGAGTGTGTACAGTATGTCTGTGTGAGTGAGTGTGTGCCCAGCGATAGATTGGCGCCCTGTCCTGGGTCTATCTGCCCAGCGCCCGAAACGTTCTCCCTTGGATGGGCATGGGGAACCCCCCCCCCCCCCCGCGAAGATGATGAATGAATGGTTAATTGAGCAGGTGTTTTTAACCTAAAGCCTTAAATATTTAACAAGTGAGAGTGAACTAAGAGTTAGGGAGCTTGGTCAAGAACACAAACATATCAAACTTAGTGCACAAATAGTGCTGCCATTAATATGCACGATGCTGATAAAAGTATAAGGACACACATCTTATTCAGCAGATTCTGATCTTTCGTTCAGTCCCATTGACTGTCAAAATCGAGATCCTTGCCGTGGATTTTGGATTGCTGCGTGCTTCCACCATTGTGGTAAGAGTTTGAGTTCCACTATGACTGTCTTAGTACACGCAGCAACTTGCCCTCAACCCCACTAAACACATTAGGGATAAACTACCCAGGCCCTTTTTTTTTTTCCAGCATCAGTGTTTGTGTACATGTGCTAATATTTTAATCTGAAGGCAGTACCCTTGTTTCATGTGTTAAGTGAATGGTGAAAAAGCAGCAGCAGCAGTAATAATGAATAAAAAAGACTTCAACTAAAGTGCCACGTAATAGAGCACAGTACGGATTCAGGCTCGGCAAATACATTCAGATAAATAATTCACATTGCACTTTGTTTGCTCTCTTTTGTTTCATCGGATGCTCTTCAACGGTTCTCTTTGTTTTTGAAAGTAGAGGCAATACACGGCAAGCAGGTAGAGTCCGAAACATGCAACAAAGTCACAGAAGTACGTCGTCACCACAAATACAATCAGCAAACAGGCATAAGCAAACATTCTTGACATGTAATCCGAAGACAGCTCTTTCCAGCACAGCGCGTTCGGCCCGTTGGCGCTCTCCTCTTCGTCCAGCTGAGCCGATCTGACCGCCTTCACCTCTGCGTCCTCAACGGTCTGCTCGTTCTGGTGAACATCCACCTGGTCCTCCTCTAAATATTCTGAAATGGAAGGCATGGGTGAAGGGGACGTCCTCCTTCTGCTTATAGACGACCTTTTGCCTGCCGACACGTCTATTAATCCCGACCGATGTCTTAAGCTGTGGAGATACAGATCCATCTCATCATCCGACAGAGATTCAGTCGAGGTGCTCTCATCTATGTTCTCCAGCAACACGTGGACCTCCTCAGCCGTTACTTCCGCCGGTTCAGAACGTTCCTGACAGCACGTCTCCTCTGCTCCGTCGCTGGATTTATGTCCTTCGTTATCAGAAATGGGTTCTTCACTCCGTTGCGGGAAGATTTTCTCTTCGTTGGTGGAGGACATTTCATGCACAGGTTCTTGTGTGCTTTGCTGCTCATGCTTCTCAACATCATTGGCTTTCTCTCGTGATCCTACATCCCAAGTGTCTTCATCAGGCCTTAGTTTGTCCATAATTTGCTGTTGCACATTTTCCTGCTCCTTCGGTCCCTGCCTGTTGATTCCAGTTTCTTCATGTCCCAACTGAATGTCTTTTTCAGCTTGGAGCAGGTCTTTCTCTTTTTCCTTTTCTTCCCTACCTTCTGTTGTTTTCTCACCCTGCAGCTCAGTCTCATTCCCACATTTGGATTCTTTGTCTTGTTTATCTCTTTCTTGCTTTTCTAGTTCTTGTTCGTCTTTGTCTATTGGTTTCTCCAGCGGACACTGTTGAAGGTCTGTCGGCTTTCCCGTCTGTTCAGTATCAACGGCAACGTCATCTTCCTTTTCTGTGAAGGATCTCGAATGGTTATTAAAGTCCTCACTTACATGAACATCACCATCAGGAGTAATGCTATCCGAAACGTGTTCTTTATTTTCATTGGTTTTATTGGCAGGTGGAGGATTTAATGCAATCCCGTCCACATTTCCGTTCTCTTCGTTTGCATCCGAGTCATCTTGCTGAGTCACGTTGGTATCAGAATGCTTTTGGGAGAGTGTCATTTCGCAGTGTCGGGTCTTGTCCGCTTCGCCGAGGTGTGTTTCTGAACCGATTCCAACGTGGGTGAAATCAGCAGAGCATTCTGAATCCCGGATCCTGTCTGTGGACGCTGTAATGTGACTTTGCACAAACGCACCACCAGCTGTTTCTGATTTATGGGACGTAATTGCCGGGCTTTGCGTTCGGTCGGTCGGTCGTGTCTGTGACAGATTCCGAGAAAGACTTTGGCTAATGTTAGTAGTGACATTTACTGAAATGTCAGAATGGAACAAAGACTCGGGAATGGGAATGTGGCTTTCCTCCAGGCACTCGGTGCTGGAATTCGTCCCCCCCTCATGTATCAAGGCCGAACCTTCCCATTCGTTTTCCTTAATCATTTCGGCGCTTGGCAGAGTTTCATAAATCTTCTGGTGGTGGATGGATGGCTCGGTAGATGTACTTTCTAATTCAGACTGAACTGTTACAGACTTTAGATTGCCCTCAGGTGTTGGAATGGGGTGTAACGTGTCTGGTGGAGATTCAGTCTGAAGATTATAGAGCGCTGGCTCTTTGCTGTCAGAACCACACAAAGATAAATCGCTGTTTTGTAAAATCAGTTCTGCTAATTCTTCCGCCTGGTCAAGTGCTGATTCCTCCCAGGAAACTGCGTTTGGTGAATCTAGCTGGTTAGTAAACAGCGTTGTCTCTGTAATAGCGCCTCCCTGTGTTGTTTCTGATGCCGGGTTGGGAACATTTAGCAGGTCCTTTGGTAAGGTAGCTTTGGCGTCATTGGGGTCCAGTAAACCTCGATGACTTGTTTCTTCGCACATGGCGTGGTGAAGTTGTTTTCGTGATACGGATGGGTCTGGCCTTGATTCCTCACTTTGTGTCCTCGGGCGTCTTTGGTACGTGACTTCGTTCACGTCCTCATCCTTGGCTTTCCCCTCTGACTCACCCACTCTGTGAGCCATGTTCCTGATCTCCCGTCTCTCGTGTTCTAATCTTTCAAAGACCTGATGGTAAAGCGGTGCCACTATGGTGGCAAACACAAAGTTGCCGCCCCCTGCTTTAATATCAGGGTTGTTCCCACCCAGCGGGTCATCTCCACAATTCGCTTTTCCTCCACCCAAGTTGAGTGTGGAGCCTTTTCGCCCCGCAGCACCTTTCTCGAAGCTTTCCCATGCTCTCTCCACACTGTTACTAATAGATCTGTCAGCAATTCGACTCTCGCGAAGATGTTTCACGAGTGAAGACGTCTGGCTGCTCAAAGGCTCTTTATCTTGGACGATGTCCAGCTCTTGTGGGACACATCCATCCCCAGAGTCATGAATCGTTATAGACTCGCAAAAAGGTTCATCCTGGGATTTGAGTGACGTTAATTCGGGGTGTATTGCTGGAGACGCAGATGTTTTCTTTGGCTGACTCTGGTCAATGGGAAGTTGTTCGCTTTCGGTGTCCACAGAACCCATGCTGCCCCTTTGACCCTTGGTTTTATTTGGCTCTGTAAGTGAAGAGGACACAGTATCACAGAGGTTTGCCTCCTTTAATGCTGGGGCAAGTTCATGCGTATTTATCCCTGTGTCAGTGTCATCGCTGTCCTTTTCCATCTGCAGGAGGTCCATGTCCTCTCTTTGAGAAAAGTATTGTTGTATTTTGGCCATCCGTGAAGCTTTCCGTCTGTTTCTTCTGCTGCGGTTTTGGCTGTTCTCCTTTTGGTAAAAATAAATAAATAAATCAATAAATCAATAAAGACTTCATTTAAATGGGGAATTAAGTAAGAATTTGTAAATCCAAACCTATAAAATATATATTAATATCATACACTCTGCATTGTTTATACTAGTGGTGAGCTGCAATATTCGCTGATTCGACGATTCGATTCGGAGAACCGTAGTCGACTATGAACCTCATAGTCAAATGTACCATTTTGACCACATGGGGGCGCCCATGGCTGCTGCTAAGCATTAATTTTTACATTAAATGTCTTTGTTTTCGTTATATATATAGCCTTTTGTCAAATAAAATCATCCTAATTTCTGTTAATATTTTTTTTAAATGATGTGTGCGCTTTAACCCATTTACGGTTCTCTAGAAAAACAAGTAAAATATAAAAAAATATATTTTTTAAAAACCACGCTTATAGCGCCATCTTGTGGTTAAATTTTAACTGATTCGACTATCAGTCGACTATAGGGAAAATCTGACGAATCAGATTCGACTATGAAAATCCTTAGTTGAAGACACCCCTAGTTTATACATCAGCTCCTTCTACAGTTATAGACTGTAGTCTGTTTCTTTACCTACATTGATTATTCTTTACAGAACCCCCATAGAGCAAGTGTTATATGGGTGGTGGATGATTCTTAGCACTGCAGTGGCACTGACATGGTGGTGGTGTGTTCGTGTTTGTTATTCTGATACAATTGGATTGGACACCGCAGAGCTGCCAGAGTTTTAAACACTGCGCTCACTTATTGCTTTACCTTGTGAATGAAATATTAGAAGATTAGATTCAATTTAGATTAGTTAACACTTTATTAATCCCAAAGGGGAATTTAGTTTTAGCTAAAACAAAGAAAAATAATGTATACAAGTCCATAAAGGGCGGCACGGTGGCTTAGTGGTTTAGCATGTTCTCCTCTCAGTGCTGGGGATTCCCGGTTCGAATCCCCAATCTGGGTGGAGTTTCCATGTCCTCCCCGTGTCTGCGTGGGTTTCCTCCGGGTTCTCCGGTTTCCTCCCACAGTCCAAAAACATGGATCAAGTCAATTGAGTTCTCCAAATTGCCCCATGTAGAGTGTGTGTGTGTGTGTGTGTGTGTGTGAGAGAGTGAGTGTGTGCCCAGCGATGGATTGGCGCCCTGTCCTGGGTCTATCTGCCCAGCGCCTGAAACGTTCTACCCTGGATGGGCATGGGGAACCCCACCGCGACCCTACTAGAGGAAAAGTCAATTGAATTCTCCAAATTGCCCCATGTAGAGTGTGTGTGTGTGAGTGAGTGTGTGCCCAGCGATGGATTGGTGTCCTGTCCTGGGTGTATCTGCCCAGCGCCCGAAACGTTCTCCCCTGGATGGGCATGGGGAACCCCACCGTGACCCAAATAGAGGATAAAGCGGAAGATAATGGATGGATGGATGAATGAAGTCCATAAAGTACATGAAATAAGAAATTCATAGAATTAAATAAAATAAATAAAATACAGTCCTGACAGTTTAGGGAAAATCCCTTTTTATTTAAATAGACATTAAGAGCATCTTATTATTTGATCATAGCTGTATGTATTTGCTGATGAATGAGATGATGGTCTTTTCTGTAAATTTAAAAAACCTTCATCCGACTTATAAAAGTCGCCAAAAGATGGCTTTGAACTCCAGCAGGACGAGAACGCCGGCTGCGCTGTCTGTGTCCATGACAGAGACGTCGCGCATTCCGGTGCTGTCTCATGTGCTGTGTTTAGTCGCGTACAGTATGTCAGTCGGTGTCTGCAAAGTTTGGACCCCAGCAGGTCACATGGTGTTCCCTTCCGAAAAAGAGCCATGTCACAGTGTAGCGACCCTCCCGTTTCTCCCGTGCCAGAGAATCGGTATAAAATAAAAAGCTTCCGCGACCTTTCAGTGACCCGTTTTAAAAAAACTCCCGAAATCCTGGCACGCAGGACAATTCATAACCGGACGCAACGTGCAAAAACATTTTATGAGGTACGAAAAAAGCCGACGGGATTTATTTACGAACCCAACAGTTGTTAATAGCCATGAACAAATCAGATATGTGAGGATCAAGTGTGATCATGTACAGTGTCGTCTCACCTGCAGGTTAACAGAAACGTCTCGTCGCGTTTCCTTCTTAGCCCCGGCAGCGTCAGAAACAGCGTTACGCAGTATTTCTGAGTGTTTAGAACAGAGAGGAGGGAACGGTGACGATGGGGGATAAAATGAAACACAGGTAGACTCTGTATTTTACAAAATCAGTTATCTAAAGCATTACCTGGATCTTCCTCTGAACTGGACGCAAATCTAATGGAACTGTCAAGGCTGAGGAACATTTTAACAACAGGGGACTCTGTAAATCACATGCTTGTAGATTATTACAGCTTATTACAGATGATTTTACTCACCTGCTCGACTTCAGGCAGCTTTTGGGTTTGTGCTTGTTGTCGCCCTCGTCTTGGGTCTTGGCCTTTTCGTGGCAGGTTAGAACATAGTTCCTCCCTCCATTGTTAGCCCAAAAACTTCCTAAAGGTGTATCAAATCGGAGACAGAAGTCCACCCTGGCTCCTCTGTCCCCAAAAGGGGGGACCAGAGTCAATCTGAACGAGAAGCAGTCTGTATCCTCAATGGTGGACCCGGACACGTACTCCGCCAGCAGATCGAAATGGCTTCTCCAACGGTCTAAAGAGGTGCGGACGTACACCAGCTTCTCAAAGCACACGTTGAGGACACGGACGATCCCTCTCAGTGTGGTCGTCCCAGGCAGAAGCTCCAGGCTCTGTAACTCAAGCCTCTGTTCTCGGACCCTGCACAGCAGCTCCTCTGTTGTCCGAGGGAGGGCAAAGTGCAGGTCCAGGGAGTGTTCCTTCACGTCATTCAAATCCCCTTCTAAAGGATCGGTCGGATCGCACGCGACCCGGGCATCAAACTGCTTGACCGACACCAGACTCAAACCGAAAGCATCGGCGAACGACACTCTGCGGCTGCTGGAGGGGGGAGGCTGGGACTCGTCTCCGGAGTCGGAGGACGCCGAGCCTCGGCGGCTGGGGATGGGCGAGGATTTGGGTTTGATGCCCCCCAGACCCGGGAGCTCGTCGGTGTCCCAGAAACGAAGATCCGGCAGGCCCGGCAGATTGGGGCTGCGCTCCCGTAGGCTCTGCGGCTCTCGGACCTCCGGCTCCATCGAGCTGCGTGTGGGAGAGCGCTGCCTGGCTGTGTGGACCAACAGCTGACCAGCAACGTGCTGAGACTAAACAGAGGGAATCGAGTTACTTTTGACATTGCAGCATGAAGCCAACACTATAAATAGAGATCGAAAAGACTTCAGCTATGCAGCTGTGGCTCTAAGGGAATGCTGTAAATATAACTAACCAACACTTCAGACATATTGTTAACACAGACACGGTCTTAAAAATTCTTACAATCAGAACAGAAATCAATTGTAGTCAAATTTTAGTGAATTTTTGCTTCAGAAGTTTCTGCCGTATGTAGTTCTTGTTAAATATCTTATTTTGGACTCTCTCCCTCTCTCTCTCTCTCTCTGTGCATGGGTACGTGTGTGTATACAGTACTAAATGCCTGTCTAATACCGCGTGACTCTTTTAGATGACAGAGTACAGACGTGGAGAACGTGCCATTGTTGATGTTCTCTCCCCGAGTTTCTCTTGTTTGGTGTTTTAATGGGTTCTAAAGGTTTGGCGTGTTTAGATTAGAGAGAGGGAGAAAGAGAGAATTTAGATGACAGAGTACAGACGTGGAGAACGTGCCATTGTTGATGTTCTCTCCCCGAGTTTCTCTCGTTTGGTGTTTTAATGGGTTCTAAAGGTTTGGCGTGTTTAGATTCGTTGCTTTACAGAGTTTAGTTGAGTTTGGGGAGCTGCTCTTCAGGCCAGAGAGACTTCAAAATTTAACCATACACAACCAAACACACATAACATCCTACACTTTAGGAGACATCAAATATATTCATTTTCACAACACCACTGTTTACAGATAACGTCCAGCAATGCGGCATCATTCTGAATAAATCACAGGAAAGACGTGTCATTAGACACGATGCACAGCAGAGCACAGACCCCTCCTGTCTGCCATGATTTATTCACAATAATACACAACCTGGAGCACCTTATTGCTTTAATAAAACAATAATACAAACACACTATAATAAAAAAACACGGTTTCATTTCTAAATGCATTTATTGAAAACAAAGTCATCCATAAACTGATCTTCTGTGACGTAATCTAGTCCGGTTTTTAATGTGAACTCACTGATGCCGAGTAACAGGCCATCTAGTGGCCAAATCACAGAATACAGTGTGTGTTATTGTTAATAATGTCACGGCTTAACAAACGGCTCGGCCAATCAGATTTAAGGACTGGAACTACCCAGTTTATAACAGTGTGTAAGACATTAAATCTGTATGTTTATTAAATTCACAGAATGCAGCATAACATTCGCATCCTTTTTACAAACACACATCTTCAGTGCACAGTCCTTCAGAATCAGCTTCAGATGTTTATTCAAGGCTTAAATCTGTTCAGCTCAATACCTGAAGAATAAATTTCAGATTAGATTCAGTATTGCTGAAATAAACAGGCTGCTGTCTTTGATGTTCCATCTACAAAGCTTAGCGATAGATCCACTTGCACTAGTGCACACGTGCGCACACACACACAAACACACACCAACACCGCCACCATGTCAACATCACTGCAATGTTAAGAATATTCCCCCACCCAAATAACAAAATCTGTGGGGGTCCTGACAAAGAACAGATAAAAGGGGACTAAAAAAAGCATTTAGACATGTAGAGAACCAGACTACATTATGCATTCATCCATTATCTTCCGCTTTATCCTATACTAGGGTCGTGGGGGGGGGGGGGTTCCCCATGCCCATCCAGGGAAGAGCGTCTCGAGCGCCGGGCAGACACACCCAGGACAGGGCGCCAATCCATCGCCCACACAGACACACTCTATATGGGGCGATTTGGAGAACTCAATTGACTTGATCCATGTTTTTGGACTGTGGGAGGAAACCGGAGAACCCGGAGGAAACCCACGCGGACACGGGGAGGACATGGAAACTCCACCCAGATGGGGATTCGAACCGGGAATCCCTAGTGCTGAGAGGCGAACATGCCAAACCACTAAGCCACCGTGCCGCCATTAGAACTACATTATGTTATAGAAAGTCCATCTACATGGAACTTGGTGCACCTGCTGAAGAAACTCCTTTTATACAGAGAGAGAGAGAGAGAGAGAGAGAGATAGAGAGAGATAGAGAGAGAGAGAGAGAGAGAGAGAATTGTATTACGTCGATGCTGATTGTAGCTGATAGTCACCTGTAGAAATCTGGTTTGAAGGGTCCATGCTTGCTCATTCCGATGTATTTGGCCTGCTCCTCTGTGAGTTCAGTCAGGTGACCATCAAAGCTCTGGAGGTGTAACAGCGCCACGTTCTCATCTGAGGGAGAACATCAGAAATCACCGATCAGATGTAAAAAAGCAGAATGAACTGCGGCCTCGTGCGTGTCTTACCGATCTTCTTGGGAAATGAGTAGAGGGCTTTCTTATATTTGTCTTCAGGCGCGTTAAACAACTCGATCAATGCCATCACCTTAAATACAGAACAGGACATGAAGACACATCGAAATATGAATCATAACCACGGACATTACACATTCATTCATTCATTCATTATCTCCCTGCTTTATCCTCTTTTAGGGTCGCGGTGGGGTTCCCCATGCCCATCCAGGGGAGAACTTCTCGGGCAGATACACCCAGGACAGGGCGCCAATCCATCGCTGGGCACACACTCACTCACACAGACACACTCTATATGGGGCAATTTTGAGAACTCAGTTGACTTGATCCATGTTTTTTGGACTGTGGGAGGAAACCGGAGAACCCGGAGGAAACCCACGCAGACACGGGGAGAACGTGGAAACTCCACCCAGATGGGGATTCGAACCGGGAATCCCTAGCGCCGAAAGGCGAACGTGCCGACCACGTTCCAATCAGTTCTCGTCTGTCTCATGTCCCTGTGATGCTTTAACACACCTGAGTTGTTTCTGTGATGGAGAGGACCAACACGGGAACGGCGTCGCAACTCAGGTTGAGCGGTCGACCCTTAAAAACCAACACAAACACACTGTGATCCCAACGTTGGGCCTGACCGAGCAGAGCGGATCCTATTACTTTGTTTATTTTGCTGACACTGAATTCACACCTCTGCAAGCAGCGTGACGGTCCGGCCGTCCGGCCAGACGATGCGGTCCACGTGTGCTCCCACACGCTGCCAATCCAGCTCTGATGTCATCAGACCGGCCTGGGAACAGAGTCGGTTAATCGGATAATCAGGTGTCTCAGACGAGCGGCGGTCATTTATTATGGAGCGCCGTCATTCCAGAATCCGGTGCCAGATGAGGCTGGCAAGCAGCAAATAAGGAAAATATCCGAGTGCCAGCTGTGGACTTTAAGCTCACCACATCAATCTCCGACCCGGAGTTTCCCATGTTGCACACGATACAGCCATTCTTCATCTGGTCCATGTGCTCGCGCGTGATCACACCTTTATTCCCTAATAACACCAACGTGAAAACGACAGCATGAGAAACATAAAAGAACATCACATCGTTCTTTTCTTGGTCATGCTCATCACATTTGGTCATTTATTGGACGCTTTTATCCAAAGCGACTTACAAGGTGAGCACAGGGTTCATCACAACATCCCTGGAGCAATGAGGGTTAAGGGTCTTGCTCAAGGACCCCCATTGGTAACTTCAGTGGACCTGGGATTTGAACCCCCAACCTTCAGATTGATAACCCAACGCCCTGACCACTGAGCTACCACTCCCACATTCTACCATTTATTGGACGCTTTTATCCAAAGCGACTTACAAGGTGAGCACAGGGTTCATCACAACATCCCTGGAGCAATGAGGGTTAAGGGTCTTGCTCAAGGACCCACATTGGTAGCTTCAGTGGACCTGAGATTTGAACCCCCAACCTTCAGATTGATAGCCCAACGCCCTGACCACTGAGCTCCACTCCCATGGCTCATGGCTCAGTCGTTCTTACGAAATTAAAATTTGCAGCATAGACACCGGGGTCCATTAAACATGGACTGAACTGAAAAGTGCACGAGGTGAGTACACGAGTACAGCATGTCCAGGAACTCCCTGGCTGACGTCGATAGCAGTGACACGACCGAATTATAAATAACTCATCACTGCCACCACACTGTCAAACCTCTTCAGACCCTGCGCCGGTGATGCTGATTGGCTGATAGATAGATTGCGGGGTGTTACCTGTGCAGGTGATGAAGATGTCCGCGGTTCTGATGACGTCACTCAGTCTGACCACTGGAAAGCCATCCATGCTGAAAAGAACAAAGTTGGCATTTAACAATCCTAAAGCTGATGGTTTATGTGAACATTATCTTGGTAATATAGTATAGTAATCCATCCATCCATTATCTTCTGCTTTATCCTCTATTAGGGTCGCGGTGGGGTTCCCCATGCCCATCCAGGGGAGAACGTTTCGGGCGCAGGGCAGATACACCCAGGACAGGACGCCAATCTATCATTGGGCACACACTCACTCACTCACACAGACACACTCTATATGGGGCAATTTGGAGAATTCAATTGACTTGATCCTTGTTTTTGGACTGTGGGAGGAAACCGGAGAACCCGGAGGAAACCCACAGGGACACGGGGAGAACATGGAAACTTCACCCAGACGGGGATTCGAACTGGGAATCCCTAGCGCTGAGAGGAGAACGTGCTAAACCACTAAGCCACCGTGCCGCCCTAGTATAGTAATATATTAGACATTTAAACAGAGGTCCAGGTTCGAATCCCAATCTGGATGAATTGGCTGCCCTTATATAGTATGTGTGGCGGCACGGTGGCTTAGTGGTTTAGCATGTTCTCCTCTCAGCACTAGGGATTCCCGGTTCGAATCCCCATCTGGGTGGAGTTTCCATGTCCTCCCCGTGTCCGCGTGGGTTTCCTCCGGGTTCTCCGGTTTCCTCCCACAGTCCAAAAACATGGATCAAGTCAATTGAGTTCTCCAAATTGCCCCATATAGAGTGTGTCTGTGTGAGTGAGTGTGTGCCCAGCGATGGATTGGCGCCCTGTCCTGAGTGTATCTGCCCAGCGCCCGAAACGTTCTCCCCTGGATGGGCATGGGGAACCCCCTCCCCCGTGACCCTAATAGAGGATAAAGCGGAAGATAATGGATGAATGAATGAATATATAGTATGTGTGTGTGTATAGTCCTGAGTGTATCTGCCCAGCACCCGAAATGCTCCACCCATACTCCCTGGATGGGCGTGAGGAACATACCAACAACCTCCCCCACAACCCTACTAGATGACTAAGTGGTCGAGATACATAAGATACACGAGAGAACATGAGAGGGTCTTTTAATACCAAGCCTGGAGGGAGCAAATTGGGTCAATCTCTGTCACATATACAATTGCCTTTAACCCTTTAAGAGCAGCACTGCAGCCTTTTCCCACCTACACACACACACACACACACACACACACACACACACACACACACACACACACACACACACACACACACAGAGAGCATGAAGCAAAGACGTTACACTTGTCATATCTGTAATGTAATTCAGTTATAATGTTCTAGATGCTTCTGATACTGTACCTCCCCATATCCGCAGATAACCACCTGCTTTCCACTGAAGGTGACATCAGTGGTCTTCTTCAGACTGTTTAACATTTAAAACAACACAGATTAAAAATAAGCATCAGGCCTTTACGTGTGTGTGTGGGGGGGGGGGGGGTGTTTGTTAGTTGGGTTTTTTTGTTTTGTTTTGTTTTTTTAAGAAAAAGGAAAATGTGTAAGGAAATGTAAATCATTTGTGATATTGTGTTATACCTTTCAAAATAAAATTCATTCATTCATTCATTATCTCCCACTTTATCCTCTATTAGGGTCGCGGTGGGGTTCCCCATGCCCATCCAGGGGAGAACGTCTCAGGCGCTGGGCAGATACACCCAGGACAGGGCGCCAATCCATCGCTGGGCCAAAATAAAATAAAAAAAAATAATAATAATAAAAAAAATAAGGGCGGCACGGTGGCTTAGTGGTTTAGCACGTTCGCCTCTCAGCGCTGGGGATTCCCGGTTCGAATCCCCATCTGGGTGAAGTTTCCATGTTCTCCCTGTGTCTGCATGGGTTTCCTCCGGGTTCTCCGGTTTCCTCCCACAGTCCAAAAACATGGATCAAGTCAATTGAATTCTCCAAATTGCCCCATATAGAGTGTGTGTGTGTGTGAGTGAGTGTGTGCCCAGCGATGGATTGGCGCCCTGTCCTGGGTCTATCTGCCCAGCGCCCGAAACGTTCTCCCCTGGATGGGCATGGGGAACCCCACCGCGACCCTAATAGAGGATAAAGCGGGAGATAATGAATGAATGAATGAATGAATGAATAAAAAATAAGCATCAGCCACAAACATGAACAAGCGAACGCCACACGACAATCTACAGACCACTGGAGTCGTACCAGTGTATTATGGATTCTCGACTGCAGTAAAAGTTATCCACTTTCTGCTTCATCACCGACTCGTTGACGTTAATGGCTGGGCAGCTCAGGGTTTCATTCTTGTACATCTGATGTAACCTAAAAACAAACGCCGTCAGTAGATGCTTTGGGGCGTTAGAGTGGAGGTCCAGTTTGCAGATTGTTAGATCAGCGGTGAGTCCAGAAAAAAGTGCAGACCTGTGAATACCAATGACACCTTCCTCAACGATCCCTTTGATGTTCCTGAACAGATGCGGATAATTCTTGTACATCCAGTGGGTCAGGTCTCCTCCACTATCAAAAATCTAATGAGAAGTAACAAACAGAAAGTCTGTTTATGGAATTATAAATAAATTATTAAAGTAGCATTGCATTTAATACATTGTCTGAGAAATGGGCGCCACCGGGCTTAGTGCTTTAGCACGTCTCCTCTCAGCGCTAGGGATTCCCGCTTCGAATCCCCATCTGGGTGGAGTTTCCATGTTCTCCCTGTGTCCGCGTGGGTTTCCTCCGGGTTCTCCGGTTTCCTCCCACAGTCCAAAAACATGGATCAAGTCAATTGAGTTCTCCAAATTGCCCCATATAGAGTGTGTATGCGTGCGTGTCTGTGTGAGTGAGTGAGTGTGTGCCCAGTGCCCAGGTTGGCGCCCTGTCCTGGGTGTATTTGCCCAGCGCCCGAAACGTTCTCCCCTGGATGGGCATGGGGAACCCCACCGCGACCCTAATAGAGGATAAAGCGGAAGATAATATGATGATGATATCCTGAGGTTGATTCCCAGGCCGTTGGGACGAGGTTGTTTTTGTTTGCATGTTCTCTCGCGAAACGTGTCTTAAAGCGAACTTAAGTAAATATTCCTGAGGCGTATTCATGTGTTTACTCTACAGTGAACCAGTGACCTCTTCTGGATGTGAATTGAATAAATCAACGGGTCATGCTTCACTGGGTTATTTTGAAAGATCATACCATGTTGGGTTCCCAGCCGTCCACGTTGACGGAGTTGTCTATACACCAGAAGAAATCATCTTTCGATTCCTCGTTCCATGCGAAAATGGGCAGACCTGCCAAGCAGACAGACATACAGTACAGAACTGTGGTACAAACGAGGTGGGACTCCAGATAATGGTATGGATATACCATACTTCATTTTCTGATGTATATTATAAATTCATTCATTCATTATCTCCCGCTTTATCCTCTATTAGGGTCACAGTGGGGTTCCCCATGCCCATCCAGGGGAGAATGTCTCGGGCGCTGGGCAGATAGACCCAGGACAGGGACTTTAATTTTCTTACCAGCTTCTGCCAGAGCGGCAGCAACTTCATTCTGAGTGGAGAAGGTGTTACAGGCAGCCCATCGACACTGCGCCCCCAGCACAGTCAGAGTCTCGATCAGAACCTGTCACATGCACATTGTAAAAAATCCAAAAGAATTGGGACACACATTATAATCATATCATTTGTTTATAATCATATATTCATTCATTCATTCATTATCTTCCGCTTTATCCTCTATTAGGGTCGCGGTGGGGTTCCCCATGCCCATCCAGGGGAGAACGTCTCGGGCGCTGGGCAGATACACCCAGGACAGGGAGCCAATCCATCGCTGGGCACTCACTCACTCACACAGACACACTCTATATGGGGCAATTTGGAGAATTCAATTGACTCGATCCATGTTTTTGGACCGTGGGAGGAAACCGGAGAACCCGGAGGAAACCCACGCGGACACGGGGAGAACATGGAAACTCCACCCAGATGGGGATTCGAACCGGGAATCCCTAGCGCTGAGAGGAGAACGTGCTAAACCACTAAGCCACTGTGCCGCCACATTTACTATTTATTTTGTGCTTAATGCTTAATGAATAACAAATGGATGACCTACAGCCGTGTGTGCCGTGATGGGGGTGCAGCCCGCGATTCTGGCACCGGTCAGAGGCTTTTCCTCTCTGCCCGCCTTTCTGACAATCATCAACGCTGGCAGCTCTTTAAAGAAAAGCAGTGAAGTTAAAGGTGTTATTAAGAGTGTGACACACATTATAATATCATACTAACTAGGGGTGAGCTGCAATATTCACTGATTCGACGATTCGATTCGGAGAACCGTAGTCGACTATGAACCTTATAGTCGAATGTACCATTTTGACCACATGGGGGCGCCCATGGCTGCTGCTAAGCATTAGTTTTTACATGAAATGTCTTTGTTTTCGTTATATATATAGCCTTTTGTCAAATAAAATCATCCTAATTTCTAGAAGAAAAAAAAAAGAAAAAAGAAAAACAAAAAAAAGGTTTTCTTTTGTTAGAAAAACAAGTAAAATATATTTAAAAAAAAACTTTTTTTAAAAACTACGCTTATAGCGCCATCTTGTGGTGAAATTTTAACTGATTCGACTATCAGTCGACTATGGGGAAAATCTGACGAATCAGATTCGACTACGAAAATCTGTAGTTGAATACAGCCCTAATACTAACTATGATCGTGTACCTCGTTCTGCTGTTTCGATCTCTCTACGTCCAAACGCCGCCTGGCTGATGTCCTTCACACAGAACGTCCTTTGCTCCTTTCTTTGAAAAGAGGTCTCATTTTCAGAGCTCTCTATCGTAGGAATCGGTTTCATTCGGTTGGAGTGGAGAGAAAAGCCATTGTTCGTGAGTTATCATATCATAACTATTCAAGTAGTGAGTTCAAAAATAAATTTGGAAATCGGTTTCCGGGGCGTCGGTACCTGAACTCTGGAGGTCAGCAGAGGACCGTGATTGAGACGGTGTGAGATTCTCACTGAACTGCTGGAGCTGCTCGTCCTCCTGAAGCACACATTATATTACGTTTGGTCAGCTGATGGCTGAGTGAGAATACAGGGTCACACCGGCCATACCCCCCCCCCCCCCCCCCCCCCCGGGAGCAATCAGGGTAACTTATGGTGGACTTTGGATTTAAAGATGGATATTAGATTAGCAGCCCTTAACACCACACCCTATTACAACAAAGCAGAAAGAGAAAATCCTTGTTCTTTTCATTCATTCATTATCTTCCGCTTTATCCTCTATTAGGGTTGCGGGGGGGGGGGGGGTTCCCCATGCCCATCCAGGGGAGAACGTCTCGGGCGCTGGGCAGATACAACCAGAACAGGGCACCAATCTATCGCTGGACACACACTCACTCACGCATACACACTCTATATGGGGCAATTTGGAGAACTCAATGGACTTGATCCATGTTTTTGGACTGTGGGAGGAAACCGGAGAACCCGGAGGAAACCCACGCGGACACGGGGAGGACGTGGAAACTCCACCCAAATTGGGATTCAAACCGGGAATCCCTAGTGCTGAGAGGAGAACGTGCTAAACCACTAAGCCACCGTGCCACCCATCCTTGTTCTTCTTATCTGTATATCTCAATCATTTAGTGTCTCAAACAGTCTGTTCTGTACTGAGAACCGTTCCGTACTCTGACTGATGATGTAACAATGAAAGTCCTTAAAAACAGCACCGCACTGCGTCTTCAAGTGTCTCACTATCTAAATTCTTAAACCCGTCAAACAAGAAACACACGCCTGATTCATTCATTCATTATCTCCCGCTTTATCCTCTATTAGGGTTGCGGGGGGGGGGGGTTCCCCATGCCCATCCAGGGGAGAACGTCTCGGGTGCTGGGCAGATACACCCAGGACAGGGCGCCAATCCATCGCTGGGCACACACTCACTCACACAGACACACTCTATATGGGGCAATTTGGAGAATTCAATAGACTTGATCCTTGTTTTTGGACTGTGGGAGGAAACCGGAGAACCCGGAGGAAACCCACGCGGACACGGAGAGGACGTGGAAACTCCACCCAGATGGGGATTCGAACCGGGAATCCCTAGTGCTGAGAGGAGAACGTGCTAAACCACTAAGCCACCGTGCCGCCGTTGAGTGCTTTAATGTTTTAGAGCCTTTATCCAAACTCGATGGTTGGGGGTCAGAGTAAAGGGTTATTAATTTATTATTTCTTTAATAATCCCCTCCACAGTTCCATTTCCAGTCGAATAATCTTACCCCGTCTGCTCTGGCTGCTCCTTCACCTGCCCCGTCCCTTTTTGGAGACGGCTCCTCAGTGCCACGCCGGTATCCGGAAGGCCGACGACTCTTCGCCTCCTCCAGCATCCGCCGCAGCTGAGACTTGCCGCTGACAGGCTTCTCGGCCGCCGCCGCGTCCACATTTTCACTCATGGTTGTAACTGCAGACAGTGCAGCTGAGAGCAGCCGTCAGCCGAATGAGAGCGCGTTCAGTGACCGGCTCAGTCTGTAGGTCATCAGGAGGAACGTAAACATCACGTCTGTAACCGGTGGTTGGTTAAAACACAGGCCATGTGGGTCAGTGAGGGATAGAACCTTGTTTCGTCCTTTAATAGTAAAAACAGCCGCAGAACGTCGATGGGTCAGGTCAGTGTGTTTGTCTTTACTGCCTCATCAGGGTCATTTGGGGCAGGTTCTTTGGCGTTAAGGATTGGACATTACTGAAGTAAATAAGCCATAGGTTATTAATGCCGGGGCGGCACGGTGGCTTAGTGGTTTGGCACGTTCTCCTCTCAGTGCTAGGGATTCCCAGTTCGAATCCCCATCTGGGTGGAGTTTCCATGTTCTCCCCGTGTCCGTGTGCGTTTCCTCCGGGTTCTCCGGTTTCCTCCCACAGTCCAAAAACATGGACAAGTCAATGGAATTCTCCAAATTGCCCCATATAGAGTGTGTCTGTGTGTGTGCCCAGCAATGGATTGGCGCCCTGTCCTGGGTCTATCTGCCCAGCGCCCAAGACGTTCTACGTGTTTGTGCGAGTGTGTCCAGTGATAGATTAGCACTCTGCCCTGGGTGTATCTGCCCAGCTGGATGTGGATGTGGAACCCCTCCATGAATTAATAAATTAATGAAAATCGATGCTAATTGTAAAGTGATTTGTGAAAAGCGTTTGCATTGACGTTCTTTAAGATAACCCCTGATTTGGCGTAATCAGCCTACAAGTGAGAACCCGTCTTTTTCTCTAACTGCCTTCCTCGTCTGTTTCTTTTGAGGTGTCCCCCGGCTTCCTGGAGATCTTCGTCCATGGCTCTGCTGACGAATACTGGATGGAACCTGACGAGGCGGTCCTGCAGGACGCCCCCTAATGGACTCACATATAGTTTTCCATTTGTTTAATATCTCTACATACATTTAGTCATTTAGCAGACGCTTTTATCCAAAGCGACTTACAAATGAGAACACCACAAGTCAGAATCCATGGAGAAAACCAACTATACTGTAAGTTCATCAAACCTGATTGTTATTCGAAGCTGCGCCCCCCCCTCCCCCCCTTTTTTATTTTATTTTTTATTTTTAATAACAGGTATTTGGTAAATAGATGCGTCTTAAGTAGTTTCTTAAAACTGTTTAGAGATTCTGCCTTACGGACAGAGTTGGGAAGATCGTTCCACCATGTTGCAGTGGTGAACGCCACAGAATGAGAATTAGCTCCTCGGTGAGGTGGAACCGCCAGGCGGCGATCATCACTGGAGCGAAGTGAACGAGTCGGAGTGTATTTTGAAAAGATAGAGTGAAGGTAAGAGGGGGAAGATCCAGAAATGGTTCTGTATGCCAGAGTCAGCGACTTGTACTGAATGCGAGCAGCTACAGGGAGCCAATGGAGGGAAGTGAGTAATGGAGTGACGTGAGTTCGCTTGGGGGTTAAACACGAGTCGGGCTGCAGAGTTTTGAATCAGTTGAAGAGGTCTGATGGTGGAAGTTGGGAACATGGCTGTCCTACATTGTTGTTGCTGCCCGGCCGCTCAAGGAGGATGAGTCCCCCACTGAGTCTTGGTCCTCCCAAGGTTTCCTCCTTAAATAACAACATAAAGGGGAGTTTTTTCTTGCCGCTGTCGCTTCGGCTCGCTCTTTGGGGCTTTAAAGGCTTTTCATTCTGTAAAGCCGCTTTGTGACGATGTTCTGTTGTAAAAAGCGTGACATAAATAAATAACTTGAACTGGAACTTTTCTGGTGGTTGTGGGCGGAGTGTTGCTTTACACAAAACAGACCTGTGTGTTTTGGCTTAAACAAGAGCGGAAAAAAAAAAACAATACAGACTGACCTCACACTCAGCCGCTCGCTCACTGCCCACGTAATTCCACAGCGTTAACACACACACACGAAGAGCCGGAGTGTATTACACACAGCCTCGTTATCTCCCGCTCATCAGTAATCACACCCATCTGCCCCAAATTCATTTATTCACATTTATAATGTGATCACAGACAACAAAGACTACAAGAGCTGATCTAGAACTCACTGTAACCTCACACACATTCACATAAAGTTGACGTCCATATTGCACGATATGAAGAATTGTCCAGTTCTGACGATCTAACTACGGGTCTCGGGAGGCATGCGGGCGCGGCCCACCTGTCCGTCGCCATCCCTCGTACAGAACGCAGCTACGTGTATTGATGATTAATTGGTCTTCCTAACGATTCTCACAAATCTAATTGAATTGCACGTGGACAGTCGAGTCTGCGGCGGGGTCAGTTGGCGTCACCTCGGTCCTTGAGGAGTTTGTTGAGGACGCTACTCTGTCTTATGGTCTTCAGGTTGGAGAGGTCTTCTGCGTACACCGGAACGTCGGAGCTGGTCTCAGACACCTCGCTCTCGCTGTCCGACAGAGCCGTGAGCAACGCGTCGTTCTCATACGTGGGGAAGTAGTACCTACACACGGAGGGAGGGGCATTTACATTAGTTTACTCATCCATTATCTTCAGCTTTATCCTCTATTAGGGTCGCGGTGGGGGGGGGGGGGTTCCCCATGCCCATCCAGGGGAGAACGTCTCGGTCACTGGGCAGATAGACCCAGGACAGGGCGCCAATCCATCGCTGGGCACACACTCACTCACACACTCTATATGGGGCAAATTGGAGAACTCAATTGACTCGATCCATGTTTTTGGACTGTGGGAGGAAACCGGAGAACCCGGAGGAAACCCACGCGGACGCAGGGAGAACATGGAAACTCCACCCAGATGGGGATTCGAACCGGGAATCCCTAGCGCTGAGAGGAGAACATGCCAAATCACTAAGCCACTGTGCCGCCACATTAGTTTACTCTATAATTTTATTATATCATATAATAAGGCGGCACGGTGGCTTAGTGGTTTAGCACGTTCTCCTCTCAGCGCTAGGGATTCCCGCTTCGAATCCCCATCTGGGTGGAGTTTCCATGTTCTCCCCGCGTCCGCGTGGGTTTCCTCCGGGTTCTCCGGTTTCCTCCCACAGTCCAAAAACATGGATCGAGTCAATTGAGTTCTCCAAATTGCCCCATATAGAGTGTGTCTGTGTGGGTGAGTGAGTGTGTGCCCAGTGATAGATTGGCGCCCTGTCCTGGGGTGTATCTGCCCAGCGCCCGAGACGTTCTCCCCTGGATGGGCATGGGGAACCCCCCCCCCACGACCCTAATAGAGGATAAAGCGGGAGATAATGGATGGATGAATATCATATAATAAGAGTTCTTGTCTCACTGTGGCTGGTCCCATTGTGCCTAGTGCTGAGAGGAGAACATGCCAAACCACTAAGCCACCGTGTCACCACATTAGTTTACTCTATAACTTTATTATATCATATAATAGGGCGGCACGGTGGCTTAGTGGTTTAGCACGTTCTCCTCTCAGCGCTAGGGATTCCCGGTTCGAATCCCCATCTGGGTGGACTTTCCATGTCCTCCCCGCGTCCGCGTGGGTTTCCTCCGGGTTCTCCACTTTCCTCCCACAGTCCAAAAACACGGATCAAGTCAATTGAGTGCTCCAAATTGCCCCATATAGAGTGTGTCTGTGTGGGTGTATCTGCCCAGTGCCCGAGACGTTCCCCCCCCCCCCCCCCCCCCCCCCCGTGACCCTAATAGAGGATAAAGTGGGAGATAATGGATGGATGAATATCATATAATAAGAGTTCTTGTCTCACTGTGGCTGGTCCCATTGTGCGTTGTCGGGAAGTTGCATGACGTGATCGGCCTCGCTCAGATGCTTCATGAGCTCCTGCTTGGAGCCCAACTTGGTTTGGCAGCCGTAGCAACGGGACTGATGGAGCTGCCGCCGGATGTAGTTGACCAGCTTGACTTGCTGGTAGAACTTCAGATCTGGGCGGCAGGTCAGGAGAGTGTGCTGAATAACGGCACGCGTCGGAAAAAAAGACGAGCTGAAGAGCTGAAGCGCTTACTTACTGAGATCCGTCTTTAATTTGTGGAGATCGAATTTGTGAGCCTCCTGTGAGAGAGAGGAACGAAAATTCAATCCAAACCAGGGGTGAGCTGCAATATTCGCTGATTCGATTCGGAGAACCGTAGTCGACTATGAACCTCATAGTCGAATGTACCATTTTGACCACATGGGGGCGCCCATGGCTGCTGCTAAGCATTAGTTTTTACATGAAATGTCTTTGTTTTCGTTTTATATATATATAGCCTTTTGTCAAATAAAATCATCCTAAAACTCATTGATCTGAGTGTTTTAGGTTTTTCCTTTGAAGTTGAAAAAAGTCCAGAACGGGGATCCCATTTACGGAGCTCTAGAAAAACAAGTAAAATATTAAAAAAAATTTTTTTTTAAAAACCACACTTATAGCGCCATCTTGTGGTGAAATTTTAACTGATTCGACTATCAGTTTTTAACAAATACCTGATGTAAAAAAAAAAAAATTAAAAAAAAGGTGGACACAGGGGGTGGCTTAGTGGTTTAGCACGTTCTCCTCTCAGCGCTAGGGATTCCCGGTTCGAATCCCCATCTGGGTGGAGTTTCCATGTCCTCCCCGTGTCCGTGTGGGTTTCCTCCGGGTTCTCCGGTTTCCTCCCACAGTCCAAAAACATGGATCAAGTTAATTGAGGTCTCCAAATTGCCCCATATAGAGAGTGTGTGTGTGAGTGAGTGTGTCCAGCGATAGATTGGCGCCCTCTCCTGAGTGCATCTGCCCGAATGTAGCGCCCGAGACGTTCTCCCCTGGATGGGCATGGAGAACCCCACCACGACCCTAATAGAGGATAAAGCGGAAGATAATGAATGAATGAATTTATGTAGGATGTTTAAATGTGAACAATATTAAAATTCATTCATTCATTATCTCCCGCTTTATCCTCTATTAGGGTCGCGGTGGGGGGGGGGGTTCCCCATGCCCATCCAGGGGAGAACATCTCGGGCGCTGGGCAGATACACCCAGGACAGGGCGCCAATCTATCACTGGGCACACACTCACACACACAGACACACTCTATATGGGGCAATTTGGAGAACTCAATTGACTTGATCCATGTTTTTGGACTGTGGGAGGAAACCGGAGAACCCGGAGGAAACCCACGCGGACACGGGGAGGACATGGAAACTCCAGCCAGATGGGGATTCGAAGCGGGAATCCCTAGTGCTGAGAGGAGAACATGCTAAAGCACTAAGCCACCGTGCCGCCTATATTAAAATATATAATAGGAATATATATAATGATATAAAGGTCACCTGCATGTGTGTGTAGATCTTGTCCATCGTTTCCTCTTGCTGTTCACAGAACAGACAGACGGCACACAGCGGGTGAGCCTGCCAGTCCGACCAATCACTGAACAGAACACAGATCAGACCTTACAGAGGCTTTACCATCCCATCTGTACCATTATACATTCAAACGTTTGGCCACGCCCCCTTCCTGCTCCATCATCTAGCTCCTTCACGTGCCATACAGATGGACTTTGTAGTTTCATAATTACAGCCTGTAGTCCGTCTGTGTTCTGTGTTGTTGTTCGCCCCCTGTTGGTTCTCAGGAGCATCACAGAACAGGTATCATTTGGGTGGTGGATTGTTTATTGTCAGTGCAGCCGTGCCACTGCTGGGATAGGACTAATTATTTTCTATTGAATCACTTGGCGCGGCACGGTGGCTTAGTGGTTTGGCACGTTCTCCTCTCAGCACTAGGGATTCCCGGTTCGAATCCCCATCTGGGTGGAGTTTCCATGTTCTCCCCGTGTCCATGTGGGTTTCCTCCGGGTTCTCCGGTTTCCACCCACAGTCCAAAAACATGGATCGAGTCAATTGAGTTCTCCAAATTGCCCCATATAGAGTGTGTCTGTGTGAGTGAGTGTCTGCCCAGCGATGGATTGGCGTCCTGTCCTGGGTCTATCTGCCCAGCGCCCGAGACGTTCTCCCCTGGGTGGGCATGGGGAACCCCACCGCGACCCTAATAGAGGATAAAGCGGGAGATAATGGATGAATGAATGAATGAATCACTTGGCGCGGCACGGTGGCTTAGTGGTTGGCATGTTCTCCTCTCAGCGCTAGGGATTCCCGGTTCGAATCCCCATCTGGGTGGAGTTTCCACGTCCTCCCCGTGTCTGCGTGGGTTTCCTCCGGTTTCCAAGAACATGGATCGAGTCAATTGAGTTCTCCAAATTGCCCCATATAGAGTGTGTGTGTGTGTGTGTGTGAGAGTGTTCCAGTGATGGATTGGCGCCCTGTCCTGGGTGTATCTGCCCAGTGCCCGAGACGTTCTCCCCTGGATGGGCATGAGGAACCCCCCCCCCCCCCCCCCCCCCGACCCTAATAGAGGATAAAGCAGAAGATAATAAATGAATGACTTGGTTCTCATGTATAAATCTCGGGACGGGGAGGACTTCATGACGGGGTTCTTACTCATCTGCGTCCTCCTGCAGCTCCCGGTCATCCTCGGACAGAACCTCCTCCCAGGTCTTTCCCAGCTCCTGCGCCGAGCACACGGAACGTTACACACCCGCTCGGCGGGCCCCGACTTACCGGGACAGGATTAAAACTTTGAAATACTTTTAAATCCATACCAGGTAGTTGATGACGTAGAAGCGGTCGTAGTCCTGATTGTTGGCATTGATGCGCCGGTGCTGCTTCTTTCTCATGTGATCCTTTAGGGTCGTCTTGTCTCGGAACGTCTTCTCGCAGTACAGACACTGCAAGCTGGAAAGAAATGCAATAACAATACTAGGGGTGAGCTGCAATATTCGCTGATTCGATTCGGAGAACCGTAGTCGACTATGAACCTCATAGTCGAATGTACCATTTTGACCACATGGGGGCGCCCATGGCTGCTGCTAAGCATTAGTTTTTACATGAAATGTCTTTGTTTTCGTTATATATATATATAGCCTTTTGTCAAATCAAATCATCCTAAAACTCATTGATCTGAGTGTTTTAGGTTTTTCCTTCGAAGTGGAAAAAAGTCCAGAACGGGGATCCCATTTACGGAGCTCTAGAAAAACAAGTAAAATATTAAAAAATATATTTTTTAAAAACCACGCTTATAGCGCCATCTTGTGGTGAAATTTTAACTGATTCGACTATCAGTTTTTAACAAATACCTGATGTAAAAAAATAAAATAAAAAAAAAAGGGGGACACAGGGGGTGGCTTAGTGGTTTAGCACGTTCTCCTCTCAGTCGAATGTACCATTTTGACCACAGGGGGGCGCCCATGGCTGCTGCTAAGCATTAGTTTTTACATGAAATGTCTTTGTTTTTCGTTATATATATAGCCTTTTGTCAAATAAAATCATCCTAATTTCTGTTAATATATATTTTTTTAATGATGTGTGCGCTTTAACCCATTTACGGTGCTCTAGAAAAACAAGTAAAGACACCCGTAAACAATACAATACAAAACAATAACAATAAGGTGGCGGTGAATTTGCTGCAGCTAGAGATAAACATATTCGACAGCAGAGGGCGCTCCGCACAACGACTTGAACACCACGCTCATATTATTAGCTCCTCGGTGATCCAGGCTTCGGGGCCGAGCAGCTGCAGGCTTACTTGTCCAGTTTGTTCTCCAACATGTCGAGGAACTGTGTGCAGTAGACGATGTTGTCGGGCAGGCCGATGCTGAACGAGTGCTCTCGGGCCATGTGGTTGAGCAGCGCTGACCTACAAGCAGGAGACACTTCATCCATAACAAATATACACACTAACGGTACAATCCATTCATCCATTCATTATCTCCTGCTTTATTCTCTATTAGGGTCGCGGTGGGGGGGGGTTCCCCATGCCCATTCAGGGGAGAACGTCTCGGGCGCTGGGCAGATAAACCCAGGACAGGGCGCCAATCCATCTCTGGACACACACTCACTCACACAGACACACTCTATATGGGGCAATTTGGAGAACTCAATTGACTCGATCCACGTTTTTGGACTGTGGGAGGAAACCGGAGAACCCAGAGGAAACCCACGCGGACACGGGGAGAACATGGAAACTCCACCCAGATGGGGATTCGAACCGGGAATCCCTAGCGCTGAGAGGAGAACATGCTAAACCACTAAGCCACCATGCCGCCCACCTTTATGTGAGTGAGTGTGTGCCCAGCGATATATTGGCGTCCTGTCCTGGGTGTATCTGCCCAGCGCCCGAAACGTTCTCCCCTGGATGGGCATGGGGAACCCCCCCTGCGACCCTAATAGAGGATAATGTAGAAGGTAATGAATGAATGAATTAATATCTTTAGTGTGGGGCGGCACGGCGGCTCAGTGGTTGGCATGTTCTCCTCTCAGCACTAGGGATTCCCGGTTCGAATCCCCATCTGGGTGGAGTTTACATGTCCTCCCCGTGTCCGCGTGGGTTTCCTCCGGGTTCTCCGGTTTCCTCCCACAGTCCAAAAATGTGGATCAAGTCAATTGAGTTCTCCAAATTGCCCCATATAGAGTGTGTCTGTGTGAGTGAGTCAGTGTGTGTCCAGTGATGGATTGGCGCCCTGTCCTGGGTGTATCTGCCCAGCGCCCTAGATGTTCTCCACTGGACATGGGCATGGGGAACCCCAACGCGACCCTAATAGAGGATAAAGAGGGAGATAATGAATGAATGAATGAATGAAACATTGCTCACCTATTTCCACTGAATTCTTCGTAGCAGAACATGCAGCTTCGCTGAAATCCCGTGTCGTCTCGTTCTCTCTGCTGCTGTTCCAGAACCTCCTCCTGATGAACACACACACACACACACACACACACACACACACACACACACACACACACACACACACACACACACCAGTCTGATAAACCTGGAAAAGCACCGAGAGCCGAAAGCCAACTGTAAAGGAACTAACTGTGTTTGATTAACGCATCGTTAACAGTCGCACCCGTCGTCAGCGCGAGGGTCGGCGTGCGCCGCAGTCGACGTGTCAGGAAGGTCGCGGCGCTTCTGCCGAGCAGCGGCTCTCCATGCGGCAGCGCCGGGTTGCCTAGCAACCACCATCACAGATTTTCCCACAGATAATAGCGCGTGAGATGATGATGGTTTTGAGTCATAACCCCAACAAACGATCGGGGAGGGGCGGCGGCGGCGCGGGATGAAACGATTTAACCCCTTTGTTACCGAAGCCATGAGTCTGATTCGTGTACAGGGTATGAGTATGAGTCCGGCCACCGTGTACAGGGCTGCCCACCTCTCTGGGCATGTGTGTTCACTTCACTCAGTGTGTGTGTGTGTGTGTGTGTGTGTGTGTGTGTGTGTGTTTCACTGCAAGGATGTGTTAAATGAGTGTAAATACACAGCAGCATCAACTGAATCATTACAACGGTTTGTGTTTAATTGGCTTCGACTCGAACATTTTGCGCAGATTCTTTGGCTTTGGGGGAGGGGGGGGTTCCCCATGCCCATCCAGGGGAGAACGTCTCGGGCTCTGGGCAGATAGACCCAGGACAGGGCGCCAATCCATCGCTGGGCACACACTCACTCACTCACACAGACACACTCTATATGGGGCAATTTGGAGAACTCAATTGACTTGATCCACGTTTTTGGACTGAGGGAGGAAACCGGAGAACCCGGAGGAAACCCACGCGGACACGGGGAGAACATGGAAACTCCACCCAGATGGGGATTCGAACCGGGAATCCCAAGTGCTGAGAGGAGAACGTGCTAAACCACTAAGCCACCGTGCCACCCCACACTAAAGATATTCATTCATTACCTTCTACTTTGTCCTCTATTAGGGTCACAGGGGGGGGGTTCCCCATGCCCATCCAGGGGAGAACGTTTCGGGCGCTGGGCAGATACACTCAGGACAGGACGCCAATCTATCGCTGGACACACACTCACACACTCTATATGGGGCAATTTGGAGAACTCAATTGACTTGATCCACGTTTTTGGACTGTGGGAGGAAACCGGAGAACCCGGAGGAAACCCACGTGGACACGGGGAGAACATGGAAACTCCACCCAGATGGGGATTCGAACCGGGAATCCCTAGCGCTGAGAGGAGAACGTGCAAACCACTAAGCCACCGTGCCGCCCAACACTAAAGAAATATTAAGGGCAAATTAAAAACACACCAGTCGCTTCTGTTGGAGCTCCTCACGAAGGATGCGGTCCTCCGGAAGCACGTCACACAGCAGAAAGTAGTACGCCTGCAGCTCTGTAAACACATCAATAATGCACAACGGCTTTCAAACGCACCGCCTTAAAGACTCGAGTGGTACGCTCCTTTATTAGTGTTGTACTTGAGCGACAGAACTCGATTGTGTTTCAGTGAATAACGTCACGGCTGTGACTCAGTCACAGGAACGGGCCAGCAGACAACGTCTAGATTACCAGGGGGGCCATCAGAATTGGTCCTGATGATGCTGCAGAAGTCCGTGATGGGCTGCTCTGTAAACCGCTTCTTCCAGTAAAGCATGTACCTGTTCCACAGAGGAGATGAGACACAGAACCAAACATGAGACACAGAACCTACACGCTTATCCACAGAGAAGCATTGATGAGGTTGGGCACCGATGTTGGGTGGGAGGGTCTACGCTCACAGTCTCCATTCTAATTCATCCCCAATGTGTTCGTCGGGGTTGAGGTCAGCTCTCGGCTGCTTTTCCAATAGTTAGAATCTTCTAATTGTCATAAATACAAAGCTATGAGCTTGATTTCGTTTCGTAAAGCCCAATTTAATTCAATGACTAATGACAGAAAGGAACAGCATCCTGATCAATAAAAAAATCTATATATAATCAGTATATATACATTCTTTCATTCATTCATTCATTCATCTCCCGCTTTATCCTATATTAGGGTTGGGGGGGGGGTTCCCCATGCCCATCCAGGGGAGAATGTCTCGGGCGCTGGGCAGACACACACAGGACAGGGGGGCAATCCATCGCTGGGCACACACTCACTCACACAGACACACTCTATATGGGGCAATTTGGAGAACTCAATTGACTTGATCCATGTTCTTGGACTGTGGGAGGAAACCGGAGAACCCGGAGGAAACCCACGCGGACGCGGGGAGAACATGGAAACTCCACCCAGATGGGGATTCGAACCGGGAATCCCTAGCGCTGAGAGGAGAACATGCTAACCACTAAGCCACCATATATATATATATATATATATATAGATATATATTAGGAGTGAGCTGCAATATTCGCTGATTCGACGATTCGATTCGGAGAACCGTAGTCGACTATGAACCTCATAGTCGAATGTACCATTTTCACCACATGGGGGCGCCCATGGCTGCTGCTAAGCATTAGTTTTTACATGAAATGTCTTTGTTTTCGTTATATATATATATATAGCCTTTTGTCAAATAAAATCATCCTAATATTTTTTTTTAAATGATGTGTGCGCTTTACCAATAGGCTACACATTAATAAAGCAAGTAAAATATAAAAAAATATATTTTTTAAAAACCACGCTTATAGCGCCATCTTGTGGTGAAATTTTAACTGATTCGACTATCAGTCGACTATAGGGAAAATCTGACGAATCAGATTCGACTATGAAAATCCTTAGTTGAAGACACCCCTAATATATATATATATACACACATATATATATACAGTATATACTCATCATATATATATATATATAGCATCATTTCCTTTTATTTTATAGGAATCATGGAAGTCGTGGCAATCATCGTTTATGGGAAATTACAGTATTTGTGGCAACTGTTGTTTATCAGAGATCATAGTAGTTGTGGCAACTGTCAGGTGGAGATTCTTGTTTGTGCTTTGACTAAAATTGAGCACAAATTATAATTTTAATCTTCAGTTTTTTAACAAACAGTTGACTCTAATAATGAATATGCATGATTCAGTTAAAGTAATTAATAAAGTGCCGTGTGTTTAAACCTCGTACTTGGGAAAGTCGGCGACGAGTTTGATGTCGGCCACGACCAGCTTGTGCTCCAGGAGGAGGTGTTTGAGGAGCTGCTCCTGATCCGGCGGAGCAGTGCAGTACGCGCAGAGCAAACAGCAGACCGAGCCGCCCTCGCGTGAGGAGGCCACGCTGCCGCTGGAGCTCTGCTCCTCCGGAAAACACAACGGCTCCAGAATACAGTCCAGCTCACCTGCAACGGATTAACACACCTGAGCGACGGGCCCGCAGATTAACACACGGGTCCACAGATTAACACACCTGAGCAACGGGTCCACAGATTAACACACCTGAGCAACGGGTCCACAGATTAACACACCTGAGCAACGGGCCCACAGATTAACACACCTGAGCAACGGGCCCACAGATTAACACACCTGAGCAACGCGTCCACAGATTAACACACTTGAGCAACGGGTCCACAGATTAACACACCTGAGCGACGGGCCCGCAGATTAACACACTTGAGCGACGGGCCCGCAGATTAACACACGGGTCCACAGATTAACACACCTGAGCAACGGGTCCACAGATTAACACACCTGAGCAACGGGCCCGCAGATTAACACACGGGCCCACAGATTAACACACGGGTCCACAGATTAACACACCTGAGCAACGGGCCTGCAGATTAACATACCTGAGCAACGGGCCCGCAGATTAACACACCTGAGCAACGGGCCCGCAGATTAACACACGGGCCCACAGATTAACACACCTGAGCAACGGGTCCGCAGATTAACACACGGGTCCACAGATTAACACACTTGAGCAACGGACCCGCAGATTAACACACCTGAGCAACGGGTCCACAGATTAACACACCTGAGCAACGGGTCCACAGATTAACACACCTGGGCGACGGGTCCACAGATTAACACACCTGAGCGACGGGTCCACAGATTAACACACCTGAGCGACGGGTCCACAGATTAACACACCTGAGCGACGGGTCCACAGATTAACACACCTGAGCGACGGGTCCACAGATTAACACACCTGAGCGACGGGTCCACAGATTAACACACCTGAGCAACGGGTCCACAGATTAACACACCTGAGCGACGGGTCCACAGATTAACACACCTGAGCGACGGGTCCACAGATTAACACACCTGAGCGACGGGTCCACAGATTAACACACCTGAGCAACAGACCCGCAGATTAACACACCTGAGCAACGGGTTCACAAATTAACACACCTGAGCGACGGGTCCACAAATTAACACACCTGAGCAACGGGTCCACAGATTAACACACCTGAGCGACGGGTCCACAGATTAACACACCTGAGCGACGGGCCCACAGATTAACACACGGGTCCACAGATTAACACACCTGAGCAACGGGCCTGCAGATTAACATACCTGAGCAACGGGCCCGCAGATTAACACACCTGAGCAACGGGCCCGCAGATTAACACACGGGCCCACAGATTAACACACCTGAGCAACGGGTCCGCAGATTAACACACGGGTCCACAGATTAACACACTTGAGCAACGGACCCGCAGATTAACACACCTGAGCAACGGGTCCACAGATTAACACACCTGAGCAACGGGTCCACAGATTAACACACCTGGGCGACGGGTCCACAGATTAACACACCTGAGCGACGGGTCCACAGATTAACACACCTGAGCGACGGGTCCACAGATTAACACACCTGAGCGACGGGTCCACAGATTAACACACCTGAGCGACGGGTCCACAGATTAACACACCTGAGCGACGGGTCCACAGATTAACACACCTGAGCAACGGGTCCACAGATTAACACACCTGAGCGACGGGTCCACAGATTAACACACCTGAGCGACGGGTCCACAGATTAACACACCTGAGCGACGGGTCCACAGATTAACACACCTGAGCAACAGACCCGCAGATTAACACACCTGAGCAACGGGTTCACAAATTAACACACCTGAGCGACGGGTCCACAAATTAACACACCTGAGCAACGGGTCCACAGATTAACACACCTGAGCGACGGGTCCACAGATTAACACACCTGAGCGACGGGTCCACAGATTAACACACCTGAGCAACAGACCCGCAGATTAACACACCTGAGCAACGGGTCCACAGATTAACACACCTGAGCGACGGGTCCACAAATTAACACACCTGAGCAACGGGTCCACAGATTAACACACCTGAGCGACGGGTCCACAGATTAACACACCTGAGCGACGGGTCCACAGATTAACACACCTGAGCAACAGACCCGCAGATTAACACACCTGAGCAACGGGTCCACAGATTAACACACCTGAGCAACGGGCCCACAGATTAACACACCTGAGCAACGCGTCCACAGATTAACACACTTGAGCAACGGGTCCACAGATTAACACACCTGAGCGACGGGCCCGCAGATTAACACACTTGAGCGACGGGCCCGCAGATTAACACACGGGTCCACAGATTAACACACCTGAGCAACGGGTCCACAGATTAACACACCTGAGCAACGGGCCCGCAGATTAACACACGGGCCCACAGATTAACACACGGGTCCACAGATTAACACACCTGAGCAACGGGCCTGCAGATTAACATACCTGAGCAACGGGCCCGCAGATTAACACACCTGAGCAACGGGCCCGCAGATTAACACACGGGCCCACAGATTAACACACCTGAGCAACGGGTCCGCAGATTAACACACGGGTCCACAGATTAACACACTTGAGCAACGGACCCGCAGATTAACACACCTGAGCAACGGGTCCACAGATTAACACACCTGAGCAACGGGTCCACAGATTAACACACCTGGGCGACGGGTCCACAGATTAACACACCTGAGCGACGGGTCCACAGATTAACACACCTGAGCGACGGGTCCACAGATTAACACACCTGAGCGACGGGTCCACAGATTAACACACCTGAGCGACGGGTCCACAGATTAACACACCTGAGCAACGGGTCCACAGATTAACACACCTGAGCAACGGGTCCACAGATTAACACACCTGAGCGACGGGTCCACAGATTAACACACCTGAGCGACGGGTCCACAGATTAACACACCTGAGCGACGGGTCCACAGATTAACACACCTGAGCAACAGACCCGCAGATTAACACACCTGAGCAACGGGTCCACAGATTAACACACCTGAGCAACGGGTCCACAGATTAACACACCTGAGCAAAGGGTCCACAGATTAACACACCTGAGCAACGGACCCGCAGATTAACACACCTGAGCAACGCGTCCACAGATTAACACACCTGAGCAACAGACCCGCAGATTAACACACCTGAGCAACGGGTTCACAAATTAACACACCTGAGCGACGGGTCCACAAATTAACACACCTGAGCAACGGGTCCACAGATTAACACACCTGAGCGACGGGTCCACAGATTAACACACCTGAGCGACGGGTCCACAGATTAACACACCTGAGCAACAGACCCGCAGATTAACACACCTGAGCAACGGGTCCACAGATTAACACACCTGAGCAACGGGTCCACAGATTAACACACCTGAGCAAAGGGTCCACAGATTAACACACCTGAGCAACGGACCCGCAGATTAACACACCTGAGCAACGCGTCCACAGATTAACACACCTGAGCGACGGGTCCACAGATTAACACACCTGAGCGACGGGTCCACAGATTAACACACCTGAGCAACGGGTCCACAGATTAACACACCTGAGCGACGGGTCCACAGATTAACACACTTGTGGATGGCGAATTTCATTCATTCATTCATTATTTTCAGCTTTATCCTCTATTAGGGTCGCGGGGGGGTTCCCCATGCCCATATAGGGGATCCACGGGCGCTGGGCAGATACACCCAGGACAGGACGCCAATCCATCGCTGGACACACACTCACTCACACACACACACTCTATATGGGGCAATTTGGAGAACTCAATCGACTTGATCCATGTTTTTTGGACCGTGGGAGGAAACCCGGAGAACCCGGAGGAAACCCACGCGGACACGGGGAGCACACGGAAACACGCCACCCAGATGGGGATTCGAAACCGGGAATCCCCAGCGCTGAGAGGAGAACGTGCTAAACCACTAAGCCACCGTGCCGCCCCTAGCTAGAATTAAAAGATCGCAGACATCAAAGGGCTGTGACGTGTGAACCGCGCGCGGGCTGCCACGTCACGGCGGCCGGCCACGCCGTTATGCATAGTGACGTAATTAATGAGAAACATAAGACGGATGAATAATTAATGAATAATTAATGAATAATTAGACACGTTTATAATCTACCTGTCAGTTCGGCGCTCTCCTGCGCCAACGCCATGTTTTGCGCGCGTCGATCACGTGGCCCGAGCGCGTCCCTCCACTCCCCCCCCCCCGTGCGCGAGAGGGGGGGCGGGGGTCGATGGGACTTGTAGTTCCCGACGCCCCGCTCCCCCCCTCCTCCTCCATCTCCCATGATGCATTGCGAGTCGCGCCAGGCGGAGCGTTCTGTCGGGATGCTGAGCGTCTGCGCTCCGAACAATACAGCGAGCAGCAGCGCGCCACCAAACGGCCGACATGCACCGCGTCGCTCCTCTTTTTCGGGTCCTTTAGCCGACATGCCGTCCACAAACATGTGGATACCCACCGAGCACGAGAAATATGGCGTGGGTAAGTTCGAATGGATGTTTTTATTACTATTATTATTTTATTATTATTATTATTATTTTTAAATTGATTTATTATTGCGATCCAGCTGTGCGTGGCTGCAGGTGCGCGGAGTCGGATTATTAACCATTCAATAAACACCCCCCCCCCCCCAATCCGTGTGGACGTCCTGGTGTTAAAAAAAAAACAAAACAAAAAACAAAACAAAAAAACCCCATCAATTTAGTGCACTTTAATTGGTGGATTTATTGGATCTCTCTGGATTTGAGCGTTTGAGTGTTTGAGTGTTTGAGTGTTTGAGTCATCGCAGCTGCAGTGATGATGATGATGTGTATTTTCCGATTTTCGAGGGAACGCTGTGGCACCGAGGGATGGAGAGCCAGCGCGTCAGGGATGCTTTGCCTTCGGATCCGGATTCGGATTGCGATGTAAACCCCCAGAGCTTTAAATAAATCGGATTCCTAATAAATAAATAAACAAATAAATAAATACATTTTATCTCGGGTGGCTCGTGCTTGCGGCAGGTCGGATGCCGAGCTTCGGACGGGCTTGATCGTTGTCGCGTGCGATCGTTATTCCTGCGTCCTCTGCTGTTAGAACGTTCTAACCGTCAGGTGCGCCGCCGCGTCGTCTGTGCGCTGTGATGGTGTGATCGCTTTGTAAATCATTCATGGCAACGAACATAACGCCGCACGGTTTCCCGGTTTGCGGGAGCTGGCATCTAGCTGAGGAAGATGATCCATGTTTTTGGACTGTGGGAGGAAACCGAAGAACCCGGAGGAAACCCCAATCTGATCCATGTTTTTGGACTGTGGGAGGAAACCGGAGAACCCGGAGGAAACCCCAATCTGATCCATGTTTTTGGACTGTGGGAGGAAACCGGGAGGAAACCGGAGAACCCGGAGGAAACCCAATCTGATCCATGTTTTTGGACTGTGGGAGGAAACCGGAGAACCCAGAGGAAACCCCAATCTGATCCATGTTTTTGGACTGTGGGAGGAAACCGGAGAACCCGGAGGAAACCCAATCTGATCCATGTTTTTGGACTGTGGGAGGAAACCGGAGAACCCGGAGGAAACCCAATCTGATCCATGTTTTTGGACTGTGGGAGGAAACCGGAGAACCCGGAGGAAACCCCAATCTGATTCATGTTTTTGGACTGTGGGAGGAAATCGGAGAACCCGGAGGAAACCCAATCTGATCCATGTTTTTGGACTGTGGGAGGAAACCGGAGAACCCGGAGGAAACCCCAATCTGATCCTTGTTTTTGGACTGTGGGAGGAAACCGGAGAACCCGGAGGAAACCCAATCTGATCCATGTTTTTGGACTGTGGGAGGAAACCGGAGAACCCGGAGGAAACCCCAATCTGATCCATGTTTTTGGACCGTGGGAGGAAACCGGAGAACCCGGAGGAAACCCAATCTGATCAATGTTTTTTGGACTATGGGAGAAAACCGGAGAACCCGGAGGAAACTCAATCTGATCCATGTTTTTTGGACCGTGGGAGGAAACCGGAGAACCCGGAGGAAACCCAATCTGATCCATGTTTTTGGACTGTGGGAGGAAACCGGAGAACCCGGAGAAAACCCAATCTGATCCATGTTTTTGGACTGTGGGAGAAAACCGGAGAACCCGGAGGAAACCTCAATCTGATCTATGTTTTTTGGACTATGGGAGGAAACCGGAGAACCCGGAGGAAACCCAATCTGATCCATGTTTTTTGGACTGTGGGAGGAAACCGGGAGGACACCGGAGAACCCGGAGGAAACCCAATCTGTCAAATTATGAGCAGCCATGTCCCACCGGCTGACGCGTGGACTTTGTCATTTTGCTGCTTTTAACACTTTTTTTTTGGGGGGGGGGGACTGAAGGAAGGTGGCTTAGCGGTCAGCACGTTCTCCTCTCAGCGCTAGGGATTCCCGGTTCGAATCCCCATCTGGGTGGAGTTTCCGCGTTCTCCCTGTGTCCGCGTGGGGTTCTCCGGTTTCCTCCCACAGTCCAAAAACATGGAACAAGTCAATTGAATTCTCCAAATTGCCCCATATAGAGTGTGTTTCTGTGAGTGAGTGTCTGTCCAGCGATAGATCGGCACCCTGTCCTGGGTCTATCTGCCCAGCGCCCGAAACGGATGGGCATGGGGAACCCCCCCCCCCCGGGCTTGTTCATTATTAGTAGAAACCTGCCACACAAGTAGTTTGTTGGTTTTTTGTTCCCTCTGGACCATGGACTAGTTATTTCCAGATTATTAATTAATTCATTCATTATCTTCAGCTTTATCCTCTATTAGAGTCGCGGTGGGGTTCCCCATGCCCATCCAGGGGAGAACGTTTCGGCGCCGGGCAGATAGACCCAGGACAGGGCGCCAATCCATCGCCGGACACACACTCACTCACACAGACACACTCTATATGGGGCAATTTGGAGAACTCAATTGACTTGATCCATGTTTTTGGACTGTGGGAGGAAACCGGAGAACCCGGAGGAAACCCACGCGGACACGGGGAGGACATGGAAACTCCACCCAGATGGGGATTCGAACTGGGAATCCCTAGCGCTGAGAGGAGAACATGCTGACCACTAACCCACCGTGCCACCCCCTTCCCATCCCATCCATCCATCCATGGGTTCCCCATGCCCATCCAGGGGAGAACGTTTCGGGCGCCGGGCAGATAGACCCAGGACAGGGCGCCAATCCATCGCCGGACACACACTCACTCACACAGACACACTCTATATGGGGCAATTTGGAGAACTCAATTGACTTGATCCATGTTTTTGGACTGTGGGAGGAAACCGGAGAACCCGGAGGAAACCCACGCGGACACGGGGAGGACATGGAAACTCCTCCCAGATGGGGATTCGAACCGGGAATCCCTAGCGCTGAGAGGAGAACGTGCCGAACCACTAAGCCACCGTGCCGCCCAGATTATTTCCAGATTAAATTGTAGAATTTTTCTGAGTATTCGGCCGTTTAAAAGGCACGCGGGGCTCAGAGACAAAGACGTCGCCAACAGTTGTGTAAAGTAGAAAAACAAAATGGAGGGAAACACAATAACTCAAGTCGGGGGAGGGGAGGGGGGGGGTGGTGCATTTAAATGATCATATGAATCTGGCGTTCTGCGGGTTGGAAGCTGGTTAAGCACTTGGTTCGGTCCGCTTCAGGATTAAACGTCTCAGTGTTTCAGCGACGCTGTCTGGAAGAGGCACCCGGCTTCTGGAACCTTTATTAATCATAAAATATGGATGGATCCCAGCTGAGATGTCTGCACACAGGAACGCACGGTAACGCGGGCCCACGTTCCGTAATCTGTGACACTGTACGTCACCGGAGAACGGAAAAGCCGTCGGGGATGTTTTTCGGCGCCGGTCGAGTCAAATGTCACGATCGTCATTTTCAGAATCGGAATCGGAATCGGAATCAGGTTTATTGGTCACATGCGGAGTTATGCATGGTACAGCCAGCAGGGGGTAGAATAAAGATAAAAAATATAAAATAAAATAAAATTTAACTATGTATTGTTAGGGGCGGCACGGTGGCTTAGTGGTTTAGCATGTTCTCCTCTCAGCGCTAGGGATTCCCGGTTCGAATCCCCATCTGGGTAGAGTTTCCACGTTCTCCCCGTGTCTGCGTGGGTTTCCTCCGGGTTCTCCGGTTTCCTCCGACAGTCCAAAAACATGGATCAAGTCAATTGAATTCTCCAAATTGCCCCATATAGAGTGTGTCTGTGTGAGTGAGTGTGTGCCCAGCGATGGATTGGCGCCCTGTCCTGGGTCTATCTGCCCAGTGCCCGAGATGTTCTCCCCTGGATGGGCATAGGGAACCCCCCCCCCCCGCGACCCTAATAGAGGATAAAGCAGGAGATAATGGACGGATGGATGTTCTCCCCGTGTCTGCGTGGGTTTCCTCCGGGTTCTCCGCTTTCCTCCCACAGTCCAAAAACATGGATCAAGTCAATTGAATTCTCAAAAATTGCCCCATATAGAGTGTGTGTGTGTGAGTGTGTGTGTGCCCAGCGATGGATTGGCGCCCTGTCCTGGGTGTATCTGCATCGCGCCCGAAACGTTCTCCCCTGGATGGGCATGGGGAACCCCACTGCAAACCCTAATAGAGGATAAAGCGGGAGATAATGAATGAATGAACGAGTCAACGACGAGCCCAAGATCGTGATCCGACTCAGATCTCTGACTCTGCACCACTCCGGTCCCACCAAGAGTCCCGTCTCTGACCGTATTTATGGAAACACCCATCCCTCGCTCGGCTTATTCTGAAAAAAACTTGTTGAAGAAGTTCTATGGGGGGTAGAACGCGCCGTTCCATCCCTTCTCAGGGGGAGCTTGAGACAGCTCGGCTGTCCTTGAGCTTTATCCACTAGTTTTCATGAAATATAGGCCTTGGGCGATTGTCGGCCAGATTGCCCCATCGTCATTGAATGCGCTAATTCCCTTGAAGTACTTGCAAATCACAAATTTTTATCGCTTCAGTATTTACAATGTGCAAATGGAGTTATAAAAGTGGGTGGTGCTTTTTGGGCAAATATTACAGGTTTAAGTAAAATGTCCGTTTAGTCCCGGTTCAGGGTTCCGCCGCTGATCCGAGTCTGTGTGGCACCCCGAAAAAACATCCACGTCCACATCCACCCGAGGCTCTTGACGGGGTTCCCGAAGCGTTCCCAGACCAGTTCCGATTTTTCTTTGGAGGATAGTGATGTGTACCCAACGCTGCAGGTCCTAAGTACTTACAGCGCTTACTTCAGGCACCGGAGTGGCATTGCGTGGCCGTCGCGGTCTTCAACGTTCCTCTCAGAGGGCGCGAGAAATCTACTTGAACTCTCCCGATAGCCGTGTCCATGTCCATTTGTTCCCTGATCTCTCTCGTATGCGGGAGGCTTTTTACGAGAAAGGAGTGCGCGGCATACAGATGAGCGCCGGCCTTTGTCCCACGCTGACTCTGCCCGAGCTCGGCTACGGTCCAGCTGCACCCGAGCCTCCGAAAGAGAGAGAGAGAGAGAGGGGCAAGGACCTTAAAGATGAAGACGTTTTAATATTAACAGAACTGAAATACACGAGAGAGAGAGAGAACGAGAGAGAGAGAGAGGGGTCAATCGGCGAGTGACATATTCCGCTGGTGAGCTGGAGAATATGCCAATATGCAAATTCATAGCTCGCTACATGCATTGAAACGCAAATGGCTTTAAGTTTCAGAAACCTAAAGTGTAACGCGTTCAATAAACGCTCATTAAATCCGACGTTTCAAAAAATAGGTCTGAAGAATATCACACCGCCGTGACTGCCCTGCCCCACTGCCGCCGCTTTCTCCGTCTGATGGGTGGGAGGCCAGATTAGGGATTCTTATCAGCCCAATAACAGCTCCCTCTGCTGGCAGAAGTGTCACACATCGCCCGCTTACCTTCGGAAAGGTGGAAACAAACAGTTGTGGTTATAAAAGGAGGTAACTGACCAAGTAAAGTAAAGTCATTTTGCATGTTCTCCCCATGTCTGCCATGTAGTTCTCACTCTCGGTCTCGCTTGCTGCAGTTGGATTAATCAATTGCCCCCCCGCCCCCCCCCTATAAACCTTATACAGTCAGAAACTCTTTAAACTCGGTGTGTATCAATTATCACTTCGATTTCAGAATTCCGCCCAGCGATAGATTGCCCCCCCTGTCCTGGGTGTATCTGCCCAGCGCCCGAAACGTTCTCCCCTGGATGGGCATGGGGAACCCCCTCCCCCCCCCCCGTGACACCCCCCCCCCCTCCCCGCTGATGACTACAGCTCTATTAATAATCATTCAGAAGCCATGTACATCACCTCAGTGTCGATGCAACACCCACAATGTACCGGTACACGTACCGGTGCAATGGCATCGACGGACCTCGGATGGCGCCGTCATCGTTGCAAAGAAGACGGCGGGCTTAAACGAAACTCTGTGCGCCGAACGGAGACGGAACGCAGCTTTGCCAACTTCCTCTGGAGAACGGGAGACGTGTGAAAGCACGTCCTGCAGGATCTCAGTTCGGCTGTTAGCCCGTTATCGTAGCTCGCGCCGCCAGCGCTACTCCTCTAGTAACAGGAGATATGTGAAGAATACTTACGTAAGCTCCAACGGGTTCGTACGTTCGGCTTATGAGGCGTCGTAAACGCATAACGAACGTTAAGTGGCGCCTTGCGGTTCCGCAGTCACAGTTTGTAGTCCGTCTTGTTATGTTTACTGTAATGATCCACCACATTTAAACATATTATTTAGGTGGTGGGGGGCAGCACGGTGGCTTAGTGGTTTAGCATGTTCTCCTCTCAGCGCTAGGGACTCCCGGTTCGAATCCCCATCTGGGTGGAGTTTGCATGTCCTCCCCGTGTCCGCGTGGGTTTCCTCCGGGTTCTCCGGTTTCCTCCCACAGTCCAAAAACATGGATCGAGTCAATTGTGTTCTCCAAATTGCCCCATATAGAGTGTGTGTGAGTGAGTGAGTGTGTGCCCAGCGATTGATTGGCGTTCTGTCCTGGGTCTATCTGCCCAGCACCCGAGACGTTCTACCCTGGATGGGCATGGCCCTAATAGAGGATAAAGCCGAAGATAATGGATGGATGGATTTAGGTGGTGGTGGTGGTGGTGTGTTTCTCTGATTTACTAATGGCTTCAGATGTGTACACACACGGTATCTCTATCATCCTGTAATTTATTATCACTGATCACGGGATGCATCTTTTGCATGTTCTCCACATCTATAATGTGTTTATTTATATGGGGTTTGTTTTTTGCACCTATGCAGGTGAAATATATTCTTTTATGTATCTTCTCACCTCATCGACTTGCTGGAGCTGATCCCAGCACTTATAGGGTGAAGGGTAGGGAGGTAGGGTGTGGTAGCTCAGTGGTCAGGGTGTTGGGCTATCAAGCTGAAGGTTGGGGGTTCAAATCCCAGGTCCACTGAAGTTACCAGTGTGGGTCCTTGAGCAAGACCCTTAACCCTCATTGCTCCAGGGATGTTGTGATGAACCCTGTGCTCACCTTGTAAGTCGCTTTGGATAAAAGCGTCCAATAAATGACCAAATATAATGTAAATGTAAACGTAATTGACCAAATGGGTAGGGAGGTAGGGTGTGGTTGCTCAGTGGGTAGGGCATTGGGTTATCAAGCTGAAGGTTGGCGGTTCAAATCCCAGGTCCACTAAAGTTACCAGTGTGGGTCTTTGAGTACTTAACCCTCATTGCTCCAGGGATGTTGTGATGAACCCTGTGCTCACCTTGTAAGTCGCTTTGGATAAAAGTGTCCAATAAATGGTAGAATGTGGGAGTGGTAGCTCAGTGGTCAGAACGTTGGACTATCAAGCTGAAGGTTGGGGGTTCAAATCCCAGGTCCCCTGAAGTTACCAATGTGGCTCCTTGAGCAAGACCCTTAACCCTCATTGCTCCAGGGATGTTGTGATGAACCCTGTGCTCACCTTGTAAGTCACTTTGGATAAAAGCGTCCAATAAATGACCAAAATATAATGTAAATGTAAACGTCATTGACCAAATGGATAGGGAGGCACTTAGGACACACACACAACCAGGGCCATTTTGTATCTCCAGCTAGTAGAGCTGAACCATGTTGTGGTGGCTTCACGGTGCCTCAAGAAAATAAACAGGACCAGAATCCCCTCAGGAGTCTTGTATATGTCTGTACACGCACGGCGCCATCCGCTGGACGGGTGTCCACACAGACCAGATACGGTCCCGTCGTCTGAGATCGTAATGCAACATTATCGTCCTCTTATCGGAAGACATCTGAACTTAAAAAGAAAAATCGATTTTAAAGGCAGAACGTCTATACGTCTTCATCTGTATCTGCGTTGGTGATGCTGCGCAGTCACTCCCCGTGATGCGGTGCGTCCATCTGTTTACATTTCCAATCAAATCAGATGACAGACGCCTGTTCGGAGCGATGTACACGAGCAACGGCGTAAAGCACGCTGCGTCTTTCCTCCAGAACAGTAATGACACAGGTTACCTTGGGCATTTGTAAAAATAATAAAAAAAAACACTGCACACTATTGTTAAACCATTCAGAAAGCGGCTCCCTTGTTAAATTGGATAAAGCGGAAGATAATGGATGGATGGATGGATGGATGTTTACACTACATCACTGGTGTCCTTTATGATGTCTCAATCTCAGTTGGCCCTCCATTTGTAACTACAACAGCGTCACTTCTTTGGCTTTCTGCAGTATTTTGGAGCGTGTCTTCACAAATCATTGTGATGCAAATCATTCGGTTGTTTTGATGTTTAAGGTTTAAACAGGGGGGTTAATTGGTACCCTGATGTTTACTGGTTGGAACCTGGATATTAATTGGACTGGCAGTCCTGCAAGACCCCCTTAATGGACTCACATATAGTTTTCTAGTTGTTAGTTTTTCCATTTGTTTAATATCCGTACCTGGCTGTCCTACGTTGTTGTTGCTGCCCGGCCGCTCAAGGAGGACGAGTCCCCCACTGAGTCTTGGTCCTCCCAAGGTTTCCACCTTAAATAACAAAATAAAAGGGAGTTTTTTCTTGCCACTGTCACTTCGGCTTCCGCTTCTTTGGGGCTTTAAAGGCTTTTAACTCTGTAAAGCTGCTTTGTGACGATGTCCTGTTGTAAAAAGTGCTCTATAAATAAATTACTTGAACTTGAAATAACTTACACCTACATGAGCTTTATGATGTCACAATCTCAGTTGGCCCTCCATCTGTAAATATAACTGCGTCATTTCTTTGGCTCTCTGCAGTTTTTGAAGCGCGTCTTCAGGAGTTTTTGTTTATTTTTCACAGAAACGTATCAGTAAAGCACGCTGCGTCTTTCCTCCAGAACAGTAATGACACAGGTTACCTTGGGCATTTGTAAAAATAATAAAAAAAACACTGCATACTATTGTTAAACCATTCAGAAAGCGGCTCCCTTGTTAAATTGGAGTTCTGTTCAAGGACCCAGAGCTGTGTCTGTGTCAGCAGAGGGATTTGATCATGGTCCTCTGAGCGGCGGCATGTCCACACGCCTGCAGGCAGATTATTAAAGCTATCAGTGTGGACGTAGCCGTCCTTTTCCGTTCTCAGATGTCCTTCTCTTTGATTCCCCCGTCACCGCTTACACAACTCAAAAGGAAAAAGGCCGGAGCGGCGGCGGCCTGGCGTCCGATTCAGAACGTCTTTCGGGAATCACTGTGTGTCTCTGTTGTTTCATCCACGAATGAAAACCATCCACCACCTTCGGCCTCGATGATGCAAATCATTCTGTTGTTTTGACATGTTTAAGGTTTGAACAGGGGGGTTAATTGGTACCCTGATGTTTACACTGGGCGGCATGGTTGGCATGTTCTCCTCTCAGTACTAGGGATTCCCGGTTCGAATCCCAATCTGGGTGGAGTTTCCACGTTCTCCCCGTGTCCGCGTGGGTTTCCTCCCGGTTCTCCGGTTTCCTCCCACAGTCCAAAAAACATGGATCAAGTCAATTCATTCATTCATTATCTTCTGCTTTATCCTCTATTAGGGTCGCGGTGGGGTTCCCCATGCCCATCCAGGGGAGAACGTTTCGGGCGCTGGGCAGATACACCCAGGACAGGTCGCCAATCTATTGCTGGGCTGATCAAGTCAATTGAGTTCTCCAAATTGCCCCATATAGAGTGTGTCTGTGTGAGTGAGTGTGTGCCCAGTGATGGATAGGCGCCCTGTACTGGGTGTCCTGCCCAGCACCAGAGACATTCTCCCCTGGATGGGCATGGGGAACCCCCCCCCCGACCCTAACATAGGATAAAGTGGAAGATAATGGATGGATGGATGTTTACACTACATCACTGGTGTCCTTAAACAGCTTTATGATGTCACAATCTCAGTTGGCCCTCCATTTGTAACTACAACAGCGTCACTTCTTTGGCTTTCTGCAGTATTTTGGAGCGTGTCTTCACAAATCATTGTGATGCAAATCATTCGGTTGTTTTGATATGTTTAAGGTTTAAACAGGGGGGTTAATTGGTACCCTGATGTTTACTGGTTGGAACCTGGATATTAATTGGACTGGCGGTCCTGCAGGACGCCCCCTAATGGACTCACATATAGTTTTCCAGTTGTTAAATACAGTCACCCGATCTCAACACAGTCTGTACCTGGCTGTCCTACACTGTTGTTGCCGCCCGGCCGCTCAAGGAGGACGAGTCCCCCACTGAGTCTCGGTCCTCCCAAGGTTTCTTCCTTAAAATAACAACATAACAGGGAGTTTTTTTCTTGCCACTGTCACTTCGGCTCGCTCTTTGGGGCTTTAAAGGCTTTTAACTCTGTAAAGCTGCTTTGTGACGATGTTCATTCATTCATTATCTCCCGCTTTATCCTCTATTAGGGTCGCGGTGGGGTTCCCCATGCCCATCCAGGGGAGAACGTCTCGGGCGCTGGGCAGATAGACCCAGGACAGGGCGCCAATCCATCGCTGGGCACACACTCACTCACACAGACACACTCTATATGGGGCAATTTGGAGAATTCAGTTGACTTGATCCATGTTTTTGGACTGTGGGAGGAAACCGGAGAACCCGGAGGAAACCCACGCAGACACGGGGAGAACATGGAAACTCCACCCAGATGGGGATTCGAACCGGGAATTCCTAGCGCTGAGAGGCGAACGTGCTGACCACTAAGCCTGTTGAGTGAGAGGGCTTGGCTGGCATCTCAGCTAATTCCTCTTTGCTGACCACCTTCGTCTATATCTCCCAATTGTATCTGCTCGCTCGCCGCTTCGTGATCTTTGTTGTGTTTTGGTATAAAGATGACAAAAAACACACAGTTAATGACACTACGGATTACTGGTTAAATTTTTGTTCTTTGAGGATTTTAAGACTGACACCCAACTCATATGCTGTGGATGCACTTTTAAAATACATAAAAACACATTTAAATGTCATGAAGGTCCATTAAGCCCCTGAATCTGCAGTCTGCAACACACCGTCCTCTCAATCCCACCTCTTATTCCTGCACTGTACATAAGCTCGGCTTTAAACGCGGGATGTAACTCTAATAAGCTTGTCGACGGTGACTTGGTACCCGACACTTATGGAATCTCCCCGTTCGGTAATATAAACCGACAGCGGAACACAATGGAGCCCGTCGGACATTTGAGGACTTGTCGTCATATTTACAGAAGAATTCCGGCTCGTTTTTTGGCTTCGGCTCGAGCCGCAGTATTTGCAGAAGCCTTGCCAGATCCCTTCAGCCATGACTTTTTATTTTTTTTATATCTCACTGGTTTGCATCCGTCTGGCGTCCACCGCGTTTGTTTTGATCCGCGGTCGATTTTGTTTATGAGAATTTGCACCACGTTTCCATCTCTGAAAATCGGAAAAGTTCCCCATATTTCTCTCAGTTCCTTCCGAGTGCAGATGGCGGGGCCGCAGTTTGGCGTAAACAACATGAATCCATGCACCCAATCTGCTGCCGGTCGTCTGCCGGTCGGGGGTGTGGGGGTGTTCTCTGCCATTATCAATAGTGCAGGCTTTAAATTCATTGTTCCATGTTTATATATTCTTCCATCCATCCATTATCCTCTATTAGGGTTGCGAGGGGGCGTTCCCCATGCCCATCCAGGGGAGAACGTCTCGGGCGCTGGGCAGACACAGCCAGGACAGGGCGCCAACCTATCGCTGGGCACACACTCACTCACACACTCTACATGGGGCAATTTGGAGAACTCAATTGACTTGATCCATGTTTTTGGACTGTTGGAGGAAACCGCAGAACCCGGAGGAAACCCACGTGGACACGGGGTGGACATGGAAACTCCACCCAGATTGGGATTCGAACCGGGAATCCCTAGCGCTGAGAGGAGAACATGCTAAACCACTAAGCCACTGTGCCACCATATATATATATATATATATATATATATATATTTATATATATATATTAATATATATAGGCGGCACGGTGGCTTAGTGGTTTAGCACGTTCGCCTCTCAGCGCTAGGGATTCCCGGTTCGAATCCCCATCTGGGTGGAGTTTCCATGTTCTCCCCGTGTCTGCGTGGGTTTCCTCCGGGTTCTCCGGTTTCCTCCCACAGTCCAAAAACATGGATCAAGTGAATTGAATTCTCAAAAATTGCCCCATATAGAGTGTGTCTGTCTGTGTGAGTGAGTGTGTGCCCAGCGATGGATTGGCGCCCTGTCCTGGGTCTATCTGCCCAGCGCCCGAGACGTTCTCCCCTGGATGGGCATGGGGAACCCCACCGCAACCCTAATAGAGGATAAAGCGGGAGATAATGAATGAATGAATGAATGAATATATTAATATATATGGAAACATGGCGGTGTGCCTAATAAAGTGGCCGTTGGGTGTCTGTTGTTATGAGTAAGGGGATCCGCCGAAACCCGCTGAAGGGAGTTCTGAAGACGGAACCTTCCCTCGGTAGTGTGTTCTATTTCTCTGACGTTAATCGATTGGGAGCTAAAGACTCAACAATCAATAAGAACTTCACTCAACTCAGTGTTTTGCCAAAATGTAATTGCCAGTGCTTAGCAGAAGGAGTGTGTGTGTGTGTGTGTGTGTGTGTGTGTGTGTGTGTGTGTGTGTGTGTGTGTGTGTGTGAGGCATACGCATTAGAAAGCCTGTTTAATTAATGCGGGCAACTGATCCAGCAGCTCGCTGCTCCACTTTCTGGTTCTCGCGGCGCAACGTTCCGCCGAATAACACGGCTTTTAATGCGAAGCCTGAGTTCGTGGGCCGGCGAGAGGTGTCGTCTTCACAGACATCTGTCTCATCACGTTAAGACAGACCGGCAGCCCGTCCCCGCGAGACAGTTCAGTATGTTCTGTACTTTTCAGCCTCCTTTCGTCTTTCCGTCTGTCTGTCTTACACACACACACACACACACACACACACACACACACACACTCATGTACACACACGTACACATTGCACCTAGTTGCAGGTACACAGTGCCTTTGCATATTAATGTTTTCTCGTCTGCCCGCCGACACTCGGCTCACCGATACGGAGGAACCGCACGGGTGCACCGTCGTCGGTGTTGGAGGAGCGTTGCCGCGGCGTTTCCACGGCGTTTCCACGGCGTTGCCACGGCGTTGCCACGGCGCCCGCAGCTCTGTCTTTATTCACACAGCTCGCCGAGCCGAAGCTACTTTATATTGGGAAGTCATTTGCGCATGTGAAATATTATGGATCGGCCGTGCCAGCCGTTTTCTTCGTGTGTGTGTGTGTGTGCGTGTGTGTGTGTGTGTGTGTGTGTGTGTGTGGTGTGTGTGTGTGTGTGTGTGTGTGTGTGTGCGTGCATTTCTCATGGGGTTTTCCTCCAGGTTTATTTAACAGCCCTTCTCAGAGCTGCAGTTGATCCCCGGCTTCAAGCTATTGTGAGAAAACTTCATGCGGCGGGTGGAGGGTTCGAGGCGGGCGGGTGGAGGGTTCGAGGCGGGCGGGTGGAGGGTTCGAGGCAGCTGTCGCCTCTCTGCAGTGAAATCAACACTCTCCTGCGTTACCGCCTTCACCCAATTCGCTTCCGAGAAGGTTCACCAGGCGTCGGATGAAAGTAGCTACGATATTGTCTTAAACCTTTAGGGTTAGGGTCGCGGGGGGGGGGGGGAGGGTTCCCCATACCCATCCAGGGGAGAACGTCTCAGGCGCTGGGCAGATACACCCAGGACAGGGCGCCAATCCATCGCTGGGCACACACTCACTCACACAGATACACTCTATATGGGGCAATTTTTGAGAATTCAATTGACCTTGATCCATGTTTTTGGACTGTGGGAGCAAACCGGAGAACCCGGAGGAAACCCACGCAGACACGGGGAGAACATGGAAACGCCACCCAGATGGGGATTCGAACCGGGAATCCTTAGCGCTGAGAGGAGAACATGCCAAACCACTAAGCCCCCGTGCCGCCTCGTCTCATTATCTTCCACTTAATCCTATATTGGGGTTGTGAGTGGTTCCTCATGGGGAGAACATTTCGGACACACACACACACACACACACACACACACACACACTCACACAGAAATACACACACTATATAGGGGCAGTTTAGAGCAGCCAACTCACCTTGAATCCATGCTTTTGGACTGGAGGAAACCCACACGGACACGAGGAGAACATGGAAACTCCTCCCAGATCGGGATTCGGACCTGCTCGCTTCCAGGTTCGAATCCCGATCTGGGTGGAGTGTCCATGTTCTCAATGTGTCTGCGCGGGTTTCCTCCGGGTTCTCTGGCTTCCTCCCACAGTCCAAAAACATGGATTCATGGTGAATCGGCTGCTCCAAATTGCCCCATCTTAATTACTCCTACATAGTGTGTGGGGTGGCTGCAGGATTGTGGTGTACCCCGCACATGTGTCCCTGCGCGTGGGTGTTGTGAAGGACATGGCGGGACGTGCCAGCTGCATTACATTCGTTTTGCCGAGGAACATTCATGAATATTAATACGGCAGGTCCGGAAAAAACATGGCTTAAAGGTGATTTGGCCGCTCTAAATTGCCCTTATATATAGTGTGTGTGTGTCTGAGTGAGTGAGTGAGTGTGTCCAGTAGGGGTGAGCTGCAATATTCGCTGATTCGACGATTCGATTCGGAGAACCGTAGTCGACTATGAACCTCATAGTCGAATGTACCATTTTGACCACATGGGGGCGCCCATGGCTGCTGCTAAGCATTAGTTTTTACATGAAATGTCTTTGTTTTCGTTATATATATATAGAGCCTTTTGTCCAATAAAATCATCCTAATTTCTAGAAAAAAAAGAAAAACAAAAAAAAGGTTTTCTTTTGTTAGAAAAACAAGTAAAATATTTTAAAAATATATATTTTTAAAAAACTACGCCCTTAGCGCCATCTTGTGGTGAAATTTTAACTGATTCGACTATCAGTCGACTATAGGGATAATCTGACGAATCAGATTCGACTACGAAGATCTGTAGATGAATACAGCCCTAGTGTCCAGTACAGGATTAAGCGGAATACGGATAGACGTATTCGACATGAAACATGTTTGGAATGAATTAGAACTGCGATTGTGAGCCAGGTTCTCGTGTCTTACATCACAGACGCAGGAGTGGAGGCTGTTGCCGCGGCGCGGAGGCGACTCAGAACCGACTCGTGTGGGTGCGATGCGCAGGCGTCTCGCAGTCGTACAGGTTTTAGAGATTAGGTGGCCGATCTGCATTAAAGACGCTGGAGCTTTCTCACCTCTTCACGTGGCGCAGTGTGTAACAGTAACACTTTATTAACGAATCGAGTCCCGGCGTCGGCGGCACGGGGGCTTAGTGGTTTAGCATGTTCTCCTCTCAGCGCTAGGGATTCCCGGTTCGAATCCCTATCTGGGTGGAGTTTCCATGTTCTCCCCGTGTCTGCATGGGTTTCCTCCGGGTTCTCCGGTTTCCTCCCACAGTCCAAAAACATGGATCAAGTCATTTGAGTTCTCCAAATTGCCCCATATAGAGAGTGTCTGTGTGAGTGAGTGTGTGCCCAGCGATGGATTGGCACCCTGTCCTGGGTGTATCTGCCCAGCGCCCGAGACGTTCTCCCCTGGATGGGCATGGGGAACCCCACCGCGACCCTAATAGAGGATAAAGCGTGAGATAATGAATGAATAATAAAAGGGTGGCACGGTGGCTTAGTGGTTTGGCATGTTCTCCTCTCAGCACTAGGGATTCCCGGTTCGAATCCCCATCTGGGTGGAGTTTCCATGTTCATCCCGTGTCTGCGTGGGTTTTATCCGGGTTCTCCGGTTTCCTCCCACAGTCCAAAAACATGGATCAAGTCAATTGAGTTCTCCAAATTGCCCCATATAGAGTGTGTGTGCGAATGAGTGTGTGCCCAGCGATGGATTGGCGCCCTGTCCTGGGTCTATCTGCCCAGCGCCCGAGACGTTCTCCCCTGGATGGGCATGGGGAACCCCACCGCGACCCTAATAGAGGATAAAGCAGGAGATAATGAATGAATGAATGTTTTGCATCCCTCGTTCTCTTCAGCGGAACCCGCTTCTAAACCCTCTCTCTATGTTTTTTGGTGGAGGTTCTGTGTGACTCCTGAGTTCCGTCCCCGCGCTGCACCGTGTTCCTGCAAGAAGCGCGAGAGAGAGCCTTAGCAACAGAGAGAAAGATGATGCAACTGCAGCTCAGGTTTATTCTCACTCCAGGCTGCTCGCCACGCCAAACGGTGAACGCGGAACGCGCTCGTCTTCCAGGTGTTACATCTCGCTCCTCTCACCCGGAACTCGGCTGCGCGGAACAAATGCGCGGCGCCGAACCGCCTTAAAGCGCGGGAGAGAGTTAGGAGACACCGGGACATAAAACAAACGGGAATTTCATTCATTCATTCATTATCTCCCACGTTATCCTCTATTAGGGTCGCGCGCGGGGGGGGGGTTCCCCATGCCCATCCAGGGGAGAACGTTTCGGGCGCTGGGCAGATAGACCCAGGACAGGACGCCAATCCATCGCTGGGCACACACTCACTCACACAGACACATTCTATATGGGGCAATTTAGAGAACCCAATTGACTCGATCCATGTTTTTTGGACTGTGGGAGGAAACGGGAGAACCCGGAGGAAACCCACGCGGACACGGGATGGACATGGAAACTCCACCCAGATGGGGATTCGAACTGGGAATCCCTAGTGCTGAGAGGAGAACATGCCAACCACTAAGCCACCGTGCCTCCCTCTTCCCATCCCATCCATCCATCCATGGGTTCCCCATGCCCATCCAGGGGAGAACATCTCGGGCGCTGGGCAGATAGACCCAGGACAGGACGCCAATCCATCGCTGGGCACACACTCACTCACTCAAACACACTCTATATGGGGCAATTTGGAGAACTCAATTGACTTGATGCATGTTTTTTGGACTGTGGGAGGAAACCGGAGAACCCGGAGGAAACCCACGCGGACACGGGGAGGACATGGAAACTCCACCCAGATGGGGATTCCAACCGAGTGCTGAGAGGAGAACGTGCCGCCAATGGGGAATTTATAAATTAAAAAAGGTGTAGGGACACCGACAGAAGGGTAACAGACAAACGAGACTGACCGGAAATAATAATAAAGACGTGCACGGGGGGGGGGGGGAGGGAACACGGAACCTAAATACAAAACACGCCCGATCACGTGCTCCAAAATAAAGAGCTCACCCAGCGGAGACAATGAGGACTCGAATGAGGGACAGGGAACTCCACATAATGCTGTTTTTTGTCTCCGCCTCTCACCGCGCGGCCTGCCGTCGTCCCCGCCGCGTGGAACCCCGCGTGGAACCCCGGTCGCCGCGTCGCGTTCCGCCGCCTAATTAACGTCACCGTAACCTTTCCACGCGCTTACGGCATTGTGTCTGGGAACGCCGCCGTGGGCGATCGGGATTCGGAGCGTGTCTGCGGCGTGATCGGTAGAACCACGAGAACGTGCGCGGCACCGGGACACTGTCTAATCAGAAGACGCTTTGAGGTGTGACCTTAACAGGAGGGCCCCGGCGTCCTTTGACCTTATTACACGCAGAACATCGCACCGCGTCTGCGTTACGAACAGCATGCCGTCGCCACGGATACGCCATTCAGTGACTCATCTGCACCGAGAGAACAATTCATAACATTCATTCACGGTGGCTTAGTGGTTTAGCATGTTCTCCTCTCAGCGCTAGGGATTCCCGGTTGGAATCCCCATCTGGGTGGAGTTTCCATGTTCTCCCCGTGTCTGCGTAGGTTTCCTCTGGGTTCTCCGGTTTCCTTCCACAGTCCAAAAAACATGGATCGAGTCAATTGAGTTCTCCAAATTGCCCCATATAGAGTGTGTCTGTGTGAGTGAGTGTGTGTCCAGCGATGGATTGGCGCTCTGTCCTGGGTGTATCTGCTCAGCGCCCGAGACGTTCTCCCCTGGATGGGCATGGGGAACCCATGGATGGATGGATGGGATGGGAAGGGGTGGCACGGTGGGTTAGTGGTTTAGCACGTTCTCCTCTCAGCGCTAGGGATTCCCGGTTCGAATCCCCATCTGGGTGGAGTTTCCATGTCCTCCCCGTGTCCACGTGGGTTTCCTCCGGGTTCTCCGGTTTCCTCCCACAGTCCAAAAAACATGGATCAAGTCAATTGAGTTCTCCAAATAGCCCCTTATAGAGTGTGTGAGTGAGTGAATGTGTGCCCAGCGATAGGTTGGCATCCTGTCCTGGGTGTATCTGCCCAGCGCCCGAAACGTTCTCCCCTGGATGGGCGTGGGGAACCCCCCCCCCCCCCCCCGCAACCCTAATAGAGGATATAAGTGTAAGATAATGAATGAGTATCATATAATAAGGGTTCTTGTCTCACTGTGGCTGGTCCAAAAACATGGATCAAAGTGAATTGCATTCTCTAAATTGCCCCATATAGAGTGTGTGTGTGTGTGTGTGTGTGTGTGTGTGTCCAGCAATAGATTGCCGCCCTGTCCTGGGCATGGGGAACCCCCCCCCCCTCCACGACCCTAGTAGAGGATAAAGCAGAAGATAATGGATGGATAGATGGATGTTTAATGTATTTTTAAGTACGTTATTCTGATCAGCATCATGGAGGGGGGTTCTAGAGCCTATCCCAGCATGCATAATCATACAATATGCTTTAAATCTTATTATGTTTTTTGGTGGGCGGCACGGTGGCTTAGTGGTTCAGCACGTTCGCCTCTCAGCACTAGGGATTCCCGGTTCGAATCCCCATCTGGGTGGAGTTTCCATGTTCTCCCCGTGTCTGCGTGGGTTTCCTCCGGGTTCTCCGGTTTCCTCCCACAGTCCAAAAACATGGATCAAGTCAATTGAATTCTCCAAATTGCCCCATATAGAGTGTGTCTGTGTGAGTGAGTGTGTGCCCAGCGATGGATTGGCGCCCTGTCCTGGGTCTATCTGCCCAGCGCCCGAGACGTTCTCCCCTGGATGGGCATGGGGAACCCCCCCCCCGCGACCCTAATAGAGGATAAAGCGGGAGATAATGAATGAATGAATGAATGTTTTTTGGTCTGTAAAAAGGAAAGTTATAGGAAGAACATGCCAATTCCTGCTCGGGAATCGTAACTTTTGTTTGTATATTGTGCAGCACGTTCTCCTCTCGGTGCTGGGGATCCAGGTACGATTCTTTTGGAATAGTTTAGGAACTCCAAACAAACTCGACGGGCTCGTTAGCGTCAGCGTCAAAGCCGTCCCATCGGCTCGGCCCGTCTCTTCTGTACGACAGGAGAACGCTGATGTTTCTATTTAAACGTCCTCCGATCGCCGGCAGCTGCCGATGCCAGACCTCCTCTGAAGTTCGGAGCTATTTTTGGGTGCCGCACACTTCTGCGTGACGTCGCAGTTCCGATGCAGGCTTCTGTCTGCTGTGCGACGCTTCTTCCCGAGCGTCGCGTCGCAGCTCGACACAGAGGCTCCATTCCAAAACGTCCGGTGTGTCTCGGCCCGGCTCGCGTCCGGCAGAGCTTATTTTGGAGGTTACATAACTACAGTGATGAAAAAATGACTAACACGATGTGGGTGCATGTGAATAACGTGGCCCGCTTAACTTTGGCATGTTCTTTATGTAAGATACAAAAAAAGAGTTCCATAAAAGAATTGAATATTATGTGTCCGTCATAACATTCAGAAAACGTCCTGCGTCGTCTTTTTTCCGATAACAAAACGTTCATTCATTCATTCATTATCTCCCGTTTTATCCTCTATTAGGGTCGTGGGGGGGGGGGGGGGGGGTTTCCCATGCCCATCCAGTGGAGAACGTTTCGGCTGCTGGGCAGATACACCCAGGACAGGACGCCAATCCATCGCTGGGCACACACTCACTCACTCACACAGACACACTCTATATGGGGCAATTTGGAGAACTCAATCGACTTGATCCATGTTTTTGGACTGTGGGAGGAAAGCGGAGAACCCGGAGGAAACCCACGCGGACACGGGGAGGACATGGAAACTCCACCCAGATGGGGATTTGTAATGTGTAATGTGTAATTTGTATTTTGTGTTTACAGTAAATACACAAACATTAAAAACAACACATCGTTTCTGTCACCTTTCAAGTTCTGGCACTTTTTATTTGGTGAGGATAATCATTTCAAGGGGCGGCACGGCGGCTTAGTGGTTTAGCATGTTCTCCTCTTGGCAAAAGGGATTCCCGGTTCGAATCCCCATCTGGGTGGAGTTTCCACGTCCTCCCCGTGTCCGCGTGGGTTTCCTCCGGGTTCTCCGGTTTCCTCCCACAGTCCAAAAACATGGATCAATTCAATTGAGTTCTCCAAATTGCCCCATATAGAGTGTGTGTGTGTGAGTGAGTGTGTGTCCAGCGAGGGATTGACGCCCTGTCCTGGGTGTATCTGCCCAGCGCTTGAGACGTTCTCCCCTGGTTGGGCATGGGGAACCCCACCGCGACCCTAATAGAGGATAAAGCGGAAAATTATGGATGGATGTATAATTATTGCATAATAATGATGATAATTCATCCTCAGAGAACGAAGTTGTGTGTGTGTGTATGTGTGTGTGTGTGTGTGTGTGTGTGTGTGTGTGTGTGTGTGTGATCGCCGAGACATGAACTCTAATCATTTCCACCATGTACAGGTTCAACGGGACGTCCCGCTCCAGCCCCACCCCACCCCACCCCACCCCACCCCTCTGTGCATCTCTGAAGGTCGCAGTGTTATTAATAAAACTCCCCGTTGTCGTTTCAGCGCTGGCAAACTTTCGTGGAACGGTCCAACACGGCCTCTCCCTGGAGATCGGAGACACGGTGCAGATTTTGGAGAAATGTGAAGGTAATTAGAAAACAGTCTGCGGAAGGAAAGAAAAAAAAAAAAAAAAAAAAAAAAAAAAGCCAGCCTGTAATTAGTGAGCCAGCGTCCCACAGCTGTGCTGCGATCAGCGCTGAGGTGATGAGCACAGAGCGACCCATATATAACACTCCTCATTGACCTAGAAAAGCTCAAAGCGTACAGACAGCGTACAGACGGCATCACAAAAGACGCCGCGCTCCGTCACTGAAGTCAGACAAAGTCAGTAATTGCCTCGGTTCCGTTCGAGCCAGCCCGAAGCCGGGGCATTCTTCTGAATCCGAATGCGAACGCCGTGAGTCACGAAATCCCGTCGCATTCATTCATCCAGCTGCCTTTCAAAACATCTTTTGTTACTAAAGTGTTATTAACACGTCACACACGCAAAAAAAAAAAAAAAAAAAAAAAAAACAACAACAGGCTTTTGTGTTAATTGAGTCAGAATGTGGAACATTCCCTAAGTGCACTGTGTATGTGTCCTGACTGTCACACAGTGCAGCATCACCGAGGTGATGGAACCTTCATCCGGTGCGCGACGCGAGCCGAGGAGGCCGCAGGTCGTTGTTTGCATCGAGCGAACCTGCGGGGCCGACGGCGTCACGCATGTCACACTGCGTTAGGACGGGTGGGGCGTGGAAGGAGGATTGATATTCACCGAGAACTTTTATTAGGAACGCACCTGCTCACCTTTCCATTAATGCAGTCTAATCTGCCACAGGAGGGGGGGGGGGGGGGGGGGGTGGGGGGGGGCGGGGGGTGGGGGGGGGTGGTGGGGGGGGGTGTGTGGGGGGGGGGGGGGGGGGGTGGGGGGGGGGGGGGGGGGGGGGGGGGGGGGGGGGGGGGGGGGGGGGGGGGGGGGGGGGGGGGGGGGGGGGGGGGGGGGGGGGGGGGGGGGGATCTTGGTGGGAGGGGGGGGGGGATCTGGTGGGAGCTGCCGGTGTGGGGCCTGGAATGAGGGCCCCGTGACCCTTCAATACTGCAGCTATGCAAAAAATACGAAAAACAAACAAAAAAGTTGATTTGTCCATTCATTCATTCATTATCTCCCGCTTTATCCTCTATTAGGGTCGCGGTGGGGTTCCCCATGCCCATCCAGGGGAGAACGTCTCAGGCAGATAGACCCAGGACAGGGCGCCAATCCATCGCTGGGCACACACTCACTCACACAGACACACTCTATAAGGGGCAATTTTTTTGAGAATTCAATCGACTCGATCCATGTTTTTGGACTGTGGGAGGAAACCGGAGAACCCGGCGGAAACCCACGCAGACACGGGGAGAACATGGAAACTCCACCCAGATGGGGATTCGAACCGGGAATCCCTAGCGCTGAGAGGAGAACATGCTAAACCACTAAGACACCGTGCCGGCAAATTTCAATTTCAGATTTGTTAAATTTTTTTTGCAGTGGGGGGGTGGGGGTGGGGGGGGCGGGGTTCTGTATCATGGCTGCCCCTGTGTTCTGCCCCCAACCAATTGGGTCCATGTTCATTTGAATAAAAGCCCCACATCATGAAGCCACGAGGGTTAAATGTAATGAGCTGACTGAT